>CM022476.1:24715580-24953139 GCA_011952105.1 Coreoperca whiteheadi
GTCACCAGGTTTGTATGTAGTCACCACACCCTATACTAGACAGAAACACAACATGATAAATATTTATGCTTCTAATTATTCTATGTGCATTATTAATTGCACCAAAATATCCCTCCAAGAAGATCTCATTAGGGTAGGAAATTAGTCAAAGCAAATAACGCTCATAGTTGAAAAAGCATTTTTAAACATCCTCTCTCATTTTGCCCGTGCTGAAGTTCATAAACTGCACTGTGAATGCATTTATTAGAATTAGTATTTCCTCAAACTGAGTTGACTGGAGAAATTGTGTGTGATTAAATATTAGCTTAAATATAATTAGCATTTATTAGCAAACTCTGCTATGGCAGATAATGAAAATCTTAATGAAATGCTTTGTTGACATTCATCAAAAGGCAAGACGCTGGCAATTTAAAGGTGACGTGTCTGGTCTTCCATGTTGCAGAGCACTTGGCATACACTACATAAGTTCCCCTTGCTGAAAAGCAGGTGTAGAGTGCTGAGCAGTGAATATCTATGTGTCCTTTTTCCCCCACAGGGAAATCTAATCATTCCTTAGGTACTCTGTCAATGGAAATCTGATTGCATTATATGTGATCATGTAGGAGGCGTGAGCGGCGTCGTATTAACCAAACCTGACCACCGAGCATAAATTGTCTTATGATTGATCTTCTTGGATTGTGTGGCGCTTCAAGGCTTTGCATCAATAGCTGAATGTGTGTGATTAACAAGGGCCATGTCACAGCTTTGTGGCAGTGCAATGAAAGCGGTCAGCAGGGGGAAATATAGGAATGTGGGTGGATCCATCCTAGTTTTAAGGAAAACAGCAGGACACATGCAGGCACAGATTTTGCGTTAATAAGCATTGTACTCCTCTCCATCACATGGTTACCTATAAGCCTTTATAGTTTTTCTATGTTTCTCTATCATGCTACACCTTGTGTTTTTAATACATTTTATAAGCTTCTGTTACTGCTCTATAACTGTATATAATATGTCACCAGCATAATAGTTCACTTGGCTGAGAGTGACAGGAGGTACACTGAATTAAAGGGTTAGGAAATAACACGGATTTAATGTGACAAAATCATTTCCTTACATCAGCCAGGATGAAATCAAATGCACTTAACAGGGTTTATCCTGCAGGACTGTGTTGCCGCCGCTGTCTGGCTAGTGTCTTATGCTTGACAACTCCCTCTGACTTAGGTGACCGTAGATTATTCATGCCTGCTTTCCAGGTGGGCAGACTCAGATGTGCTCGGTGCAGAGGTTTGCTTAACGCAAAATCACATTTCACGCTTGCGCTAATGTCACCCGGCAAGTGAAGAGGAGTGAGAACTGGCAGGTGGTGTTTACAAATGAGAACACCCCAGACTGCAAGCCACCCTGACACACCAGATGCTGATTTGATTATGGGGTGACATGTAAGAGAGTGTTAGAATGTATGGAGCAGGGGAGGTGGTGCATTCAAAGTCGATTAAGTGAAACAGAGAGGAGTGTCGCATGCATTTATTTATATTTTGTCCAAATGGAAGTGTCATCTTTGAGACTGACGAGGCTTTTCACAACGTGGGAGTGGTTTCAGGGAGAAATCAGAATCAGCTTTATTACCAAGTAGGTTTACACATACAAGGAATTTGCTTTGGGGTGTGTTTGCTCACTGTGGAGTTGTATTTCCAAGATGAGACCATGTTTGTTGCCGATTCTTCTTGGGGCACATTATTCCATTTGAATGTGCTCTTTTTTTTGTGTTTTAGGTGCGATTACACAGTCGCTTGTAGGTGCTATCTGTTTGTGTTGAGATAAGTTTAGCAGAAAATTAGCACATTCACTAGTTCAGTACTTTGAAGTGTCTTTCTGCCGCTCAGTGTCTTAAGTTATAACAAAGAAACTTTCTGGAACACTGACACTGTCATTGTTAAAGCATATTAAATTATAAATATATATTATTGATAACTTTTGGAGAAGTTTCACGAAAGTGCTGTTGCGTTAGTCAAAAACAGATTAATTATGTGAAGCACCTCATGGAACTGTCTTGTAATTTCCTGACTCTCAAACTCACTCATTCATGTTTAGCAGGCTGCAGATTCTCCACAAGTGGGAGATGTTCAGTCATTGTCAGACGATTTCTAAACCCGCTAACCTACACATGTGTGTAGACGCATTTTATGACTAGTTAGGAACCCCCTCCTTAGCAACCTGGATGACACACAACAACACTCAGCAGTATAAACTCTGTACTTTAACCAGTACTCAGCTGAAAGCATGCACAACAAAATGCCAACATTTTGCAGTTTTATAATGTGAAAAAAAATCTCAAACACACACACAATCAGCAGCTATGAAAAAACGTTTTATTTCTATCACTTTGGTTGGCTTAAGATAGCAGATGATGATGATTGAGCCTGGTTTCAGATGACTTAGACATGTACAAATAGTGATAAGCCTGAAGAAACAAGGTCATATAATGTAAAGTTTTCATGGTAAGCACAAATGAAAGACGAGTTGAGACAGAACTGAATTCTATAGGTGATGGTCATAAGCAATTAGAGGCTGTATGATAAATGCAGAATGCATCTTAAATTAAATGTCACTTATAATATTATACTTCATTTCTTAGCATGGTAATCATTCTGTATATTTCGAATCATATATCTGATGTTATAGCAGAACAACTACTCAAAGCTACTTAAGAGCTTAAAGGTCCAGTGTGTAGGATTTAGTGGCGTCTAGCGTTGAAAGTGCAGTTTGCAGCAATTTGAATTCCGCTCGTTTCACCCTCCCGTTCCAAGCATGTCGTAGCATCTACGGTGGCCGTGAAACTCACAAAAAATGCAAACGGCCCAATCTAGAGCCAGTTATTGGTTTGTCTGCTCTGGGCCACTGTAGAAACATGGCAGTGCAACATGGGGACCTCCGTGGAAGGGGACCCGCTCCCTCTGTAGATAAAAACAGCTTATTCAAAGGTATTGAAAACACAACAAATCTTATTTTCAGGCACCTATACCTAATGAAAACATACTTATGAATATCATATTCTATTTCTGCCAATAGTTCCTCCTAAATGTTACATATTGTCTCTCCAGGTGAATTTCTAAGGTAATCTATCCTCTCACAACCAAGTATTTATGTGAACATTCCTTATTCTTGGTCCTATCTTTGGTAATTGCAAGCAGATACAAATCGAGCTTTGGCAGTCTGTAGCAGCAGTACCACTCAAACTCAACCTCCTAATCAACTCTGTGTGATTTAACGGTGCATCCTAAGCATTAGTATTCCAGAGCCAGATCCCTCTTGGATCCAGGCTAGGATTATCCAAGCTCTTAACGTCTTAGCTAAGCTGGTTAACACCTGTTTATATTGACATCTGAACACCATCCCAGGCGCCTCGTCTTCTGCGGTTTTAAAAGATCTTCTCTTGCTCTCACCAGTAGGCTAGTCACTCCTCCTCATCTAGGCTGCAGCCCACATAAATGACTGTTTTTCCCACCACAAGTATTGTTAGCAGCTTCACTGCGGAGATTGGGAGTAAATTTACATTCTCACAAACATTCTTATTGCAGCCCTATTTGTAATATGGCTACATTAGAGGTAAGTCAAGATACTTTGATGCAGATATAAATCACTTGTTTACGGCTAGGCTTGGTGAACTAATATTTTGTTTTGTTTTATGCCAGTTCCAAGTTTAGACATGAGCTACATTTTCAAGAATCACATACTTCTTTTCTAAATTCTAAATTCTTGATCACATGTTTAAAGAGTAGTTTGCCAGAGAAAAAGAAAATAGGCTGTCTTTATTGGTTTATTAGGCCTAATATTTCCACTGGGGCCCACGTTTACCCCAGTGTAACTGATGTAATATTCTATAAAAACCATTTAGGCTGTTGATTCAGCCTGGGGGACTCTGGTTAGCAGTGGCTGTGTGGACTCAGATAAATCCTCAGACTTCTGTGTGTGTCTGTTTCAAAAACTCTTGCCAGGGTCAGTGGAGGAAACTTTGAAGAATGTCCCAGGATTTGTCTAAATCACAAGGTATGGATCCTCTTAAGCGTTGCTGGCATTAGAGCTGAGCCCTATCAATGATTCCATTAACCTAAATTCCAAACCAGGCTTCACAACATGACCATATTAACCCCTCGGATTTCACCAAGCTCTTGATCCCTCGCTATTTAGATAGATGGGAATGAATGGTCACTCACATTTGTCTGGCTACCAGCTATGTTTCCTGCCCCAGACAGGGAATTATCTGTAACATGACCCGATGTTTATCTTTGGCCTTTATGTGTCCACATGTTATCTGGGTATTTTTTACTACCCTATAACTGTAACACAAGCTGATTAGGCAATGGCAGTGGTGATGTGAGATGATAAGGTATTTAGAATGGACGAGGACAGAATCCCAATCTGCTGATTTTTACCTTTCCTCGATGAACAATAATCATTCCAGGCTAACAGCGCTGGAATGAGCAGAGAAGAGAAAGAAACGAGTGTCTGCCTTCATTAGGACAAAGGGAGGGTGAGCAGGAGAGCATCTGACAAGCCAGTAACGCCTCATTGTCCCTGATCTCAAGTTTCATAAATTTCCACGGCTCTCGTTAAAGAACGTGTCGCTGCTGTCACCAGGCACTAACTCGTTATCTCCTCAACACCGTAAAACGCTGTAATTAACATTCAACAACTGTAACCGATCCAGCATTCTTCCTCTCTAGCCACTAATTGCCACACTATTGTGCTTGCTCATAAGTGGGCCTTTTGTGTGTGTATTTGTGGGTACACATTTCTGTGGCTCATTTTGATTGTAAATAGAGGTGAGGAAGTGGTTCCTCTGAGCTCACAGGTTACTGAGTGTTCTCTCTGTTTTCCTTACAGGAGTCATTGAGTTTATGACTCAGTCAAAGACTCATCTAAATTGTATTTTTCGGGATATCTTTGCATACATCTGGACATTTTAAATGCCTTCTATCAAAGAGCTGATAAATTAAACCTTTGTCGACGGATGCTTTTAGTAGACTCCTCATGGGTAACGCAACCTGTATTTTTACCGTTGAAGAGTGTATGGGAGGCCCATTTGTCGAAATCACAGTTACTGTAATTACAAATTTCAAGGCAATGCCTGCCTGTGGTTGTGAGGACACAGAGTGTACTATTATTTAAGTAGCTGCACCATTCTCCTATCAGCCATGCATGTGCGCCCTCCTTAAATCATATCCTCCATTGCATCACACACAACTTCCAGTTGGGAATGTATAGCTGTTATACTGCTAACCACTTTTAATGACCCACAGAGAGAGCATCACTACTCTTAGTGATATTTTCTTTCATAGTTTCCTGTAGATACCCAGATACCCAGCGGTGTCAAATTCATTTTAGTAGGAAATGTTTTTGTTTTCCCGTTAGCTGGTCCTGTATGACCTTACCGTAGCAGCAGCCATCACAACAAGGCCTTATGAATAATTAGTCTGGGTCAACTGATACTCTCCGGCTCCACACACCACTGTCATCTATTCTGCAAGCGCCAGCCAAAAGCCAATGAACTGTGTGCAATTCTGCTCAATTGAATCAGTTTAAGTTGATGCAGCTCTTGTTATTCGAAGGTAAACGGCTGGATGTAAGCTGATACGAGGGCTACCCTTGAGGCCAAGTGCAGAACAGGAGAAGGGCCATCAAATTAGCAGTGTCACAGGGACCACGTTTAGAAACTTCTACGGTGGTCTGTCACAGATATGCAATCACCTGGTGCTTTATCTGTATGCTGCTGGCCCGGCCTTTCATTCTCTAGGGATTAGAGGGAATGCCAGGGTAGGGTTTCCGAAAGAGCTAAGACAGCCCTGGGAGGACAAACAGAACCAAATGGTTGCATAGTGTTTCTTGTCCTGGTTTCATGTTCGGGTCAGAGGAGATGTGGTGCAGGTGTCTAGGGATTCAGGTGTGTATCTACGGAATGGGCTAAGAGCTTTATTGTCAGGCACATGACGTACATGTCTAATGTCTCTCAGATTGTTTCTTTTTGGCAATTTCTTTTAACAGAAAGTGTCTTCGCAACATGTTATGCAACCAGAAACCTCCAGAACAGCATCTATGCTTCTTGACCAAGTGTTCAGTTGGGTTGAGACCTGTTGACTATGAAAGCCATGTCATATAAATTGCATAATTTTTATACTCAAACCATTTAGTGACCCCTCTTGCCCTCTATGGAAGCATCTGCATTCATTACATTTCTCCACTAATTTATCAGGTGTTTCCCTGCACTCTTTGAAATAAGGGTTTCAAAAGGGTTCTTCCTGAAGGGCTAAGGTTGCACTCAGAACCATTTGCTTCTAAAGAACCTCTTTGTGAAGAAAGGGTTCTACAAGGGTTCTTTGTAAAACGAACGGTTGGTAGCCTAATTGTCATTTTTGGGCTGGACTATAGTTTTAACCATTTGTGAGGTGCCTGGTCACAGTATAACATGTTACACTTATCAAACAGAGCGAAGTGCCTGCCTCTAATACAAGCCTGTTTCAGATAAAGGCATGTTAACTTCTGAAGTTGAGGCAAATAAATGTCTCAGTCACTATTTAAAGAAATACTGTATGCATTTCATCTAGATTAAACCCTTGGAATATATAAGGGTTCCTGGTAGAATGCCCTGGGTGGGTTCTTCTTAGCACCCTTAGAAGGAGGAAAGTTTCTTGATAGAACCCCTAGAGAGGGTTCTGGGTGGAACCATTAAGCCATGGAAGGGTTGTCTGTAGAACCTCTGACAGGGGGTTCTGGGTGGAACCTTTCATCGATGGTTCTACCAGGGACCAAAAAGGGGTTCTCCTATGGGGACAACCGGAAGAACCCTATATGGTTCTAGTTAGCACCTTTTATTTCTTAGAGTGCGTACGTGCCACTGTCAGAAGCTAGAACATTAAACTTGCTTGTTTATTTCACAGGACTAAGCTTCAGTTTGTGTTGGGTTGTGGCTTAACCCCATATATAGATAACCTGCTCTTTTAGCAACTCACAGCACCTTTTGTGGTTTTACATGTTTGCACAATACGCACATAGGTTGTGGTTTTTCTCACATTTTCACAACGGCTCACCACCAACGAAACTGCTGTAGCTGCAGAGTTTGAACTCTCACTGCCTCTCCTCCTTCCTGTTATAGTTCTGTGAAAATTAACAGTCTCAAGAAATATAAATTATTCATCGGAAGGCTGACATCAAGAAAGTGAAACAACTTTTAAAAAATGTCTCACACATGTTGGTTTTGTTGGCACTCCTTTTGCAGACTTTGGAACACTGGATATATTATAGACCAAGTAACTAATTATTAATATTTTTTTGCCTACTAGTGAAACGCTCCATGCATCTGTTCATTAGAAGCCATCCTTCTTTTTAGGTTGTTATTAGTGTAATACCCTAAGGCTCAATATAGTATCAATGTCAGCTGATGTGTGGTAAAGACACAAAGATGTGCCTTCAACAAAAGTGCTAAATTGTGTACTTAATTCATTTTCATGCTCATATTGCCTCTAATTCAACCTGCAACATCAACAAGACTATCTGCACTCTCCACACTTTCCTGATTGGACAAATATCTGGAAAAAATTAGCTCTGACTGTGATGAATTTTATAGATAGGAAAGATGCTGGCAGGCTAACAAAAAGGTCCTTTTATGAGCACCATGAACAAAGGAGAATTTATTCTCCTCAGGGGTTTGCAGAGGAGAAGATTGGAAGCATAAATGAAAGGGAGTGTCATCATATGGCTTTTTTAAAATGAGATTGTTAAAGATAGATCTAATTTTAATTTGGGCTAATGCGAGGAACACTATCAGCCATTGACCAAGGGTGTCTTATGACTGACTTGACGTACTTCGCTCTACAGTCTTGTGCTTTTACTCTGCAGTTTCAGTTCAGAGACCAGGCCAAGTGCAGAGACAGGGTAATTTTAAAAGCTCCTGCACTCGCTGTTCAGTTCATGAACTTCAGCACCCCACCTCCTTCCTTCCCTTCAGCTCCTGGAAGCACAACTATATTAGTATCTCCCAGAGTGTCAAGCAAGTCTGCTGCTTCTGTTTACAGGCGGTTCAATCATTCTAAGTACTAGTGGCAGACTGATTTCCTCAGAAACACATTTGCCACAATCCCCACTGGCTTCTTACATCCAAGGTATTTATCATATGAAAATTTGGAACTATCTGACTCGCCTATTTTACTAGCCTTGTGCTAGAGCTGGGACTGGTAAAACATTGTAATATGTGTACTGCTGTCAAAATTGAACATAAACGTATCCCAGAATACCGTGAGATTTACACTTTGTTACAGGGAAGTGGTTACTTTTATACCACCATCGCACTGGAGATAACATCTCAGAGCTTCCAAGTAGTCTTATGGTAGTAGTGGTAAAAAAGTTCTTAGTGACACACAGAAAACAGTTTAAGCAACAATCAAGATAAAAATAAAAGTTGCTGCAGTTTCAGTATCAATTTGTTTTTATCTTATTTAGCATATGTAGCTGCTGGAAATAATGCAGCGTGCCACCTCATGTCACCCATTTTGTGTGTGCGTAGAATATCTGTGTGTGTGTACATGTGTGTATGCGCTAGTGGCGACAGCACCTGCTAACAGCTGGTTTTCTGCCAGTTTTTCTGCAAGGCTATGAGAAAATTAGCTGAGCTGTGCGGTGGCTTGTAGCATCCTAATATAGCATTAAACACTGTGACCAGGCTCACTCAAGATTGAAGGCTGTAGTCTATTCGACTGCAATTTGATGCACTTTGCATCTTTAGCATGAGGTCCTTGTTCTCTAGGTCATTGGTAGGCATAGGACGATATGAACATTTCATGTCACGATTATCCTGGCCAAAGTAGTGGCGATTCCACGATATCCCCATGATCATTAAAATATGCTTAAAACTCTTAAAATGGCACTAAAACATGCTGGAATCACTTTACTTTACATCTGTTTTTCAGAGCATTTAACTGTTTGATTTGTGTTGATTATATAATGACAGTTTCAACAAAAATGTCAAAAAATGTTTTAGAAAGACATTGCCTACCTTACCTTTAAATCATCGCTGGACTCTAATAAAAGGTCAACCTGTGAGACCCTCCCAGCATCCATTTAAATAAACAACATGCAAGGGATTGAGTGTCAGCATGTCTTTAATCATATCTTCTCTGTCTTCATCTCTTTCTGGCTTTGCTCTTTTTTCCCTTTGTCAGCCTCCCTCTGACCTGTCTATTTACCCAGCGTCCCCATCTGTAACAAGGAGCGTTCGTTCATCAGCCATGTTTAAATTGGAGACAGGATTAACTTGGCTAAAGACTTAATGTACATGCACAGTCACCCCATGCTCTGTTTGCTGTTTCCAGGCCGCAGATCAACAAGCAGCTCTGTTAGGCTTCCCTCACTTGCTTGTTCTCTGTCTCTCTGGGCTGCCTAGGCCGCCGCCTCCTCCCTCGTCCTCATTTCGCCTGAATTAATTGAGTTCTCATTTTTGTGAGAAAGCTCACAGGAGAGCTGTGTGAGGAGAGAGAGAGAGAGAGCGAGCGAAAAGTGATAGAAAGAATGAAGAAACAAAGAGAGATCAGTGGCAGAAGCCTAGGGGGCATAACTCTCCCAGAGGTAGGCAGTCACCAGTTTCCTGGGGGACAGTGAGGGCCCTCTGCAGTGACTTATATCTTTATCCTCTCAACAGTCACCCTTCAGCATTTCAGATAAGACCCAGAGGCTGGTGGTCAGGTTCAGGAAGAGGTGCTTCTTCACCCCCCAGCCCAAGGGAGGCTGCCACCTAATTTAATCTCTTTGTGTCTGTAAAGCTAAGAAGTGGAAAAACTGAAAATGTGTCAAATGATAGAAGTATTGGTAAATTATGCCAAAAAAAGAGAAGTAAGACACAGACAAATGAATGCATGCGGCGCATTTCTTTTGCTGTTAGCTATGATGCTAGCCAACAAGCTCAGAAAGAACCAAACTAGACAACACAAGTAAAAGTACATTTTGGAAAGCACCATGCTTAGCCAACACAGCTGTCATTGTGCGTGACATGTGACGCTTCCACAAACTAAATGCTAACCAAAGCACTAAATATGTGAACCGAGGACTAGGTAGTATTATTGCTATGGAAACAACCCACAGGCAGGACATGATATTGTATTTTGCCTTAGTTTAACTCATTACAAATAATAAATGTGGAAATAGTAGGCCTGATGTGCACCCACGGATTCTACCTTGTCCTGAACCCTTTCAATTATGAACCATTACAACTTCTCCCCTTGCAGTATTAATGCACGGAC
This sequence comes from Coreoperca whiteheadi, assembly GCA_011952105.1. Lineage (NCBI taxonomy): Eukaryota > Metazoa > Chordata > Actinopteri > Centrarchiformes > Sinipercidae > Coreoperca > Coreoperca whiteheadi. The sequence goes on from CM022476.1 coordinate 24,725,849, forward strand.
AGATCACTTCTTCAGATGTCTTAGGTTGCTGTAAGTTGAGATAAACACTTGCCGAGTTGTAACAGCCAATCACCCGCCTCTATTCCTCAATGTCACTGCCTTACCACTCAATAATTTAAAGCTTGGCGGTAATGAGCTCCCCGTAGGCCCTGTCCCCAAGGAGCCTCCCCACTGTGCCTCCACTGTAATGTAGTTATATCTCATGTCAGCTTTCAAATCAATTACATTTCTATCTGATGGCTATGTAATTGCGCCTGATTGAGTTTTTGGCACGCCAGCCAAGTGTGTGGCTCCCAAACTCAAGCCAGTCAAAACAGGAAGCTTCATCAAATGAAACTGTATTTCATCCTGATTGAGGCTGCTTGCATGATAAGCATAACTGTAATTATGATAATAATAACAATAGCAATCTGTGTTTTCTCAGCTTTGTTGGGGTTTTTTCCTTGATCTCCAGATGAAATTTTGCCCCAAGGACTCCGATCAACAATTGTTTTACTCAAGATGCAAAGGCTGATTTGATTGTTTGTAGCATGTGCAATTTAGTAGATTAAATGCAAACCATAATGCCTTTCTCTAAATTTAAGTGTCTGGAGTCTTAGTTAGTTTTATTGCAGCAAACTTGTTTCTGCAGGACTACACTTTCTGACTAGAGCCATAGTGATCTTTACATGTTGTGTTTGGAATTTGGCAGATGTCCCACATACAGTGTTCCACTGCCAACAGAAGTTATACTGTCTTTGTGCATAATGTCCTGAAATAACAAGCTTAATTCCTGCAGCTAGCTGACAGTTAAGGTCAGGGCAATATTGTTGTATGTGTCAGATCTTTCACATCAGAATTTTATTCACAAAGGATTGGATGGATTGATGGATGGACAGACAGATGGACTTTCGGATGGATGAATGAATAAATATACACGTGGATGGATGGATGGATCAACAGAATGCATGCCTGGATGGACAGAGGGAATACTCTAATGGAGTGGCATTGAGATAGATGAGGGGGAGGATGCTGTGGTTAGGTGCATCAGCAACTAAATAGAGATGAATTGTGGCTGCTGTCAGCAGCTCTAAGTATAACAGACATAGTAAAGCAGCCTGACTCATCCATAATCAGCAGACACAGATTGTCTTCACGCCAGAAGAGAACTTCTCTGGAAATAAAGCACTGAGAGCATCTACCAATCCGTCTTTCTATCCTCACTTCATCATCCCTTTTCTTTTTATATCCCCTTACTCTTGGTGTTCTTGCCCTTTAAATCTCTTCACTTGTATTATTCTCTCCTCATTTCTCTTCTTAAGGTCTTGCGTCTTTCTGTGTGTCTCTCTCTCTCTCTTTCTCCAACACTGTGTTTTGTGTTAACAGCCTTCCATTTTTTTGCAGTGGGAGAGCCACTGGGTGCACATCTACAATCTTGCCTTTCATTTCATGGCTTCTGGAAATGGATGTTTTACTGCCTTCATTAAGGCATGCAGCAGTCAGCACCGTGTTTTCCCTCTGAAGTTTAGCTCCATGAACCTCGCCATTAGAGGACATTATGGCCCCAGATTTCAGGGCACAGTGGAACACTGTATAATTTGATTAGTGTTATTAATCAAGTGGAATACCGCTCCTTCCACCCCACCCCCCCACCCCTCCTTTTTGCCATTTCACTTCTGCTTTCAAACCCTTCAGACGTTCCCTTCCCTCTTCCTCCTCCCCTTATCCGCGCACCTCTCAATCGCCTGCACTACAACACAGTGTGACACAAGGCCGTACGCCTTCCCTTTTAAAAACAATGATTTACCACTTATTTTTTTTCTTCCCCCACCCCCCCTCTCTGCACCCCTTCTTTTAGCCCAGGACATAAATCAATTGAGATGAAAGTTCCATAATTGTGCTTGCTGGGAGGGATTTGAGCAAAATTGCGCTATGAATTTTTTAAAGGGAATTTTTACTAGCTGTTCAGCGAGACTTGGGAGACGAAAGAAGGTGAGGCCATGAGGATTTATGGGCCTGGATTCTTCATTACTGAAGTAATTTTCCTGCAAATGATAGTGCAGCACCCTGGAGGGGGGAGCGCTGCCCGCCTGGGAGAGTACAAACCTGCTTAATCTCTCGTGGAGAGAGAGCAGCTCAGAGCACTAATATCATCTGTAAGCGACTGAGGCTCCATTTGTTCACATCTAAACCGCAGCTAGTGTATTTGTGATTCATAGTAATTGATTGCTCAGATTCGTTCCAAGAGTAGCTCTATAAGTTGATTTCATTACGAAGGACAGTTATGTTAGAAGTGCAAGGAAACATGCTCCGGGGGGGTTTTCATGATGCACTGTTTGCACAAATGATGTACATTTTGTCAGACATTTAAAGTTTTCAGTATGATTTGCAAAGGTTGATCGGTACACCAGCTGTACATGTGCACTGCAGCACCTGAGAGATTAATCGGGCTAGACATTACATAGTCTATTATAAAAATAAAGATGGAGGTGCAGAAGAACAAGGAGTTTAAAAGGAGTCAATGTCAGTTTAAATGATACCTAATACTTTCTCCTTTTTTATTTCTGTGGTTGACGACCTGTCTTCAATTTATAGTGTGTATGTCCATCCTCGTGCTGATTTAGATCTTCTTTTCCAAGCTGTCATATTGTTTCTTCAACGAGGGCCTACACCTTTCTCTCTATCTTTGGTCTTTCCTTCCTCCTCATTTTAACCTTCCTCAGTCCAATATGGTTGACGTTCTGTCTCCATCTCTTTAGGTGCAGCCAGCAGCAGTGGCCCTCCTCAAGGTTAGTGCGTCCACGATGCCAAGTTTCATTCTTTATCCTGCCTGCCGTCCACTCAATTTTACAGCTCAGTAGCTTGAGAAGCAGCGGGGGTAAATCTGCTGCAAGAAAGAGAGAGAGAGGGGAGGAGGAAGGGAGAAACAAAATTATTGTGCAACCTGTCACCAATTGAAGTGGATCTCATTCCAGGCACACTAATAACTCAAGACAATTAGTCACTTCTCACTAGGCCAGACCTGAGACTCACTTGAGGGCCAAAAAGAGGCAGGGAGTAGCAGGCCCACCAGCATGGCTAAGCACTGCAGGTACAGGAGTGAATCAGTGGAGAGAGAAGCAAGTTAGAGATGAAATGGCTCTGAGTTCTGCTGGAACGACTCGTTGGGGCCTTTTGTTCAACACTGGGATAGAAATAGGAGTGTGGAACATGGGACTAATGCACTGATAACTCATAAAGGTCTGTACAAAATTCTGCACCTTTAAAAATATCTCTGAATATGAATAATTATTCTTTTTATGTTTATGTGTTAGATGGATGTTGCCAGATTCTAATGCTAAGATCACATTTTCCCAAATATGAAAAAATGCAGTTAATGCCTATTTTCATCTTGATCTACTGGTAAATAATGTGTCATCTATAGCCTTTTTTACAAAATTCTTCAAGAGAAACAAAGACAGCAATGTAAGTAGTTTAAGTTCCATCTATTAGGCGGTCTAAGGTAGTGTGCAGCCAGTGATGAGCCCTGAAGCTCCAGCCACCACATGCTCTCGAACAACAGTGAAGCATGACTAAGGTGGGTGGTGCGTAGAAGATCAGGGAGTGGAAAGAGAGAAAAGTTTGTCCTGGGCCCTTTGCAGAGACGCAGCGTGACCAATTGAGGTGAAGGGGATGAATGAGGCCATTCACTGGGCTTAATGAAAGAGTTCCTGCTGGGCCCTGAATGAGGGTGGGCTCATCTGCAGCACATAGCCGTGCACAAACCAGTAACCTCGAAAATTACCCAGGAAGCACTTTAGGACAGTCACCCCAGCAACAGGCTGGGGTGCGCATAGTAACTAGGCGCTTCAATCAGTGTCTGGCAGCTTCTTAAACGTTTTTCTCTGTATTGAAAGACCTCCGTGTGAAATCAACTTCGAGGGACATCCCCCAGTTTTTTTCAGTGGTCCAATGATTGTCCCATGTGAAAAAATCCAGGAGCTCGCACAATCTTTGAGAGGTGTGGGATGCTGCCCTTAGGAATTTTCCTTTCAAGACACCAAGACCGGTTTGTCTTATTTACATATGTATATGTGCTGCCTATAGGCAGGGCTGTATGTAGGTTAATTAGGTTCAGGGGATGTATAGTGTCAGGTTTAGGAGGCTACGAAATAGATCCAATTACAAAGATACCAGATAAGGAGGGAGATTTTCTTCAACACCCCTGAGGACTGGACATTAAGTTTACAAGCATCCTCAAGGATCTAGTTCATTGGATTTTATCTGTGTTATTTGGTTTAATATATTCAGTCTTGATGAGCCAGAGGCATGCAGGTCATTGAAGTTCCATTCCCGTCTCCGTTTCCTCACGGAACTTTTGACAGCGTGAAATGACAATCCGCCCCTGCACGCATCTCCCACGTCAAAAAGTAATGAGATTGTGCTGCTGGAAATATCACTACAAAGCATCGGGCCTGCACTCGGGTCTGACTGCACCTTCAAACAGCACTGCCTGCCAGCTCGCCTGCCTCGCCTGCCTGCTGAAAAAGAAACGAACAAAAACAATCAGAATCAGAGACAGAGAAACGGCAAGGGAAGCTCCCCACACTGAGACAAACGAACACGCCAGGGTCTTTCATCCTGAGAGTGATTAGCTATCCGAAACGTTTTAAAACCCCGCTTTGAGTGTGTTCCTCAAACGAAAGAGTTCCATTGAGGAGTGGTGGTGAGATGTTTCTCACTGGGAAGCGCCAGTGATCTAGTCTCTAATTGTGGCGTCCCTGACAAGGCTGGTGTGGCTGGGAGCTTTTTGAGCAGGGCTTTCTGCTACACTCTTGTTCCCTTCCTGTCAGATCCACCACCAAAGGCACCAGGGAACAAAAAGGCCCCTCACATTCTGTTCTTATATCCATCTACCTATTGCTTTGTGCATAAATACGGACTTAATTTAACACTGCAATAGGCCCTGATGCTGGTCTAATGTGACCAAAACTACAATAGGTGCTGTAAATGCAGTGTTTAGTTGCAGATATGTGATGTTATCTAATGTAGTTTCAGTCCGTATAATTGCTGTCTTCATCGCCCTCATATTCTTTCATATTTCATTGATCGAAGTCTCTCAGCTTCAGAGAAGATGCAAAGATTCTGACACATTGGCAATAGTGTCACCCTTCTTCTGCAGTATAGCAGGAACAAAGTCATGTTCATGGACTTTGAGCGGCATTCATTAGAGCTGGTAGGAGCTTTCAGAATTTGGCACTGAAAATTCTTCGGATCCTCTGCTGTTCAGAAGCCAGGTTGTCGAAGGTTTGAGAGATTGAAGAGAGGCAGTTTGAAGAATCAAAGAATCAGCGGTGGGAGGAAAACGGGGAGGAGTTGGAGGGGTAGAGAGGAGAGGAAAGGAGTGAAACCCTAGCTCATAAAAATCAGTATTATAACAACATTAATTGATGCTGCTGAGTGCCATATGTGACGCCATATGGAAAAGCTGCCCCAGAGGCCTGCTATAATAGACAGCCCACAGCAGTGCACACAACTTGGCACATTTACAAACAAGGGACGTCCCATTAATATCAGCCACGCAGACCGAGCAGGAGACAGTGGGAGAGGGTGTTGGAGGGAAGGAGGGGGCGAGAAAATAAAGAGAGGGACCGAGTTACCTCATGTTTAGTTTGGTTGCAATCTTTAGTCCTCATTTTCTTACTATTTATCCACTTGCCTCATACTATAATTTTCGACCAAATTAAGAGATTTACTCTAGATGCATATCAGTATGCATTTACAATCTCTGCTCCTCTACTCCCACGGTTCCTTAATTACAGTAATAAATGGCCCCTCCCTTCTGGGTTGATCAGACCGCCCTCGGTCCGCCCAACTGTCACTCCCACCACAGATGCCCAGTGGTCCTTTCATCACACACACAAAGACACACACTTCAGCAGGTGAGGTGATTCATGGCACCTTGACAAAGGCAGCATGAACGAGCTCTGTTTAACCTCTTCTATGCCTAATCGCAGGGCAGCTGTTATTTACTGCTGCTGTCCACAGTTTCCACTGCTTGGTTGCTCACAGCACTGTCCCTCTCTTACACTGCATTATATCTTATGACAGGTACTGTGTTGATGTGGCTATTCTGCAAGAAATTCTGCAGTTTAAATATTACATTAATTATATATTCATTTAAAATAGGATTAATGAAGTGAATCATTTATATCTTGTAAGCGTTTTGAGATCAGAGCTCTTAAAATGCAATGGGCACAATGGTTGGGTAACAATTCGGTATTATGTGAACTCTTATGCAACACATTTTTTATTCTGATTAATCTGTTGATTATTTTTTCTCCTAATCAGTTAGAAATTTTGTCTGTTAATTGTTTACGATGACAACTTCATCTTGCGTTTTTGGGCCCACCAACAGTCCAAAACCAAAAGATGTACAGTAAACAAAGGCGTAAGAGAACGGAAAACAGCACATTTAGGTGGCCAGAAGGGAATTTAAGACACATGGGGAGTGTTGAATCTGACAATGACAATTACTGAAGTTCGGTTATGGCAGCAAGGTTTGAGTTTGAGTCAACTTTGAACTCTTTGAATTTGATACTTTCATCTTTCTCATATGATGTGATTGTATCATTAGTCCTGTGTGAGCCAGGGAATAAGGCCTGGATGTACACGCATCCGTTTTGCGCGAGACTCTTCTGACGTGCCCAGAGCAGGGAGGGAGAGATCCTTATGAAACAGAGTTGTCAGACATTCTGTTGAGTTTCATAGAATGTGAGGCAAAACAAGAATAGCGTACAGCTGTTTCCTCCCTGACACAAAGGGAGGCAGATGAAGAGCGAAAGAGGGAGAGAGGGAGGAAGAGGGAGAGCGAGAGAAAGCTCTCCGCTCTGTGATGTGCACTGATGTAGCTGCAGCTCTAGGTCAAACGCTGCCAGTGTTTTGTGTTCATCTTCGTCTCGTCTCCCCAGTGCTCCTCTAAATTATTCACAGCCTGAAGACGTGCAATGTGGCTGCCTCCTCCCGTCCTCTCTCCTCCTTCACTCTACATTGCTCTCGGTCTCTCTTTCGGTTTCCCATCCCTTCCTTTTTTTTCCTCATGTGACAGCTTGTTTCAGTGGCAAGGAACAGAAGTTTCTCCTTGCAAGCTGGTTAATCCCCCCATCCCACATCCACTCATCTACCATCTACCACCCACCTTTCATCACTGACTCCGTCTCTCACACTCCTCCTTTCATCCCTGCTTGTCCCTCTCTTGCCTCTCCTGGCTGCCAGACTAGAGCCCTCTGCTTCTTTTTTAAGGGGGGGGCTGCCAGCTGTTAGCATCAACTCCATGGTATCCGGCTCTCCCCCTGCATCTCTCTACCTCCCTCACTCTCTCATTTCATAGGATCTGCGATGTAGGGGTTGGGCTGAGATGGTGTGTTTCCTCTCTTTCTTTTTTTCTCTCTTGTCTCAACTCTTTAATGATTTCCGGTGACTTTGTGCTCATTTTATCTAGCCGAGTTGAGAGATAAACCCCATGTGCGCACCGAATCCTCAGGCCAGTCAATGGCACTGATTAAAGATGTGCCCGTCAGTCATTTCACCTTTAACAGACTGCCAGTCCTGTGAAGATGGAGGGAGCTGCTAGAAACCAAGGACATGGTGGGGCTAAGGTTAGGTGATATGATGATGTGATGACCAGAGTTTGTTAGCCATCAGATATTTTGTCATACTGTTTATACCAAAAAATCTATCCCTTTATTGTTTGTGGGTGTATCAGACTATTGCAAATGCACATGCAGTACCTCTGTGTCTGAATGTGTGGGCTTATAAACCGCCTGCTTTTGTTACAGATTATTATTCTCATGTTAACTAGGAAGATGCAAGTAATAAATCCTGTTTGGAGAGCAGGGGTAGGAGGATGAGGCGTGCCCCTCATGGCCACCTGAGGACAGAGCAGAGCAGAGAGAGCAGTTGAATCCAGTTCCAGCCATTTCCACAGGACACTCATTTGTAATTCTGTACCCTGCCTACAATAACGTTTGATCATTTCAGAGGGGTGACAGGAGGTACAGGGAGGGGGAGGGGAGCTGAACCTTTAGACCCCCCCCCCCCACCCGCCCTCTCGCAATTGCTGTCACCCAGTATGAATGCCCCCTCTGGCCCGATGACAAGTCTAGCGTGAAATGCTTGGCTGCCCCCTGAAATTAGCGGTAGAGCCCCCAGCGGCACATGCTTCTCATGACCAGCACACAGTGGGCCACCGCCAGATTCTTTTCATTATGGCTGTGGCCTGCCAGCCCCCTTACTCTACCTCCTTCTGCCTCCTCCTCCTTCCCCCTGTGCGTCGGCCAGAGCTCAGTAAACAGCATCTGTAGTGCTCATCACATTACTGTCTTAGGGAAGAGAAGGAAGGAGGGAGCCAAGCTCTCTGTGGGTGTTGCTGTTATTTCTGTGTATCTAAGTGTGTTTGTGTGCATATACTATGTCATTTTGTGTGAATGCGTGTAGTATGTATATGCTGTACATGTTTCTGTGTGTTGGCTTGACAGGATTAGTGAGAGAGCTAGTAGTAGGAGTGCAGAGAGTGAGAGAGGAGGGGAGTAGCAGTACAGAGCGATGCCTGGAGGCTCAATCTGTTCCTCACTGAGCTACATCAGTGTTAGAGACGGCGGCTTGGGCCGCAGGGAAGCCTCAACTCGCTCCATCAAACTGTCAGGCAGCCAGCGGAGCTGCACAGGGAGACTCTCAGCTGCCCCCGGGGCCAGTTCAAGTCAACATCCCATTTCCTTGCCTCCTCGCCTAATTTCTCCTACGCCCCAACTTAAATTTCCAATGCCCAGTGTCTGCTGCTGCAGCTCAGCAGCACCGGGCCCGGGGCCATGTCAAAACACTGGGAGGTGCTGAGGGTTGTGTGTGTGTGTGTGTGTGTTCACCTCTGAAGGCAAGATAGCGAGCTAGTTACAGTCACCCGGTCAGCAGAGACAAGAAGAAGCCAAAGGGAGCTCTATGAAAGACGAGGTGCAAAAAAAAAGACATAAATCAGTGTGTGTGGTGGGGGTGGGGGGGTTCTCTCATTCTCTCTTACCTATGTTCCCATTTTTCTTCCATGACTATATTCATAACACAGTTGTGTACTCCGTGTCCCTTCAGGTTTCTGGCAGTTTTCTTCTTTCTCTCTGAGCTGAATAAATGCTCCCTATCCTCTCGTACATCTGCCATTAGTGTCTGTTTTCCCTCGCCAAACTACTCCAAGGATCACACCAGCACCCCAGCCGGCTCTGTCACTCCCCCAGCGAGTGTTGAAAGCAAAGGTTGAGAGATTTCTTGTTGGAAAGGACAAGGCAGTCTTTTAATTTAGTGAAGAAGGGGGACAGCTCTTCAGGTTTACCCCCACCACGATCACCATCAATCTGTCCATGAACCCCCTCCCCTTCTTCCTCCTCGACCTCACCACATACTTTGCATGGAAGTGAAACAGAGCGCTGCCAGGTCTCTGTGCTGTTTACATGGACTCTGGGTAATGTTAAAGTCTGCTTAGTTTGGCCCCAGGTCAGAACTATATCTTTCCTCACCCTGGCTTGATTTACATGGCCCCCACTGACTTCCTTTAAGTGTGTCAGGTCTGAACCAGAGGCCTCTGTGTGTCTGGCTAATGCAAAAAGCATTTCTCTGAGCTTGTCGTCTTCTATCCTCCTTCACTCTCATTCTCTCTCTGTCCTCTTTCAATGGGCCTCTGTGAAAGGAGCTTTTGCCGAAGCCATGTCTCTGTTTGCACAGCCAGCTTCGAGGTCCCAAGCTCAAATATGGTTTTACATCACAGCCTGTCTAGGCCTCTTCTTCTGGTCGATATCATTTCTACCCGACGGAGCTTTTTCTCTCAATCTCATTCCCTCTGGAACCTACATCTTCACTGGGATCAATACTTTCCTAATCCAGAGCTCCTAGGTTGACCAAGGGTAATCAGCTGACTTCCCATGCTGCCTGCCGGGGAGGTCATGGGTCAAATGACTGTATAGATTTGATCCTGTGATCAAATCACTTTGCTGGGTGGTGCTTTCAGATACAGCTAGTGGGGTCAAGAGCAATCACTTGTTTTGTTTTTTTCCCTCTCTGTGGTTGAGAGAGTTAAATGCAGTGGTGCTATGTGAGCCATGTAAACCCTAATATTGATACAGCACCTCCACTCAAGTTCCCAAAGCTTGTTTCAGTTTTTTTCTAGGCTGAGGTGCGTAGTAGCCATAAGCCTTATAGTACCTATAAGGTTATCTGACACATCCAAATATATTTCTTTCTTTATACAGTATGACTATTTTGATGTAATTTCGACCAATGTACATGCTTACACACACATAAGCACACAGTGTGTATGTTTGCTTCCTTGTGTGTAAGCAGGTAAGGGCTTACACACACCTCCTCAACTTTGTAGTGACTACATCGTGACTTTCTGAGTTTGTTTCAGTGAGGGGGAGAACATAAGGGCATGCAACGCCACATCCTGTTGATAAATGATGAAGGCTGAATTGAAGTAAGGCTTCACCCTTAGCCTCAAGGCCAAAGAGATCTTCAGATATCCTGCTGATGTTTCAGGCTTGGCAGGAGGTCCCCCAGCAGACCCAAGGCTCTGCTTCCACGCCCCATCAGAGTGGCCACAGCGCCTACGTCCCCACACCTCATCCCAGCATCCGCAGGAGGGAAATTGCGGGTGGAAATTGGTGTTGTTCCACCAGTAGCTGAAACTGCTTTGGTCCTCGACTATCTAAATGGACCATTACCCCCTCTGTGTGCTCTCACTCTAGGAGATGTGGGTTTGTCAGTGCTCTCTCCCTTACAATCAGGGGTATGTCAGTATATGTCCCTGGTGGGATGTCTTCGAAATTGAGGCCATTTCTCTCGTCAGTATGAAGATGTGTGTGTCTTGTCACCTTATTCACTTGGACAAGGGATCAAGTTCTGCTGCTCTCTCACTGTTCAATGAGCCTCTGTGGCATCTTCCTTTTTTACATTCAGCGTAATTTTTTTCTTCTCGGCTATCCAGTTTTTGATGAAAGACATTCAGTCACTGATAGAAAGTGATGTAAATCCTTTTAGGAATCAAGATGTAGTGCCATGAATGGAAAAGCACAAACACTTTAACGCACATTCTCTCTCATTTTGCTTTTATACTTTTTATTACTTAATGTATTTTGAGTAGGAACCGACAGTGACACTTAAATGCCAGCAGCACAGGCAGCTCTTGTTTTGCCTATTTTTTCTAGATTTCTTGCAGCAAATACAGGGTTGCGATCAGTATTCAGGCAGACAGTCTTTGACGCTATGCCAGCATTTGCGTAGCCGGGCAAGTTCCTCCTCTGTTCCTCTCTCTATTGCTGAGGCAGAATTCATGGCAGGCTGTCCTCTGAGTGTGACAAGTGGAACTGTGTGATTAATTTGGCCAGTCGTTTTAATGTGCTCTGGGATGCGCGACGCTTATTGTCTTCCCCTTGCACGTCTATCGGAATCTGCCAGAGAAAATGTCCAGGAGAATCGAGACATCCCTCCCTCCCTCTCTGTTTTTTCCCTCTTGGTCCTCTCTCCTCATCCCTGCCTCATTTCAGGGCTGAGCTACAGGGTCGTCATGGGGGCCAGCCCAGGTCGAGGCCTGGCCCCAGCCAGGGCCGCTGGCGGAATAAATCTCCTGTCTCTGAAGTGTTGAAAGCTGTGTAAATGTCAAACGCATCCGTCTGATGTGCTGGCTGAGGGGAGGGAGGGTTGGAGAGGAGGTGCGATGCTGGGAGGGAGGGTTGTGGATGAGCCATCCGCTGTAGCTGGTCCCCTGTTACCCTTCGTAGCTGGCAGTTGCCAGGTGCAGATGTTGCTGCTTGCTCCCTGCCTCTGAAGAGCCAGCCAGTTTTTTGGGGGTTTTTTTTTTGGTTTGTCTGGTTTGTGAACATCTATGAGAGACACGAACCACTAGGGGCTTGGCTCCTGTCAGGCAGCTTAGTGAGCTGCATATCTCTCCGATTTTAACAATGTCCCCTCTGACCACCAGACGTGCTGTTTAGGGACGTTTCTGTTTGGGGTTGTGGGTTGGGATTTGCATTTTCATCATTTGGTTTTCTTGTACAGCTCTGGTGAAAATCTTTTACCCAGTGTAGATATTCAAAGAAGCATAAGGTGCTAAAGGATGTGGGCCTCTTCTCACATCCACACACTCACAAACATGAGCTTTTATCTTGTACTTTAATAGATTCATGGTATTCTTCTCTTTGACTCGACCAAGTGTAATAGCCCAACAGGGCAATCACATACAGTACTGACAAAAACTGCTCTTAACACTACCTCCATGCATCCATCCCTTCATTTCTATAGCATCCCCCCTGCCTGCTCTTACTGTTGTTTTGTTCCCCCCTTCCACCTGCCTCCCTCTCCCCTGCTGTGTTGTCTCTCTCTGTCTCTGCCTGAGCCGTAGCTAGTATTCCTCTTTACGCTCTGCTGCAGTGCATGCTTCTTGTAAAAGGATAAGCACCATGCTGTGCTCTTTTGATATTATTTTTCCTCCTTGCCAGCTCCAGCCTTGTGAGGCCTCATCTCTAGTGTCATGGCTACTGCTGCAACAACAAGGCCAAGCATGCACCCAGGGAATAGACAGAGCCCATTGTTCATCACCATCACCTAGGGTCTAAACTCGTCCCCAGTAATAGAGAGGAACTCGCACCCGCTGTGAGATGGAAGTCATCTGTTCAGCTGCATGCTAAGAATACATTTACACTGGTTTCCTGGGGGTTAGGGGGAAGTTAAAGATTGGATCAATTTTACTTTTTTGTCATTCGTAGATGGATCAAGATGTAGAAAAACATTGTTTTGAACATGACTCCTTTCAGATAATGCCAGAGTGGTGAGGAAACAAATGGGTGGGGATGACAAGTTGGGATGTGCCCCTAACAGAAATGGCTGATAAGTAATTTGTCCCCAATCCGTAGTCTGAATGTGGAATTGATTGACAAGAAGGCTAAGCCACTTTCTCTTTTTAATGCCCCACACTATGCAATGAAGCTCTTTTGACAAGCAAAAGCCCAGAAATTAGGCTTTGCAAACATTCCCCAAGAGAAAAGAAGACATGTTACAAGTAACACTAAAGTGTTTTATTTTCTCATTTTATTATTAGTGGTCATTACCTATTATGGGCCATTTTCGTTTATTTTAGAGAGAAGTAATCAAAATTGTTTTATAAATGTGGAACAAAGAAAAACACTAACATATTTTTCTATGGCATTTCTAATGTTTATCTATATACATATTTACACAAGCACAATGCAATTGTCAGGCCATGTTTGCATTTTCTCAGAGACATTTTCTTTTAGCATTGTGATGCACTCTTCCTTTGCTTTCACACGTATTTGCTTGATGCTCACTGACAGGCTCTGGAATGATAAACAACAATCATTTCAGGAAGTAGAAAGCCTCATATTGAACATATCCTTTTTCTGTAGTTATCCTCCAACAGGTGTATGCTCTTGTTTTATGTCTTGTATAAGAATGCTTCAGTATGAACAATAGGAGCTCAGGCATTTCTTGGAGTTATTATTCTGCAGATAGAGATGCAAACACAACAATAAACCCTCCTAAGGGGTTGAGCCACAATGTTTTTCACTTAAAGCTTCTGCCAGCATGGACTCCTGCTGTAACACTTGTCTTTGCAAAGTAGGATGAATCACAGAGCAGCCCCCCCCCACACACACACACACACACACACACACACACACACACAATCACCTCTCCTGAGAGATCTTGGCCACTGAGCCCTTGCACTGATTACTCTCGTTACTTAATTATACATTTGGACCCACCGCACTCGCAACAAAGGGCCTCTGTGCCTCCATTGACCCAGCTCCCTCCTCATTGTGCCCACCACTGAAAGGGAGTCAAACAAAATAAAGAGGGTCCACTTAAATATGTTGCCACAGGGACTTAATTGACAGATTGATGGCAGTTTTTCACTGGGGGCCCTCTCCTTCTCTATGTGGCTCTTCGCTTGAATTGCTCCTCATGCATCCTGCTGTGAGGTCCAGTGGGACTGGCCTGCAGCTCGACCACTCCTGTTTCCACAAGTTCCCTTTCTATTGTCTTGGGGGAGCGATTTAGCAACAAATTAATTTGAGAAATGGAAGCAACGATCTTGTGGGTTGGATTTAAGGAGTCAAGGAATGTGGTTGTGTTTACCATAAAATATTATAGTTACAGTATTTCAACTGATAGGATGGGATGTGTGTTATATGTACTGAACAAACCGTTTAAGAAGAAACAAATCAAGCATCTTGTGTAAGCCAGGATTATTGCCTTTACTTTAACTTCACACATTCTTTTACACTAAACGTGACTACAATCTCCAGCATTAGTCTACATCTAGTATTTTTATTATTATTTGCTAAAAAGAGTTTTCTGCATGTGAACATGTCAGGAATGAAAGGATGTGGAGCTCTTAAGATATTTGAGCCTGATCACTTTGTATTTTAATGGTAAAATGACTGTGATGAAGAAAAACCCATTTCACTTCTTCACTGAACAGAAGATGGTTTGGCCTTTGGCCGTGATAGACGAGGCATATTTCAGAATACAGCCTCTCTTGTTATTTAGTTCTTTTATCCCTGTAGAAGTCTGACATACAAATTAAAGACTGGTTTGTCACAAGGCGGATTTGAAATACCACACACTTAATAGCCACTGTGTTTGAGTATTCAGAGAGCCTAAGCTCTCTGTGTCCTTGAGATACTATCGTCCAATTTTAAAGCACTCTTAAAAGGCTAAATGACAAGCTGCAGCTGAATGCAAAGTAATTGAACAGGCTCTTTATAATAGAATCCACTGTATAGTATTATTCATTTTTTCATCTTTTGTAAATTTACAGCATTGAATTTGCAACAGAAACACCAGTATGGCGGTCTGTGTGGCTGTGTTGCTTTTGAAACATGAAAAACTCTCTTAGACTACCACCGTCTCCTTTTCCTCTTCATCCTCCACCGTTTGCACTGAGAGCTGTCAGTGAATGAGAGGTTGCACACAAAAATAACATCTGCACTGATTATGGGCTACTGGGGGGAGCCAAATGAATAATTCCTTATATTTCCTGTGTCTGTCTCTTTTCTGTTACAGTGTGACAGCGAGAGTGACATTGACGACAAGGTAAGACTGCTTTTCCTGTGTTTATTCACCCACCACATGAAGTGGCTGAGAGTTGGGAATAACAAATTTGAGCTTTCAGCTAAAGGAGGAAGACAGTCATATTGTTGTTAGCTTAAAAAGACAAGAGGTAAAAGACTCTGCCGCTCCAACCACTGTTGATCACTTGCTTCTTACAGAGTAAGAAAGTGAAAAGGAAATAGCAGTACGTCTATTATTTTTGGAACACTTAATGCCTGTGCGTGAATATGTCTTAAATATGCCTTCTAGCCTTGATCGTGGCGTATGCTAAACACTATAAGCTTTACAAGTGTGTGTGTGTGTGTGTGTGTGTGCATTTAATCTTATCTCATTGCACGTATCACCTCTATCTGCTTATTTCTCTAATATACCAGATAGCGATATCATAGCTCCACTTTGTGCCTCTTGTGTAATCATTAGTTTCACATTTGAGCGTTTTACAGTAATGATTATGTTCCAGTCACAGAAATACATTCCTGTTTTTCTCAAAAATGTAGGTAAAATCATTAAGAGAGCGTGTTGTTTAACAAAGTGAATGTGTTTCACAAGGTGTCTCTGTTCCTTAACCTAATCAAAGATGGCAACCAGAAATGAGCTACTCACTTGTGCAGTTTCCATTTTTGCTTGGGTGAAGAATCACCTTGTGGGCCAGTCTTTGAGGTTTAAGAAAAAATGGAAAATGAAAACTGAAGCTAGCGTTATCAGCAACTTGCTTTGCATACTATTTTAGCAGTGATGTCATCAAGTTTCCACCATTTAACAGATGTAGTCTATCAGTTTCACTTCTGTGTATTTGTTTATCCCAGACCTGGAGGTGGTTGTCTGATGGCAGCCACCTGGTTACGAGATGAAACGCCTTTAGGGAACCTCACACATTCTAATTCCTCCACAGTTTAGCAATTACTCCCTGGTAAATGAATGAGATAACACGCCTAATCTCCTGTAAGCTTAGCTCCCAGTTCTGTGGAAATGTCTGCAGCTCTCCCTATAAATAATACATTGATAGCAGGCCCAATTTGCATTAACTGTAGCCTGGCAAGTCAATAGGCTTTTATCTCTTCATTGAAGCGAGAAGGAACCGAGGGCGCTAGCTAGTTGACACAACAGAGAGACGTAGCAGGCCTGTCAGTCTCCATACGGCTCCCTGGCATCACTGTGGGGGGTAGAGAGGGAAGTGAAGAAGGAAGGAAGCTCTCAGTGTTTTCCTTTTCAGGGTTTTGTTTTCCTTCCTGCTCTATCAGTTGCTTGAGACTTGTAACAGTTCTATATAGTGTCACAAATTTTGACATTTAATATATAAAAGTTTGATTCTGCGAAATAGAAGCGAAAAAACAGGCAATATTTGAGGCGTTTTTTTTTAGAAACTCAGCGGTGGTGCTATGTTTGTTGTTAGGTGTCAGCCTCCCTCTGTTAGGTAAAAGAGCTCCATCTTTGGCATTTGGCACCAGTTATGTCAGCTAGTTTAGGTGGACTGGGATACAGTTCAAGACATGCTGGACTATTAAACATTGCTGCCAGGTTTTCAGCTGTCTGGTTGTTGTAATGTTGTACCAATTATTACAGTCCACTGTCAAGAGCCAGACTGCATCTTCGCCTGTTCAACTTTGCTCATCAATATGCCATGAAGTGGTATTTCAGCTGGTGAAACACAATTTGTAAATATAGTACACTGGTTCATCAAAATGAATACTTAATGCAGTCTATGAAAATACTAATTTAATTTTAATAAGGTCACTTTTATTACATGTTACTCTGCATTCACACTGAGAAACATACCCACTGGACTGTAAGTGAAAAAACTATTTATTATTCTCTAAACATGATATCTACACCATTAATGGAAATCTCCTAAGCAGCTAAAAAAATAGTGCAAATGAAAAATAAAATCGTTAGCAAGAAAGTTGTAATCAAGGCTGCAGTAATCAGTCATCTTAGCTAAGTAAAACTATTGATTTTCACTCCTGGATCCTTTACATGCTTTTTCCTGTCCCTTCAAGCTTTGCTTTCAGTTCTTAGTTTTCATTCTTAGTTCTAAAGTTCCCTCGGTCTTGAGACTTCTGTTTGATGTAGGGGTGGGCTTGGGGCCTAAAGGAGAGGTTCACTCCTTTTTAAGGCTATCTTCAAACAATGCTAATATCTACATTGAACAACTACAACCAAACAACCAAAAACTCTATCAATGTACATAGGGCATATCAGTATTGTCTCAAGATTGACTTTTTCAAGGCCACTTAAGAAGTAACGAATAGGGGTCTGTAACAGAACATAAACCCATCAACATAGTCAGTGATAGTGTGAATGCCTTATTTGAATGCCTATTATGTCAGTAAGAAAAGAGACCCAAAGGTAAGTATTGATATTTTCCATTGTTCTAATGATGATAATGTCGCATTCCCTGGAGCAGCGGTATTCTACAAGGAAAAGCTTTCACTTGTGGCCAACAGAAAATGTAAAGTAATAACAGAATAATTCCAAAGCAAGTTTCGCTGTTGTGGAATCTTTGAAAATACACTGTTTATGTACATGTATTTGCCAAGAGTGCCAGAAGAAAAGAACATCTGGATAAAGGCTAAAGCAGTTCTGACCTTTTCTTTTCCTCAGAAACACATATTATCATAATCAAGTTGATGAGAGTTGCGAATCATCCGCAGTAAATTGCTGAGGAAAGAAGAAGACTGGGGGAGGGAAATGCTTTGACAGGCCATCACCAAAAGCAGGCGGGAAAAAAGGTGTAAAATTGGGTACCATGAGGAGAAAGACAAACACTGTCATTTGTAATTGCCCGCACTCAGGATAACTCGACAGCGATAATTTTCTGCAACGTTTTGCTGAAACAGGTGCCAGCTCCTCCCGTATCTTTCCAATGAAAACAAAGACTCCTTTCACATCAGATTACCAGCCACCTGAACACCCACATTGTCAGGATTTCACAGATTAACTTAATTAGAATATTGCTTCCAGGTGTGCCCCCAGGGTGCAATCAGTTACACTATTTGAATAAAACTGACGAGTTGCTGCCACACAAAGTCAGATTAGATTGCTGCACCTTGTGAAGCTCGCTTGTATCAAAGCAATGCTTGAGATAGCATGCAGTGACGTGTTTCCAGAACATGTCAGACTTGAATTCATCGGAGATTGCCAGGTCACCTCCAGTTCAGCTCGAGGCTGCTGTGAGGGGGATCTTTATGTATGATTGGCCCAGCCTTGAAGAAACAAGCAATCAGAATCTGGGTATTGTGTTCTCATCACTGGCATTTTCTTCTTGGGAGGCCTGTCTCCTGATGTCCGAGATTACATGATGTTTGACAATGACAAGTATTCAGTGTTCGTTTTAAATAAAATAACAGCCTTGATCTTGAATTGCCTCACTTATGTCTGCACCCTGGAGGCAAACCCACATAATTAAGGATTCCTTATGGAGAATTATGTTTCTCTGTCTTTACTGTTATTGAAGCAATACTTGGTGTGTTCGCGCATAGCCATGCTAAATTAGGTGCTCATGAAGGAACTAACCACATGTTGGGTAAATCGTTTGGCAGTAGAAGGACTGTGTGTATTCAAGTCTGTGTGAGGCATCACAAAATGTCAGTAGGACAGTACTTTGTCGTAATTGTTAATGAGATGTGTTATTTAACATACACGCTAGTTAGATATTTTTATTTGGTTCATTTTGAATGCTCATTAGGGTCAGCTTACTGATTTTACTTTGTGAGAAATGTTTTGATAGTTAATTTTTTCTTTTTATTTATTGCCGTAACATATTTACAAGTACATTTTAGGTTAAGCGATTTGGTGACATTCATCATTTTTAACTTGCTTTGTTTGGTTTTTGCAAGACATTATTCAAAGTGACCTTTCAGCTGCTATAAATGTTGACAATCCGTTCTCATCCCTCCCTGCTCCACTTGTAATCTATCAGCCATCCAGTCCTGTCAACCTCTGACATGTCTGAGATACTCCAAGTCAAGATGGTCATTTTCTGTCATTGGAGAGGCAGAGAAAGAAATAGAGTGGGATTTATCCCTTCTCAGTTTGTTCATGCGCTCTCCTGAAGTGTCATCCTATCTCCGTTAGGCCCCACTTTGCCATCCTCACTGGCTCCTCCAATTTCCTATGTATTCTTTCTCCTGTGCAAATTACACAGTGGCTGTCTGTCTGTGTGCGAAACGTTAGCATGAGCCACTTATATTCTCTGCAGCCCTTAACACAGTGGCCTCGTGTCAGGTACGTTACCACCGCCACCGCCGCATCACCATAGCCACAGTGGAGGACACCCAGGTCGGCTAATTCTATTTGGTCCTATTTGCCAAGCAGTCACTCAGCAGAAAGTGTATCTGTCTCCGGGGGAGTCTCCAAGGACCATTACCACATCCTGTCTATGAGCTCTTTTATGCTCCGCTGTACTCATCTGCCAAGGCAGCGCACAGGCTCTGATTGACACATTAATTCCTCCTCTACCCCCTTATCTTCCTGCTGTGCGCAGAATGAATGCCATATCACCGCGTCAAAGCGTCTCTACCAGCTTATCAGTAATGGCTCGTCAGCTAATGGTATCCTCCCAGCTGATGTATTGGGGGGTACACCCTGTGAAGTTAGCAGTGCAACGAAAAACAAGCATGCTGTGGGGATTTCAAACATATCCGCTAACACCACCACTACCCTCACCTCTGTTTTTGTCTGTCTTTCTTTTTTTTTTTTTTTTTAAATCTCATCCTCCTGCTTGCGCTCTGTCATTATCAGTGTTGTCAGTTTTTACCACTTCCCCTCGGTCGCCATCTTGGAAAAGGAAAACGGCAATAGTAATATATATTCATGTAGGTATGCTCCCCCTCCTACATACCCCTCCCAAACCCCCGCTGCTTTGCAAGATCCAGATCGGTCTCCGAGAGTCATCATATTCAATAACAAACAGGCCACCCACCAGGCCGCTGACAACCTTAACGTTTTGTTTTTTTTTATAGACGGGAAAAATGGACCAGCCTAATGTTTCGACACAAGTGATCATCCGTCCTCATCTCTTTAATGAAATTAGATTAAGTGCACCTGGGAAAGAGCTGAGAAAGCAGAATGCCTCGCCACCTCCTTTAATCTAAAACCAATTTGCCAGTAATATTCCTTTCCCCCCAGCTTGGGATTCGCCGGCCCTGATTCAAAATGGAGGAGGAACGAGATGAGACCAGAGCTGACTGGTTGCATTCAGCTCCCCACAGGCACTGTGAAATTAGAACTGACACCGGCAACACCGGTCTTAATATGGAGATGTCATTTTTCTCCTCTCCCTTTTGTCTTTCTCGCTCTCTCCCTCATTCTCTCCCTCTTTTTTCTCTTACTCAGTTCCTTCCTCTGTTCACTACGGTTTTCACTTTCTGGCTAAGCCTGAAAGTAAACCAAAACGAGAAAGGAAAAAGAAAAAATAAGAAGAAACATCATAACTTGAAAACTGTATGATTCCCCCCCTAATTTCTGTAGTGTTTGGGTGTAAGGCCTCCAGTAAGTTTAGAGGTTAAGGTTAAGATTAGAGTTATGCCGTCATCAACTTTTTAGGAGAAAATAATGATGACTCCTAGCTTTGTAGATTGGCCAGAAATAAACATCTCATGATGTTCCTCACATCTAGCTATTACCATGAACCTGGAAACATTTATCTCTTTAATTTATATTGAGCTGTTTGCAACATGCATTTCTGGTCAGCTCCAAATCATCTGTGCTCTGCAGGCTAAAGTTTTTTTTTTGTTGTTGTTTTTCTTTTGGTTGTTGTCAAGTGATACATCTGTTGTGCATTTAGCTCACAAGTACGCGGTGATCAAGGAGCACATTTGAATTTGTGAAGTGAAGGACGGCCTTACTCTTAGCAGTATGTGGTGTGTGTGTGTGTGTGTGTGTGTGGAAGTGAGTGTAAGGGCACCCTCAGTGGTGAAACCCAGCCCCAGTGCATGTTGGGAAGAAGAGGCGTGATGACAGAGGAAAAACTTGTAGCTTCTGCAGGGCCAGCCGCCAGATACGGCCAACTGACATCAGCAAAGACGGCTTGTCACTAGCAATGCATGTCATACAGCAAAGCAGGGACAGTCAACATGGCTGTGGTGTCATTGATGTGGCACCCAATAGCCTGGTCCAAATTCTTTCTTAAAGGTTAGCACTGATGTTGGCATTGCAGATGAAAATAGAAGGGTTGTGGCCAAGCAAAGCCATGCCAGCCACTCAGAACAGGGGAGGTGTGAAAACAACATGGTATCAAGACTGTAATCCTCTTTCACTTACTGCCTCCTCTCAGTGAAGCTGATTGTGTTGGCAGAGAGTGTTAATAGTACAAGTAGTTTGTTCTGTTAAAATCATAACACACACCCTACCCCTCTGTCTTTGAAACACCAGTGCTCTGCTAACCCTTTGAGAAAATCCTGTCATCACTCAGCCATGTTCACCAGCTTGTGATCATTGTTATTGAGGGAGTTATTGTTGCCTCGATGAACACCAGGTTTTGGTATGTGTTTTTCCTCCACCTCAACCTGACCCATTTGTAGAGGTGGTTTTCCTCAAACACTGTTTTTCCCACCTGAGAGCCCTGGTTCTGTAATAGGAGAGTTTTCAGCAACGGCCAGGTGAAACGCTCGATTGCACAATTTTCTGCAAGAGATCTCGTCAGTTCAATGATACAGTGATAGAGAAAGCATGGCGTGCCATATCAAACAAGACAAGTGCTGAAGTATTACACCAGCTGTGGTGCCACATTACAACTAACTTGTACTGTGTGTATCTGTAGAACATTGTGAGCACTGTGGAAAAGAAACGACAGCATATTTTTTGATGGCCCTGCTGTTAAAAGATTTTCATTAATCCAAGTGCACATCAGTTTTCTTTCAATCTGCAATTTGTCAATATTTCCAATATTACAAAAGAGTAAAATGACAGTGTAATGTTAAGACGGCGACAGCTTTTATTGGTTCCATAAGTTCATCTACCTTTCAAAATAATTAGATTGCAAAACATAATGTCACACATAAAACCTGCTTAATGTAATTAACCTGAAGTCACTTTATGTGGAATATGTTTTGAATGATGCACTCTTACAGCAGGTAATGCACATCCACTTAAAGCATAACACATGGCCCAAGGGGTAATCTCAATGCAGTCGTGGGACACAGGCAGCTAAACTGACTAACCTTGAATTCAGTGTGTCCGCTGTGCTCCGAAGCAGCATGGAACAGAATTCATTGTTTTTCAAGTGGCCTGTGTTTGAATAACAATCCAAGCACTATATACATTTTTCCACATGAGTAATAAAAGTAAAATTGACTCCATATTGGGTGCAGATGTTTTGTGAAAAGAGAAAAAGACACAAATGTTTTTGTGTATGTGGATGTAAGATTTGAGTGTTTCTGATCGTGCATAAACATAATGTCTAAGTGGGTTTTTATTCAATAAACATGGTTGGACTGTAATTGCTTACACATTTGTTCTGGCTGGAAATGCAAGACAGACTTTGTGTGCGTTTAGAGCTGGCGCACCAAGACTCATGTCTGTCCCAGCCTTGGCTTGTCTGCACAAGACTTTCTAATGCAAAAGGACTTGCTTTTCCACCACAACAAATGACACATGCAATCAGGGATAAATATAGAATTCCCTGCTGTTATTAGGAATCAGTGCCATCATGGATAATGTTTCCCTAAAGAAGCGTTGCTTCCTCATAGGCCAGGAATACATCAGTAAATGGAGCTTAGGTCCACTGTGGCTGTGAAAAGAATGTTTAGAAAGCCTCAATTCCCTTCTCAGACAAAGAGGCCAGTCAGCAAAGTAGTGCACTAATCATATTTTTTGTACAAAGGAAAATCAACACACATTAATCATGAAGTCATAGGCCATTTTTATTTCTTGAGGCTCTGTATTTTGTCTCCATTTACCAAATATTTCCTTCTGAAGCCAATTTTCACAACCTTGCATCTTTATGGGTAGCCCTCATAATGGTGATGATGGAAGTGAGCACTGAGTCTGAGCCTCTCTCCCACCCACTGAGAGAAACATATTCCATCTTTCTTTTGCTAACCACTTGAGCATCTCCAAGTCAATCTAAACACTCAGATGCCTGTGGATGGGCTGGCGACTGCCAGACCTCAAGTCACTCGGGCTCTGGAGGGAACTTTCCGTGGGCAAATCTGTATGTGATGTGGAAAGCCGAGAACCCCGGAGAGCATGCTGAGATCAGGCCCAAACACACACAGGGGCCAGCTGCCTTCAATTAAGCCAGAAACCCCAGCCACTGCAGTCCCTTGTGCACAAAACCAGCCTGCTTTGATCTGCGCCAGCCAGGGGGAAAAGGTATAGGGCTTGAAAGATTACAGGAAAAAAAATAATTATTGTATCAAAGGGTGCTCCATAAAAGTTAACGGGGGGATTTTTAGGCTCAGGGGGCAGCGGGAAGCAGGTATTAACGATGGCTGTCACTCATGTTCATATGCTAGTTATTTTCCCTTCGCCTTTTCAGTGAGCTTTAATTAGTGGACACACCTGGTCTCTCTCCGAAGTTAACTGTAGAACTCTCCCTGCCACTTTAGTTTTTATGGGCATTGAAGATCAATTCTGAGTCATGCAGGGCACATTGGCAAAACTGAAGCTGATATGCTTGTCAGTTTCGGCAAAGAGATACAGCAGCTCTTGGATATGTATGAGGTTTAGAACCACAGACCAACATTCAAACTGTCCCCCTGCCAAGCACCACAGACGCAGGCGGCATGGGCATCCATTAAATTAATTTGACTTCATTAGTGCAGACCTGCTAGGCCTGGGCTGCCCATAGAGATGCCAGGGGGTGGGAGGTAGGGGGCTGGGGGTTGAGTGGCATCAGCCGCTGTGCTCAGAGGAGAGCGAACACATGGCACTGACAGGCGGAATATGGCCCCAGTTCTTTCACCGGGACGGCTGCCAAACAAAGGCAACATGCGTCACTGGCTTTAGGGGAGCTCAATCAACACCCGGTCGGAGCATTAACGCCATGCGCGCTGCGCCACATCAGTGAGGAGGCTGCTGGTCGCTGGGCAGCCTGCAAGTCATGCATTCGCAGCGTGATATGATACAGAGACAGTGCCAATGGGTTGACCTACTGCCATCACCTTTGAGTCTACCGCCACAAACGCTCATGTTATTAGGTTACAAAGCTCACATGTATCTTTTGTTAGTGACTTATAGAAATGATATATGTCACAGCAGTTTTCAAGTAAGTAATATTTGTTATTACTTTTGGCATGCTAAGTGATTGTTCCGTACTTTCTTCATATACAGTCCTACTGTGTTGTTGTGTTTGTGCTCCACTGGTGTTTTACTGGTGGAAATGAAGTCAGTTACATCACGGAAATCCTGTAGACAGGGAAGCAGAGCATTGTGTTGACACAATGTCAGTCTAATGATCATCTCACGCTGTAGCGGACTTCTTTGTATGATTTGAGAGTATAATATATTTGTGTATTGAAAATCAATGACTGCTTTTGAGTTGAAAGTTGATCTCAATCTGTGTTATTGTTTCGGGATCTTAAAATCTTTTCAGCCCGGTTGCATCCAGCCACAAAAAATAATACCACTACAGTAGGGAAGGGTCAGATTGAGTGGCTTAGCTTTCTTGTTATATTTTTCTTTTAGCCATCTAGTTTCAGCTAATGTGAACTCCACCAGCTTGTTTGGCGAGGTCGGGTTCTTTGCTTAACAGCACCTTCACAGCATTTCTAACCTGCAACCTCCCAGTCCCAAGCCTCCTTCGGTAACCTCTAGGCAACCGCTGCCAGCTTATGGAGCTCACTCTGCTGGGAGTGGTGCACCTGATAAATACAGAAGTGTGGAAATAAATAAATAATGGTAGGCATTAAGTCCGGATTGGACTGGAAGGTAGCCTGAGGGTGGTAAGTGTTATGTCTGACAGCAGTGAACACTTTGATCAGAGGGCCCCTTCTGAAGATCGCTTCCACATCTGCACAGGGGGAACGAGCTGTAAACTGCCAAGAAGCATTTTAATGACAGTTGGATTATAAAATGAAAGAGGGCTCCAGATGGCAGGCAGTGCAGCGGCTGCGGTTTGGGGGGAGGCTGTTTAAACTGCTTTTTTATTGATAAAATATGGGGTGAAAAATTGCGCAGAGCTTATTAGGCATCCCGCCGTGATGTTGCTCAGCTGGCCAAGCTGTTCACCGTGGCCCCCGTCCAAACATGCCTCCATAAATTTTTAGCAGTACCTTTAAATCTGTAAGATCCCTGCTTGTTAAGTTCACCCTGGCTCCCCAAAATCCCCCACACCGTATTTGTCCTTTGAAAGACTTGCTTGTGTCCTCTTTTTTTTTTTTTGACTGGCTGGATGATGAAAGCGATGTTAGTAGCTCAACATAGACTGAGGAGGTTGGAGGGGGGTTCCCACATAGCATGCTCCTTATCATCTGCCAAGAACCAGAGTTTAGCCCTTAAACAACTTAATTCCTGCATGATTTCATTAGCTTTACTCTCCTAGTGATAAAATGAGACGAGCCATATGAATTCAAGACACTGTGGTTGTGCATTCCACCTAGATCCACAGGGTGCTGTTCAAGGCAGAAATTGTCATCTGGGCATTGATATTTAATAACTGGCTGCAATAGTGGCCATAGGGGGAGAAACAGTTGGACCTGTCTGTGAATCCACTACCAAGTTAAAGCCAAAATTGCATGAATAGCAATCTGCATCAGAATATACTGTAATATAAGAGATCCTATTAGGAGCACTAGAGAAGTGGGAAGACAAGGGGTTGTTCAGTAATGAATTCCCTTTCAGAGGTAGCACGTGGAGGCTTTATAAATGCACATGTTGGAAAAAAGTCATAATAATTAATTTTTTGTGACAGTAAGTAGTGATGTTGGTTAAATCAGACCGTCAACTTTTGAATAAGTGTCTCCCGGTTAATATGACATTACACTAGATTGGTCTCATGCACATCTTTGATCTTGAGCTGAATTCAGCTGAAATTGAATTTGCTTGAAATGTGAATAGGCCTGATTCAAAAGCTGTGGAAAAAATCATGATCTCAATTAACGGGATCTGTAAAAGCCATCTTGACTCCATCAAAATCCATACATGTCACGTGTATGCTGTTCTTTCAGAAGAATGGGCTCCTATTAGCTGATATATGTTGTTAGACATGCTCTGACTGCTAATTTTAAATCCATTTAAGCTGATGGGGTGGCTGACTAAAACGCCGTCGTGATGGCCTTCCCTTAATGGGCGTCTGCATTTTTTTCCTACCTTCAGAAAACAGGCAGCCCCAATTTATATTCCATAACTACCACTTCACGGGCAACCCGCCGCGCCCCCATTCCACCCTAGCGCATCAAAGACAATTACTGTCGACATCACATCAACTTACAACTGTTGGTTTGCTTGTTTGTCTCGTTAAGTGACTTAAAACTGCCATCTCCCACCCAGTGAAAGTCCCCTCCCATCTGCCCACCCTTATGGGTCTACACACACACACACACACACACATCCCCTTCCAACACAGACAAGAGAAGGGACAGGCAGCCGACAGCCTAATGGACTAATTTGTAATTGCGAATGAGAAAAAGCTGAGTTGTTGGACGTGTTTATAATTTGACAGAGTGGCAGCTCTGAGTTGGACAATGACGCTTCAACCACAATTCTTTCCCTCCCCTCCTCCTTCCTCTCTTTCTCCTTCAAATGCTTTCTTTCTTCCCCTCCGTGGAGAATAGTCAGAAAGGAAGGTTATGGGAGAGATGCTTTCGGCACATTCTGCTGCTCAAAGCTCCTGGCTCTGGCATATTCCTTTTCTTTCTACCCAGCCCCCCTCACATCCCTACCTCCCTTCCCTCTCTACCTTCACATGGATCCCATAGGATGGAATAGGAAAGTATCTCAGAGCATTCAGATGCGTTTGAAGTGCAGGACAGATGGGAGGCTCGAGGGACTGTAAAAAATGAATCGAGGCTAGTAATAGGAGAGATGTTTTGAATCCTCTCCCCCATAAGTTATTTATCAGGGGCCCTTAGTGGTGAAGGAAGACTTCAGAGTGCTCCCTTAATGTAGCATCTGATGACTCGTAGGGGGGCTGTTCCAGGAAGTACTGCTGTAAAACAGGAGGGGAACATTAGCAGGGAAGTCTCTCAGGGCCCGGACAAAGGAGAGGAACAACACGCAGGGCGGTTCTTTCCCAGCATGCAACACAGGACGGAGAAGAGAGGTGTACAAGAAAATGTCCCGGAGCCCCCCACCAGCCAGTGATATCACACGAGGTACAGAGCAACATGTTATGTACTGCGATTGCCACCACGTTAGGCACGTATGAGTAGACAAGATACTTCAAATAACTGTGAAAATAAGTAACACAAAGCAGAACCAAATGAACAGAAGGCAGAGACTGCTGGCTACTTTAGTAGTCATTCACATTATGATATTCATTAGGACTCCCTACTTTGTCCACAACACCAAAAGTCATTTATCTCTTTAGATACAAAGACGACATCCTTGACTTGGTGGATGAACCATGCTCATGGAGAACCTTTCTTGCAAAAAATTTGACAATTTTCATTCAATCTTACAATTAATCTTTTGTGTTTGCCCCAAAATTGTATTCTTGTCTGGTTGGAAAGGTCTTTTTTAACAGAATGAATCAGTTGAAAGTGATGAAAATATGGTATTTCAATCAATCTAGTAATATTGCTATACAGTATGCCTTTTCCTTATCTTTTACATGCCAAAAACATCAAAGAGCAGCAACTCTGAGAAGTGTTTAAGAATATAAACACTGAAATGATTTGTTGGGTGAATAATGGCCCAATATTGTTTTTTTCTTCGACATGTAATCACCTTACTATATCCCATCCATACGATCAGAAATAGGCGTCAGTAAAAAGCGATACATGGGTCTCACTACCTTGAAACGCTGTACATGCGTGATAACAAACCCCAGTAATGGGCCGAGCCAACCGGGGAAGTCTCTGATCACCGGAGACTAATGGCCTCTGAACTGATCACTGAGGCTAATAAAGACCAGCTAACGACATAGCCGCTTCGTTTGTGCTAATTGCTCTCCCTGGACCTCCGCCGTGGCCCGTGTCTCTCGAGCATCTGTCACCAGGCATATTCCCCGACACAGCTCAGACCCTGGCCTCAGCCTCAAAGCCGGGCACACCGCCAGAAACAATTGTCCTCTGGTGTCCTTTTACTACAGTGAGGTGTGGAAAAACATTGTCTAGGTATATTGTTTGTTTTGCCAGATTTACATATTGGTAAAACTGTACATGTCCGTTTTCAGGTGAAGAGCTCAAACCTACAATATCACACAGTCTATACCTAGTCATTATCACTAAAGTCAATATAGACTGTTTTATGATTTCGCCCACACTCC
The DNA here is from genome assembly GCA_011952105.1 of Coreoperca whiteheadi. NCBI lineage: Eukaryota > Metazoa > Chordata > Actinopteri > Centrarchiformes > Sinipercidae > Coreoperca > Coreoperca whiteheadi. Next base: position 24,754,341 of record CM022476.1, read on the forward strand.
TCTTAAGCACATCAATGCTCTGTGTACAGCCAAATCAATATGACTGTCTATACCAATAGTAACATTTATATTTGAGCAAATGTGTGATTCTTCTTTTGGTACTTAACTTCCAGTAGGTGAAAGTGAGAATTTCTACGTAGCGTGATCCAGGGTCTACATTTTTTTTTAAATGACTTTCTGTATCAAATTACTTACAACTTCCGAGAGCAGCAAATACTAACATGTGGTAGGGAAGAAAATCAGTACAGCTAGAGTTTTTGGACTATTGTTTGCAAAATGATTTTGACTAGACATCAACTTTTCAGAGAAACATTCTGTTTCTGTAAACTGGACAATCTAGCTAAACACTTACTGTCTGGAGACCATAAGCAGGTTGGTTAAGGAGTGTATCATGCTCTATACTAGTAAGTACAGTAACAGTAAGACTTTGTGGTGCAGGCAGGTAGATATACAGACATACAGAGTGGCTGTCAGCATGACCCCTAAAACGAGGACACATCTATAGAGCAGCCAGAGTCTGGAACTGCAGTTGTCACAAACACGTCTGCTTCATCCTACTTATGTGTTACCTTAAACTAAATTGAACACTAAAATTAATCTGAATTTACCTGATTTTAAAAATCAAATCATTAAGTGTTTACTTGTTTAATCATTGCTGTTCATCCGCTAATGTCAACAGTATGACGAAATGATATACTTTACTCTTTTGGCACATAGGCTGCTGTGCTGTCATGTCAGTGTGGCTGATTTGAATGAGTCAGACAAAGAGAGAGAGAGAGAGCAAGAGGGGCAGTGGTTAGGGAGAGCCTGCAATTTGCACAGGTATCAGTTCTGTGGAGCAGGTGTGAATGAGTGACATCTTGCGGTCCAGTTTCATCTGAAATAGTCCCATTGTTCCGTTTCTGTTCATTAAGCGGGTTTAGAAACATTTAGCACATTTTGAAAACTAGCCAGGCAAATTACACAAACACCTGCGAGTATTTTCAGAATTCTTTGGATAAACCAAGCCGAAGATTGCTTATCAGGAGTAATTTTTCTCAGAATGGCCATTAATCATAAACATACAGTTTGCTGTAAATAATAAAGGAATGGCCTCTCTACTTTATCCATACAGTAGACACCAGCCAGCTACAATCTGGCTCTTGATTTTAAATAAATCAACTACATATATTATTGTGCAGGCAATTTTGAGATCAGCTACATTTTTATATGGAGGCAAGGTAGAGCACCTATATTTTTTCATTGTGCAGAACGTGTGATGCAGATGCAGCAGTGGCCATTTTGAAGCACTGACGCATGGTGCAGCATTACAATGGGACACAATTTGCATATCATTTCATGTTGGGGATATTAGATTAATGGCTTGTGACTGGTGTGATGAATACTAATTTAGCCTTAAATCGAGGCAGCGTTCAGACATCAACAGCCTGCCCAACAGGCAGCAGAGCAGCTAAGCAGCCAGACATTTTACAAGGTTAGCTAACTTCCCTAGCCAAGCTCTTCCTTTTCCTCATCCGTTCCAGCCGGTTATGGCACTTGCTGTAAATGTTTGCTATTCCAGGGACCGTTGACTTCACCGTTGGCCCACCACAGGGGTTAATACTATCTTCATTTACCCTAGCAGACAATAAAACCTGCTGATACAGTCAGGCCAGCAGTGACGGCAAAACTGGGTCTGATGAAAATCATAAATGGTGTGCTGCCCCAACCCCTCCCCCCAATGGCCCCGGTTTGACTCCCAGCGTGTAGGTCCCTGGTGTAGGCAGCTTTTGTGGCCGCAAGGCGTAATGATGTTAATGTTGTGTGAAAAGGCTACAGAGATAAGTAGGAGAGCATAGCATCATGCAGTGTTTTAATGTCATCAGAGACTGTTGTGTGTGTGTTTTTACCCCGAAAGGTTGTGCAGTAAAACACCATGGGCCCATGGAATGGACCCGAAATACAGGAACCAAAGACAAAAACCGTTCTACTGATTTTCGTTAAGTTCCCTCAAACCTGGTGGTCACTAAAAAACATTTAACCTGACATCAGCATTTCTTTTATTTATTAGGTTTAAATCAGATTCAAAACCAAATCGAACTGAAAATGGTACCTAGTCTGTTTCCATTAAGGTTCATTTGATATGGGAATATGAAGGTCGGGATCCTGATATTGATATTTTGGTATAAAATAATAAAGTTTAATATTTTGCCAAAATATTCCATACCTTTGCATTTCGTCAAAATTTGTATTTCTGGAAGAATAAAACATTCCTTGGACATGAACTACATCAAAAAACAAGAATAATATGTTATTAAAATTAATGCCAGAATCTACTTATGTTATGTATTTTCCATAAACAACCAGTATAGAATTGTTCAAATACTGTACATAATGATTATAGCAAAGTTAATTATCTGTCATCAGGTGGATGATGTGGCAATTCAGTATTAATTAAAAGGTGAATAATATCCCAATCAGGAAACCAATAGAACAGTATAACCTTGTTTTCCATAAACATTTTGTTTGTGTTACCACTTTGTATTTGTATTTCCAGTAGACTTGCCATTTCCAACATTAATACTCAACTATTTTTAAAGATTAAGAAACAGTTCTAGAACTAACAAATTCTGTACACAGACAAGCGCATGTACAAGACTTTTTGCTATCAGAGTCACTGTACACTAAATGTCAGTCATTTTCTACCGCTTGTTCCCGTTAGGGGTCACGGGTGACTGGAGCCTATCCCAGTGACTTTGGGCCTTAGGCGGGGTACACCCTGGACAGCGGCCAACTCGTCGCAGGGCTGTACACTAAATGTAAAGAATAAAATCAGAAAGGTCAATGATGCAGCTCAGTTCAAAGTCAGGCAACTGTACAGCAGCACATCAGTACAACACCATTAAAAATGACTTAAGTGTCTATCCCAATAATTATAGGAAAATATTTTGAATCAAGCATTGTTTTACTGGTTGTCCCTAATGAGCACTTAGACTGATGAATATTCACGCTGGTTTGTCAATAAAAAAACCATTATGAGCTAGTATAAGATGCTGCTATTGAACTATAACCATACTATATTGGCTCACATTGTATGGCTCTCAATGGTGCAGTAAAGCTTGACTGTGGATTCAAATATATAGTGATAATTTCATTATTTTATTCCATTGCATTAGCCATCGTATCCATTTTGCATGAATTTCTTAATGTTATGCTAAACCACTTCTTTTACCGGTATGTGGAGATTTTTTCACATACAGGAGTGTGTGTGTGTGTGTGTCACTTCATACATTCTCCTGAGAGTAGATGGCTAGCCAGGAGTATAGAGGGAGGAGGTGGGAGGGTGTCCAGAGGGAGCTGTTTGATTGATGTGTTTTGGGGGTAGAGGAAGGTAGGGGGCGGGTTAGTTTTGAGGATGAGGAGGGGATGGGAGCTTGATGGGACTCTGCGGCGGGAGGGAGGCAGGACTCTTAACTGGGGGAGGAGGGGATGTGAGCTTTAACAAGCCCTAGATTGTTAGTGACAGGCAGATACTTCAACACTTAAAGTAGAAGGTTTGATTTAATCACAGAGCTGTCATTTGTTATTTGTCTGGCTTGCTCCACCAGGGCCACGGCTGATCAACTGCCTGGTCCCAAGAGAGCCCTTTCCCCCCCTGTAATGTCTAAATCCCCTGCACAAATTACAGACCTGCACCACCTCCCATCCGCACCCCTCCCCTCTTCAATCCTGCCATGTTAAGAGACGAAGGCCAGAATGGGGGTTTCGCAAAGAGAGGGAGGCAGGTTGACAGGACATGAGCAAGGGAGGGAGACAGGTACTGGGAAAGAGAGAGGGAGCATGGAATGGCCCGAGGGCCACTAAAGATCATTAATAGGACTGTCAGGGTGGTTGCCAGTTGGTTAGCATCTTATTAATAAGAAATGAGCTCCTCCCTCCTCACCCATTCTAGTTCATTAATAATGCCTGCTGTGGCTGTTTTGTTGCATCGTACTTTGAAGGGAGGCAGAGAGATGGAGTACGATGAAGAGGAATTCAATGATACAGGGTCTCCCTTCTCTGCTCTCTTTGGTAATCCGATAGCCCTTCCAAATTAGCAATCAGTCCCTAATACCACAGAACAGAGACAATTAATCTCACAACCGGGGCTGAGGGACAAAGTGACAAGAGAAGGGAGAGGATGAGATAGACGTATCCAAAAGCTCCATCTACTCTGCCTCCCTGTGATCATTAAGCATGTTCTTTGCAGCCACTGTTTTTCTTAAGTTTTGGTGGGGAAATATAAATTACACCTGTTCTAGCTCACCATTCTCTTGGGATCTGGAGTGAGAGGAAAAGAAATGACCAGATGCATGGATTGCAATTGATGAGAGAGGGGACTGATTGTTAAAGAGAGAGAGGAAGCAGGTTCAGAGGGGTCACCCTTCAGGTAAAAGCACTGCCTTTTAATTAGGGTGAAAGGATATGATTCTTTTATAAAGGCCATGGGTCTGGGCACTGTTGCGGCTGATAGTAGTCAATGCCGCTCATTAACCCTCCCTCCCGCTCTCCGCTCTCGACATGACTCCATCTGAGAAGGCATAGATAAAAGGCTCAGCCAGGCCACAAATGACTTTTGGGTTTCTGCTCCATATACTCTCTACTTCTCTCTTTTCTTTCACTCCTCTCACTCTCTGTTCCCCTGTGCGTATCTCTTTCTTCTTTTGGTCACCAACATCTTAAACCCCTCTGCTTGTCATGGATTATGTTCCATCTCTCCAAGGTGAGCTACCTTGGGGAAGTTGGGTCCACCATGCAATTTATATTTCATTCATTGAAGGTTTCATTATGAGGAGAGCTACAGATCAGTCTTTCTCCATTGGCTCTTTTATTTGCTTCTTTGTTACATGCAGTATCTCGCCATTCATCTGTCTGATAAAATTGAGAAGGATAAATGTCGTCACTGTTTTCAAGTATTCTGAAAGGTACACTGCTTCTCCCAAAGATGGCAGTATAACAGGACAGGACTTCATCATTTGCATTAGAAGATTTTTTTCATCTTTTTTTCTTGCTTGTTATCTTGTGCATTGAGTTTTGCGTGGGTCCTGGGTGCTTTGTTTTTGACCCCCCCCCCCCCATCTCTTCTCCCTCAATGCATTGAGTTGCTCTGAGCACTTCTAGTTGTTTCTAGACATCAAACACAGTCATGAGAGTGACGGGAAAGAGCGAAAAAGCATGACAGAGAATAGCAGGAGGCAAGCAGCCAGAGAGCCATGATGTATAATTTTATTCATCCCTCCTTCCTGTTCCTGATTAGGGGCCTTTAAACTGTGATCGATCGTCCCTCAGACCAGCCTCAAATCAAAGGCAGATACTGTATGTGCTGAGGGAGAGGGAAACACATGGAGGCATTAGAGGCTTGTGGCCCTGGGGTGCACTGCATGAGGTTGATTCACTTTGTGTAGGCCAGCTAAGGAATAGGACGACGCACAGGGGGACGTGGGGTGATGAAAGACCATGGCACATGCTTACATGCTGACAGGTAGAAATGCACATCTGGACTCCTTGTCCTCCCTCAGCTCCTCCTGACTGGTGTGTGTGTTGCCAGAGTGGTCATGGGCAGGTGAGATTACTGGCCTTGACAGTGCAGGTCATGCCTCCAAACAACTAGAAGGATTAACCGACTGCTAAACTCCCCATCCTCCAGTTCCCCACATTTTCCTTCCCTCCAGTCCCTCTGCATTTTCTCCAACACCTCCCCTCCTCACAGTCTCCATCCACTTGAGATGAGCCCCAGTCTTTAAGAGATGAACACACTGCAAACAATTTATGATGCCTTTCTAAGGAAGTCAGATCTTTCCTCCGTACCTTGGGGACCTTTTTTCTCCCCCTCTCTCTTTTGCGGCACTGCCAAAAGAACATTCTGATATGTAATCTCTGGCTGGAGGAATGGCAGACAGAAGACACATGTGCACAGTGCACATTTGTTTTCCTGCTCTTGACCTATGATCGACTGTAGAGCTGTGGAAAGAGAGCTAGAGAGAGGCTGCCTTACAACAGATGGTTCTCCTTAAGGAGCTAAGATGAAACTCTTTGTGTTACAAGTGCTCTTTGGTCTTTTTTGAGACTCCAATCAGTTCAGGCTCCCCTGCTGGGCTTCGTTCCAATGTGCTGAGGCCAAATGAGTGCATAGGCATGCAAACACATACACACATGCTTGGGTATCTGATGAATGGTCTCACCTGTCTTCTCGCTTAGTTATTGAACAAACTGAGTTCCAGTCGAGGCTAATAAATTGTCCTTGGAATTGTTCTGGAATCAGACTTGACATATTGTTACTGTGAATTTTCCTTAACAATTCAATGTAACATAGATTAGAGGGATACGAATGCCCCAAATCTATAAAGTAATTCATATTGCTGCAAATAAAACATGTTTTGTTCTTACTGTGTGTAATAGGACACATAATTTTATATAAGCATCCAGGTTATCCTAGGTAATTTAGGATAACCATTGCTATTATGGTGGCTCTAATGAATGATCACTGCACACATCTCACCCAGCAGCTTGTTAAGACTGATATCTGGAGCCTCCAACAGATTGATGTGGAATCTGAATAGGAAATGGAGTGCGTCTAGCAGCCGAGGCCTGTTTCAGAAGAGAGGGGGGGAAAGGGAAGAGGAGCGATTGCATCCCCAGCAGAGTGATGGCATCACTTCTAAAAAGCGCACACACTCGTGACAAGTAAACTGAAATCATCATTGATGTTATTTATTTTCAAATGTTCCTCGCTTGACAGGCGACATCTTGTTCGGCACGCATCCCAAGGGAAGCCGCGGTGCTCAGCGCTTCTCGGCTCCATCACGAGCAGACAGCCGTTCGGTGCTGACACCAAAGCAGTGGGACTCACTAGAGACTTGCTCTGGAATTTGTCACAATCCTGCACCACACGCAGAAAACACAAATGCACTCAAGCTCCTTGTTTACACACATCCAGATCTGTCGCAATGCTTGTCTCCCACCTCAGCATCTGCCACCACACTAGAAAACAAGCGATTGTTTGCCCAAAAAAAAGAGTCCATTAAAGATCAGATTTTTTTGCTAGATAAATGTCAACAAAAGTTTAATCTGTGGAAAGGGAGTGTGCTGCAAATGTCAAAGCACCGACTTCCTGTCTCTGTCTGATTTAGACATGACACATGAAATTCAGGAGTAAATTAACGTGTCTGTCAAAACAAAAAATCTTAAAATGTTTTTCAAAAGCCAAACCAAATCTTTGTAAATTGTCATTGTACGTTATTTTGTTTTATGAAACATTTATCCAAATATGGACTAATGGCCAATGATAATTGCTGGATATTACGTTAAGCTCCATTTTGTTGCCCCATTTTTTCCAAAGACAGTTTTCCACTGTAACATCATAGTAGCAGTTGAACTACACAATTCCATGCTACTAACAACAAAAGCCTGCCAGCCCTGCCTATCTCAGCACAGTCAGGCTCAGTGTCTGTGTGTCTTTAGTAGCCTGGCCCATCCATTCATGAGTACATGGCCTCATTATCAGTCAGTAGCTGTCTGAGCTCAGGGGAGGCAGTGCAGATGAAGAAGCGAGCATGGCGGTGGGCAGGTAAACCAGCCATGAGCCAACACCACAGCCCAGGTCCCCCCCGGCACAGCTCTGCTAAAGGAGTCCATTTGTCAAATGTGCCTCCACGAGGCCCGCCAGGGAGTACATTACTGGCTGGGGCCCTGCAGGGTTCGGTCCTCTGACTCCCAGCAACACTCACTCACCAGGCTGGCTGCCCAAGGTGCTTCCTACAGTCAGCAGTGACCAGGTCCCAGCCTGCACTCATTCGATTGGTTCATTAATAAAACAGCCCCCACCTGAGAGCAGGGGACATGCTCCATTGCTCTGGACATCACTCTCTCCAGCTAATGGGCCAGCCGGGAGAGGCCTTTGTCTGCACCCGACTCCCTCACATCCTTCAACGTGTCAGACAGGACAATGCAAGGAAGGATGGAGGGCTTTGACTGTGTAAAGCCCAGATCATGTTGTATGTGAGCCTGGGCTGGAGCTCAGTATTCACCGTAGACCTCAATGTGTCTTCAGCCTGGGCAAGTGCCTAAGCTTTGCTCCATCAATCCCACTTAGCCTCACTTGGCCGAACCTCCTCAATTGTGTCTCCTCACAAAATGATTATGGACTGGCTTGCATGTGTCACCACCATAAAACTATCTACGTGTTTTTCAGTGATTCCCACCACCATACACCATCTCTTGTACCTACTCTTACTTTGTTTAGCCCAGACAGTGTGAATATAGCTATTTTGTTCCTCTTTCTCTCCCTCTTCCTGTTTTGTGCGTTGCGCTCAGATAGAAGCTGCTGTGATTCACAGCTGGGCTCCTGGGGGAGAAACAAGAGTTTTGTTTGTGTTGTTGTAGGACGTAAATCTAACAAGAGAGGTGGAGATCGAGCACTAAGGCTTATGGATCCCTCAGGGGTCTTACCGAGCCCCTCGCTAAATAAATCTGAATCGAAAATACATATGGAGCTGTAAACCGTTCGCATAAAGGAGCACTTGTTCTCCTCAAGGAGAGTATCAGATTTACTGGCTCCACAGTCTGTCTACTAGATTCCACCCTCAGCACATTAACACAGGCATGCGAGAGAGAGAGAGAGAGAGAGACAGTTAGTGTAAAGTTCTTTGACTAAAATGTTTTTGTGATGTATCAAGCCAGAGCCTCGGAGCTTTGCTTTGACATCCATCTTTGAACCTCTGCACGAGTTGGTGGTCTACATTTTCTGGAACTCAATAGCTAGCTTTCCCCTACAGCTCTAAAATGAAATCTCCAGGGGACCTAAACCTGGGGCTGTTTAAAGAGCAATTTAGTTACCGCTATTACCATAGATATTTACTTCCTGTTTGGTGGAGAGAGAGAGAGAGAGAGAGACAGCAAGTGGAAAGTGCAAAATTGGTGCCATAATATCGCCAGACACGACTCATGGGGAGACGTGGCTCTCCTCAATTATTAGCTTAAGGAAACAGTCTAGAGATTTATGAAAATCCCCAGGTGACTTAGAACAGCTCTAGTCACTTCCATATGTGACCCTGAGGGTGAGTGGTTGACAGGGCCCTTCCAGGCCGATTAGGCTCCCAGGCCCTAGCTGAGAGGCCTGTTTTGTTGGCAGCTGGGGGCCAGGGGAGCATAGCCTCTTGAGCTCAATTGGTAAAGATCACAGATGTAGAGGCCCAATGAGGGCAGCCAGTTGCTGGGTCACCACAGTCAGTGAGGCCCTCCTCCTTGACACTGGGTTTACTGTTACCCTCGGTCCCTTGAAGAGGAAATAACAGAGGCGCCAATTAAAGCTTTAAGACATTAAATAAAAACTCTCTGTTGTTGCCTTTAAAACATCCCAGTTAATGCTTGTTTGTCTTTACGATGGAACTCCAGTCAGCTGCCATCGCTCTGCTTTCTATTAAAGTTGGATCGTGTGGTTTTGTGTTTTGAGTTTTTTTTCTCTCCCCCTTCTACAATCTTTCCCCTGCTTTCCAGCTCGTGGCTTGATTGCTATATAAACAACTTTTTTATTACTGAAATACATACTGTTAGAGGGGAGGAAGTCCATATTTTGTAGACTTTTGAGGTAGTAAACAGCTTACCTCTGTGAACATCTGCAGGCTATAATGAGTACACTGTCTGTACTGTTGAAGTGATTTTGCCCATCAGAATACATTTGCAAACCAAAAGACTTCCCTGATAAAGGTCTCATGATGAGCCATGAGACATCCTGATGTTTGACGGTTTTGTTTAATGAGTCAAGCCATTTCATGTATCCCAGGAATTTGAAAGCTTTTCTCAAACTGAACAGGCTTTCAGGCAGAGAATAGTAAAGAGCTTTAAGTTGGAGGAAAAAGCAGAGATGAGCTGGCACTCTTAGGCTACATCCACACTGCTATGTTTTCTTTTAAAATGCAGTTTTTCTATGTTTACACCTAGCGTCCAAACAACTGCGGCGTTTTCGAGCCGCGAAAACTGATACGTTTGGAAACGCAGCTGGCCCCATTTCTGTTTGAAAACTCCAGGGTTGCATTCTATTCTGGATGTGCAAAAACAGAGGCTTTTGGAAATGATGATGCAGACACCCACTCTTGTCAGTCACTTTGTGTCATTCCCTGATTCCCTATCACGTGTCTTTCTTCCGGAAGAAAACGATCACACAGCCTCAAATACCAGTTGCTCATTCAACGTGGGTAAAGAAGCGTTACCGACCTTGTTGTATGTGCCTCATCATGGGTCCAAGCAAAGAAATTTCTGGTCTGTCTTTTCGCCATTGCTGTATTTCGTTCGCAGTATTTACTATAACTGAAAATCCATCGGCAGAGTAGGCAATCAACTTCCTGTTTGCACATGCCAAGTGTACGTGAATAGTCATGTGATAGCACTTTCAGTCGCGCTAGTATGGACGGAGATTATTTCTGAAGCACACGTCTGAGATTGTTTTCGTTTTAAATGAAAAAGTAGTTGTGTGGGTGTTGCCTTAAATACTCCCACACAGTTCAACTGAATATTTTGTACTTTTACTGGCATTACAGTGGTTAGATTTCCTTATTTATATTCTTCATAGTGGTTTCAGTCATCTATGCTTTATTGGACCAAAGATCTTTTTCTGTAGCTGCACAGTAAGATGTTTTGGTATTTTTCTCCTTTTCTGTGTATGTCACTTCACTCTAATGCAGCGCAGCATGCATGCACTTAGTTTGGGTATTTCTGTGTTATTGAATTTAGATAACCTGTTAAGTGGAAAGTCTTACTGGACTCAGCTGCATTATCGTGTTCTATGTGGGAGGGAAAGGAAATAATAAGCTCAAATTAATTACATTAATTTCATGTTTGAACACCAAACGCAGTGGAATTCTTTGAGTTTGAAAATGGTGGGCTTTATGCGTCCAGTCACTTTTCAGTGCATGAAATGAAGCTCAGGCAAGCAGGAAGTTATGATCGACACCCCTGCAGCGGGTCTACAAAGGCGCAATGGAACAAAGGAACAAAGACCAATATGAAACTGATGTCAAAGGCTCTCCGCTTCTGTCTCTGGAGCTGTATTGGTGTAATTAGCGAGGAAGGCCCTTGCCCTTGCACCAGTCTTCTATCAACCCCCCAATTCCTTCTGGGGTCTGGCATGACGAGGGCCTGGGCAGCTCACATGGGGGAATGGAAGGAGTGGTCGTGCGGGTTATGTCCCGAGGGAGGACAGGGTTAGATCTCCTAGCAGGACTGTGGCCAGATGAACGAGGGAGCTGCGATGTAAAGAGGCTTTTCTGGCATCATGACTGAGCTCCCTGAGCAAAAGTGCCTAATCCATATTGCATGCACAAAGGCCCTGCAGATTAGCAGACATCTTCATCAAAATGAATTAAAACTTATCATTTTGGGGGGAGGGGGCATAAGTGTCTAGAGAGGAAATGGGCTTTTACCAAGAACTGCTGAGAAGACATTCCCTTCTAAGGTTCTTTATAGGTTAAGATATTCAGGTTGAGAACCTTAACCTCCGATGTGGAAGCCATTAGTTTGGAGGGCAAGGGTTTTCTGGCTAAGAATATGGAATTTAGGGTACTGACATGCACAATTATGGGCTAAAATGGAAACCATCTGTCTGGTGTTAATGTCTTAACTTATTTGCGGTGATTCTTTTCCACACTGGCTGAGGTTTAATAACTAGGCTAGCAGTAAAATGTGTTTCTTGTCTCATTGTTACTTCCCAAAGTCCTCACATACAAATTCAATATTGAGTGATAACATGATTTTAGGCATGGCCTCAGTTGGACTGTACTTTATATAATATTGAGATGTGATCGAATAAAGACAATTTTCTGTCGATGTGCTATAAACGCTTGAAATCTAATTTCAGTTCTTGGTCTCCTTATCATTAATTTGTTATTAGCTGGATGATATCCCAGAGGCCTCCGCATGCTTACAGTATAAAGGGGGTATTCTTCAGAGAAATGCCAAACAAGAGTACAACAAGGGTAGTGTATGAAGAGTGGCATTATGAACAGAGGGATTCACAAGCTTGATTTGTTCGTTGATTGAAGTAAAAAAAAAAAAAGTTCATGTGTGTGGTGTCAGAGCCTTATTGCTTGTGAAATGGCCACAATATTCCAGCCCAGCCTCTTTGAAGTTTATATGTTGGTTGAATCTTCAGTTTGGATCTCTTGGTTTGGGTATGTTTCGATCCTTAGTTCACCTGACTGCAATTAGCTGACTTGTGGTTTGTTTACCTTGAGTCTTCCGAGTAGACTGGAGTTTTGGGCAACTATGAAGTTTGCCACCAGTTTAGTGAAGAGATCTGTGTAAACAGCTGGCGTCTTAGTCCATAATTAAATTTTAAATCTACCGTTGGAAATTTTATTTTGGAAGCTAATGTGATATTCCTAACTTAATTTAAACTCATTTACTTGCTGTTGATTTGTATTTAGCAAGGGGGGCTTTTTTGACATTTTCCTAGTTGATGGAGGTTTCCTGTCCTATAACTTGAGTTAATATTAGATTACTCGGCTTCTCTTTGTATTGTCTATGCCACATTCAGAAACAAGGCAGCTTCATGGATTCTATCATGAGAAAGTAGGGATGCACTAAAATATTGGCCGAACATCAGTATCGATATTCGCCTTGTTGACTGCTATTCGCCGATCGGCAAATAGGAAATTCACTTCATGACATTGGCCGATGTTTATCTGTTGCGTTGCATCAATTTTGTGCTTCTCAAAAAAATAATCATTTTCATGTGGAAGAAAGTTATATTAAAGGTTGTTTCATAAATCTGTATGATTGAATTGAAGGGCTGAATGACTTCAAAACAGTTCAGTTATTTTTTTAGAATGAAGATTTCTTTTTTTTTCCTGGCACAAAAGGGGAAATAAATAACAACAACAAAAAACATCGGTATCGGCCAAATTGTTATTTTAAAATTGGTATCACAATCGGTGCCTCCCTATGAGAAAGTAATTGAAACAGTCTATACACACTCTAATAAGTTGAAAACAACATTTTGTAATCACTATATAAGACTTGCTAACTTTATCAACCATCTTTGTCTTTGAGCTTCTTTATTAGAAACACTCCTCAAGAAGTCTGAAAATGGGCCAAGGTCACAGCAATCCAGAGAAAGCTGCAGCATATCCTTTTTTTGAGGCTATACACACAGAATGAAGAGCACAATATTCTTGTTCCACATCCCCTATGAGACAAAACTGTGAATCAATAAAACTGCACAGGGCATAGTTAATCTACCCACCACCATCTTAGCATCTATTTTGAACATGAGGGAAGCCGGCAGCCATTTTGTTTTCCTGTTTTCTTGGATGGCTCCTGTGAAAAGCAGTTGCCTGTGCATGGAGTTAATTAAGCCATAGTTTTAGAGCCATAATTGATTAAATCATAGTCAAAATAGAAATTGCGGGGCCCCAGCAGCTGTGTCTTACTGAATTAAAACCAGTGGCATCCTCTGCTGGTGAAAGGATATGTTAATAAGGCCTTGAATGCAATCAGATTTTGTTGTTTTTGTCCTTTTTTAAGCCTGTGTGCGTCTTTTTTTCTCTAACACTTTTCCTCAAGGGGTCTTATTATACACTTCTGTAACACTAGAGAGTTAGTGTGCAACACAGTGGGAAGCCAAAAGACCCTCCTCCAGCTCCCTTAAATCTGTCAAAGCATCTGCCTCATCCACCCTGGCAAATCCTTTGACGTGTGAGGCTAAAGAGCAGGCCTTGTATCATTCATGAATGCTGGTGGATTTCCATATCTGACACTACACTGACTTACTGCTGGGAGCACTTGTGCCCACATTCAATCCTCCACCGAGAAATGCAGCAGCATATGGTGACCATGGAGACGTTGCATGTGCACAACTGCGCTCCAGCATGCGCAATCACGCACAACCATGAACAATCATACACACACACACGCACACACACTCCTTTTTACATGAGGACATTCACAATGTTGCACACATAAAAAATCTAAAATTGGAGTTTGCAGAAAATATATACAGGAGTTTATACAATATGTACTGTATATCCTCTGTGGTTACCATCGTCTCTCTTATTCGCACTCCTTCTTGCTCCCACTCTCGCTGCTCTTTTCCCTGGCTGACCCTATCTCTGCAGTGCAAAAGTACAGGGAGGTAATGATGAGAAATGGAGTTATAATGCCAGTTGTTAAACCTCAGGCCGCACAACAAATGTGCTTCAGAGACCCTGCATTTGTCTCTGAATGGATTAGGTCTTTGCTCCGGTAACCCTATATTTAATCTCACTCCAGTCTCTGCCGGCAACTCTGTGTTTCTCACGGTTACAAATATTCTGTCATTTTCTCCTCCGTTTGTCTTTAACCATTGTTGCACCTGAACTACTGCAGAGTCTTTGTTTCCTCTCGATTATCTGTTGTTTCTAATACAAGAGGAATGGAGAGTAAAATACTTATCTTTGAGAGTATGTGTTATCTCTGCGACTTGGCTGTGAATGTCAGACGTGCATTAAAAACAGCTTGTCTAGCTGTGCGGGTTGTTCTTAGCCAGCACCTGGACGCCATTGCTCACCTTGCCTTGCCTTATCGCCTTTTCTGTTGGCTCAGACATTATCCATTAACCCCACCAGCTCAGTGTCTACTTATTAGTTATTTTCTGCACATTGCCATGTGGTCAAGAGCTTGTTAATATTCCGTAATGGGAGCTCAGACAATGTAGTCAATTTTTCCTTTTTTCTTTTCCAGTGTTGGCTTCAAACTTTTAGTATGTTATTTGACAGCTACAACCTTTGACCACCTGATCAAGTGGTAATGGCGGTTCCCTCCAAAGTGCCACAGATTATATGGTTATTATTCTCAGAGAGCAGGAGAAGTCATAGAATGTTAATAAACTGGTACGAGTCTGTATTAAATTATCAATGTGCATGAAAAATTAATCTCCAAATGTCTTTCATACTTTCTGAGTCAGAGCACAATTCACTTTTATCTTGTTAAAGGAATGGAAATCTTATTACAAGGGAAAATAACACTACTTGTTTTTAATTTTCCATTTCACATCCCAAGCAGCGGGTTAGACGTGAGATAGCTTTGATTTTTGCAAAACACTTTCAGTGTTCACGCATAATTTGGTGGGGTGTGGTTGTCCTGTATGTAGGCTCTATAACTCTGGAGCAAGTGACATGGCTGTCCTCTCAGAATGCAATGCTGCAGTGAAGCATATCAGAGGTTGTTATTGCAGGCTCCCTGCTAAGTGCCCATAAATTACTTGCTAATCTCACTTCTCCAATTTCCATCTTTTTTTCTTAATGTAAATTATACCCTGGTGGAGACAAATCTGCAACAAGACCACACAAGGCTGCACCTTCTGTTTTCATGTTTTCTAGACAAGAGCAGCAAAGTGTAGTTTTTGCTTCTGTCAATCTTCCAAGCAGCTCAGGAGGATGGGAAATGAAAGCTGTGGGTCCATAAACAGTGATGTATCAATGCAGGATCTAGTTTGCACATTTTCTCCTGCCAACACTGTGAAGAAGATAAAGAATGTCAAGGTGACATGTGCATGCTTTTGGAGGGAGAATAAAGACAGCAATGTCCTTGCTGATTCTATCAGTGGGAGCCATTCTTTACCTTGTTCATTGAAAGAGGAGGGAGTGGGGGAGGAAGGCCATGAGAGGGTGGGGGTGTAGGAGAATAATAGCCAGAGAGAGCATAACATCCCTCCTAGAAACGCTAGTCTAACGCAACACTGTTATCAGCTTCCAACTGCTTTTCCTCCCTGATCGATCTGTGGTGTTGGGCAATGCAAATGGCTGCAGCTAGCCCTGGGTATTCTACCATCAATGGAGAGTAATTATCTTCGGCAACAACCAATATTGGATTGTTAAGCCTCGGGATAAGGTAGCCGGCAGAGCCTTCAAACAGTCACTCACCTCTGTGGGCTTGAAGGCTGATGGATGGATCAGCTGGGACTAGCTGCTAGAGGGGCTCCCGAGGCAAACTAGCAGAGTTACCAGCTCTCATCTCCCTCTGCCCTAGCAGCGCAGCCCTTTGAATCCCAGAGAAAATTCATTTTTAATGTGCCTGGCGGAGGGCGCTTTTTGTTCTACATCGCCTCGATCAATCAGGACAACTTTTCATGTCGAACAGGAACCTCCAGAAACATTTTCCACAAGGGCTTGATGAGCACAACTTTCAAGACGGTTAAAAACGAGCAGCCTGACAAGCCCTATTCATGCAATAGATTCAGAAATAGGATTTCAAAAAGTTAAGTGATGTAAGTGAAAATCCATTACCTGTAACGGAAGTCATTTCTACAAGTAATCCTAAAGAATATTTTTTTTCTGTATCTTATTCAGTCACTTGTACATATCTAGAGCTCCCCTATTACTGTAAAGTCCTTTACTTTTAGTTGGGTCTCCTGAGAGTCCTTCAAAGTGTCTGACATCCTATGGCCTCTGTTCTCAGTAGCACTACTTGTATTCTGGAGTGTGCCGGTGCTTCAAATGGATGACCTAGAAATGTTGTCCATATTGAAAGATGGGAGTCATTGAATAAGGTGCTCATTCTCACATCGTTGGTCTATGCTACTCGAGCCCCCTTAATGAATAAATCATGGATTCTGCAAGGCACTCTCCAGAAAGAAATTATAATGTACAGCTGCAGAAATAAAATGGAATAAAACATGACTGTGTTCCATTTTGGTGGTGACAGCCTATGTTGTGCCTCTCCACCATCATTACTAGTAATGGGGAGGATTCAAACTAGACATAGCTGGGATTCAAACTTACTGTAGTTTTCTAACTAGTTAGAGTAGCTGCCCAGTGCTGCTGCTTAATTGAACAATAAAAACTAGAAATAATTTTATAGCCCAAATTAACTGAGCCTATCAAAGCTATATCATATCAGATATTTGTCAATTCTGTTCTGCTCCATGCTTGTGTCTCCACACCTTCAAAAAATAAACATACTGGAAATAAAAAATCAATACTTTTAGCTACATTAAGAGCACGGACTAAATCGCTGCTACCTCTAATTCTGAAATCAGCTGCTGAGCTAGTTTTTATTTTATCTACCAGTGCCTTTAGGCGTTGATATCTTTCGCTTTAAAGGAGGGTATTCGCTCTTGATAAAGTGTCAATTTCAAAAACAGGGTGATGAGCTGTTAGCAGCAAAATGCCATCCTCCAAGAAATATTTGGCTAATAGCTTCATATAAAATTTGCTCATTGTGTTCGATATTTAACATTTCCGGTCAACATCTGATCTGGAATCAACCTATCTCTGCTTACACGCCTGGCTTCTCTCTTTACATAACAAATTTTACTGTACACGCACCTATTTTAGGAAGCTGTTGAGGGGGGTATTGTATGCCAAATGCTATTTCCACAAGGTGGATATTTGGACCAGGCCTCTAGATCCACTCAGTCAGCGCTGGCTTACCTGAGATTAACTGTGCTCCTGGCCGAGGCTGGCAGCATTAGCGGCCGGTCGCTGAATGGACGTGAAGCCGAAAAGCTGGCTGTTAAAGTGCTGAAGGACAGAAAATACACCCAACCTTTCTCCCAGAGGTGATGTAGTGGTTAGAGCCCTACCTCGGGAACTATATGTGGCCTTGCTAGCTTAAGACTGAATCCTACTAGAGCTTCTTTCATGTGTCCATTTCAACTGTCTCAAAAATATTTAAGGAATACTCTGGAAATGCGCTTCTTGTGATTTTTCTCAATCAAAAGCTGCATTAGTGGTTTCTTCCATCATCTTCAAAACTGTGATATGTACAAGGTATCTTTGGTATTTTAGAAGCATAAAAATGGACCACTAGAACTTGTGGTTTAGTTTAATGAGCGATTTGCTTACGCATTGGAACTATTTACGGAGTTTCATGAATGTTGCAATGCTTGACAAAACCCTGAACAAAACCCCAGTGAATCTTTCTTTATTGGTGACTGCTTTGTAGTTAACAGGAAATAACCTGAAAATAAGACACCTTCGGAAAATTAAAAGGCATATTTTCTCTTTTAATTGCTAGAAAAAATGTCTTTATAGGAATAGACTGCATACTGTTCTTACATTGCACCAGAAACCAATGTTTGCTCCAGTTGTTATTTACTGGGATGGAAAAGAGATGGGGGAAAGGCAGATAAAATATGGCCCTTAGGGGTGATGATGCCTTTGTAGCTTAAACATCTATTGTTTCCTTTTCTAGTGTCTAGGCCAGTTTCCCAGGATGCCCTGCTGGTCCAACATCTGCTTTTCTGTTCCATACGTCGTCCTGGAATGTTTCCCAGGTTTAGCGTCATGTATGTTCTCCCTTTTTGCTTGCTGGCTCTTTTCAGCTGCGTTTGGTAAGCTGTCATTTTCTAGGATAAACAAAGCCACAGCCAATTATTCGATTGACCAAAGTCCAATTTAGTGGCGTCTAACTTTTCCCTGTTGAATTCCAAATGCTGCTGCGCCTTTTCCTCTGACCTGTGCGTGCGTGTGTGTGTGTGTGTGTGTGTGTGTGTGTGTGTAATGCCCTATGTTTTTAAGGGAAGTCTTTAGGCTTGGGGATGACCCTTAATCACAGTCAGCTGGAAAATTGCATTCCTGACACTAACCCGCAGAGTAGGACATAACTCTCGCTATTGTTGCATGCGAGACTGTGCCCAACCTACAGGCACCAAGTATAGATGCCCAGTTTGGGAAGGGTATCACAGTCAATTCTTTATCCATCCACAATACTGTTTATCATTCTTTATAAAGAAGGATTTGCTTCACATAACAGAGCTGCCATTCTGTGGAGTATAACACAGCATGGCAGAAAGTAAACACCAATCTTCTACTTGTCTCCAGAAAACTCCAGAGGGATGTGAAGTTGTAAAGGAGCCCCTTACTCTGCCTTGGCATTTTGTAAGCATAAGCCTCTTTCAACCTGACTTCAATCATGGCTAAGTTAAGCAGGTCATAAGAGTGAACAGGATAACCACAGGGCTAACTTTGTAGGAGACGTCAAAGCTCTATCCTCCTCCTCTTTAGCCTCTGAGAGTTCTCCTCTAAAGTACATTTTAAGAATAACATCTTCACTGTGGAAGAGGAGCAGATGGGTAGCCTTGCTCGGTCAGGACTGATGCCAATCCATACTCCCCAGGCTACTGCGAGTTTTAGGGAATCCTTGCAGACTGGAGGGGTCAATGGGGGGGAGGATTTTTTATTTCCCCCCCCACTTTATGCATCTCTGTATGCATGGTTGAAGCATATAAATGACTATATCCAGTTGGTGATCATCTTCCGGAATTATAATTTAAAAAAGTAAATGATCCAAATAATGTATTTTTCTTTTCCTTTGAAGGATTCTGTCCTGATACAATGAGTTTGATACTAGAGGCTTCATACTACTGACGGTATTATGAATTTGGCTCATGATTAAGATAAATCAAAAGCATGGGTACACTATTGCACAACACGACCTGAGAGGTTGAATGAAACTGCTTCAATCAGGCATAAAAAACATATTCAGCTCCATTATTGAACATACAGTACTGTACTAAAACAGGCAGTATAAAATGTGTTTACATGCTTAAGAAATATATAATCCATATAGAATGAGGATATATAAATAATGCATTCTCCTGGAAATCCGCTTCAACCTGGAAAAAAAATTAAACAATTAAAGAATACAAAGGGGTAGGCCCTATAGATGAGAAAAAAAATCCTGGGTCCATTATTGGGAATGGTGTTAACAAATCAGATCAAGCCCTCGTACATTGATTGCTCTGGTCTCGTCCTGTCCTCATTTTCAACAGCTGCTGCCACACACACACAGACACACAGCCTGGCTGACGCGCAGAGCAGCCCAGTCTTCGCTCTCTGTTGCGCACGGGGAGCAGCTCGGAGCGGAGCGGAGCGGAGCGCACTGCGTTTTTCGGGACTTCTCGTTATACTAAACGCGCCGGGATCTTGTGGATAAACCTCAGAAGATATCTCCAGTGTACGACAAAGCCTCCCCACGGCTCTTGGATATGTATTTCGTCGCGTTTTCTGCTTGAGATCGCCAAATACTTTGGGGGAATCTATCGTGGACGATCTGTCATCGGCGCTTTCACTATCCGACTTGGAATCCAGTGAGCGGTGCTCTGGCTTGACAAAGATCCACTGTGTTCTCTCAAGGAGCACAAATAATTGCCTACAGAACTTTAGCGAAGTAAAAGAAACTGAATTTTCATACTATTTCCTGAAGGTCTCGCCGCTTTTTCTTTCGAGAGACGGAGCGAAAATCCCCTCAGTGAAGATTTACTGTTCCTGCAGGTTTTTCTGTTTTGAGAGTTTTCTCATCGTCTACCCTTAGAACAATCCCCCCCAAATTGGATTTAACCGTAACACGGCTCGCTTTAATAATATCCTCATGAATGCGTGTTGTTTTTGCTCCAGTCTGGGTGATTTGGATATCCTCCGCGACCGATCTCAGCGCATTTGGACTCGGTAAGATTTAATGGAATTCCACCGATGCTTCTGTTGCTTTCGTAGGTTTTCAGGTGAAATATTCGGCTAACGATGCTTTAATAAATAATGTGGACAGTTCTCGTCGAAATGAATCATTGTTATGTTTGAATGAGCTGTTCATTGTTAGGCTTTTTTCCTCTTATAGCCCGTCTCCGCCGGTGGCAGGCGCATTTTCCTTCCCAGCGAGGCGCCCCGCTCGTATTGTACGCAAAGATGTAGCGGAGGCTTGAATCAGAACTTACTTTACCGAATTTTAATGTCAAAATGTAGTCACGTTTGCAAGCGTTGCCATAATTCTAGATGGACTTCGTGGCGCACTGATTGGCAGAAACTGCCGAAGTTACGTAAAGACTGGCGGGTGTTTTGGGAAACGCATAATTAGATATTTTCTGAAAATATGATCAACATTTTGTCTGCAGTGTAAGTTTTAATATGCTATTGTGACGAGAACAAATGGAAGGTACATTTTAATATAGCCCACATTTCTATTTTTCACCACAGAATCACTGGTTGTGTACATTCCTTTTTTAATCAAATCTTTAGCTGTGCTGTAGTCGGTGTCTTGTTATTGCTGGGCAGTATGGGCTGTTATCACGCACTCTTAAAGCCACCCCTCAGGACATCAACACAATACGAGTCTGTCCCGTGTCGGACTTATACAACCACGGGAGGAGCTGTTTAATTAGGTTTTTTCCCCCCATGGCGCCCAACAATCTCAGCCATCAAGGTTAGGCTGGATCACATGTGGCCTCTTAATATTAGTTCAACACTTCGGGCCTCTTATGACACAAGTCTGTCACTTTGTCATCGCTCTCACAGAAACCAAAGTGTTTTGTTGTTTAGCAGTTAAGAAGAATTCACTATAACATTCCCATAATAATCCCATAGGGGCTTAGACTCCAGTCCCAATTGTGAGCTTATAGTGATTTGCCCTACTTTAAGCTTTCCCAGGGTATTACTATAATATTTCCATAGGGACCTGCTAGCATGGTGTCCAATAGTGACACTAGGCTATCCTAATCTCTGCTATATATTTGTCTCTTTCAGTGTCACTTTAATCTTTCTACAGTGGTAAATAGCATGCTCGTGAATACTATAAATGTCAAACATTGTGGCATTTTTTGTCTCTTCTGATATCACTGTCACTGGCACTTTTATGTGGCATTTGTGTGGAATTTTGTAAAAACTCAACTATTTTCCAGTTTTCAAAGCACCCTTTCTGGTTGAAGGTGCTATTTTGAATTTCTGTCCACATTGGAATAGCAAAGAGTTACAATGTATGTTTTAGTATATTATAGAATGTTTATTTATTATAGTCTCTTGCCTCATTGACAAAATATAGTTTTTAGGGAGGCATGTTACTGCAATGATTTCAATCAATAATTTGTTGAAGATATATTTGATTTATAAATTAAGTTGAAATAATAGTTGTCAGTAAGACAGATGGAGATAGCTTCACTCCAAAAATAACTTACATTTGGGTTGGAAATATGGAAATATATAGGAAAATATTTTTTTAATTATTCCTGTTTGTACTTGCTAAATGTCCCAAACCGTTTCCCTTCATAAGACACACAGAGAAATGTGTCATTGTTATGCCTGCCAATCACTGTCTTTTACTGTGCTGCAGGCTCCGAATAGGATATGTTGGAAATGTAATTTTGTTCTCATCAGGGCTGGTGCAAAACCAGCAGTGCAACTGAAGCGTTCCATGATGAAGTCTCAATAAAATATTCTCAGTCCATTATCTCTTCTTATTGCCTGTTAGTTCTGCATGTCTTTGGGTTGTAGAGTATATGACATTGTAATACCAGTCACTCTTCAACCTGATATTTCCACCACCTACATATTAAAATATGTATCTTTGTCCGCTCCCCAGCACCTATCTGTAATCTACTGCAGATGGGGCTCTGGAATTAGCTTGCAAAAACCTCTCTTATTCCTATCTTCAAAAGCCCATTTATCTCTAGCGGAAAGCTGATAAGAGACAGGCCTGCTTGGCAAATGTGATAAGAGGGTGAAAAATCCTCCAGCTATTTGTAATGTAGGAGTTCAGGCAGATCACAGCTGGGGAAGACATGACAAACCCAGCATCATGAGACTAATGCCTTGTGCCCCCTGAAGCCCGGATACGAGATAGAAGAAGAAGAAATGGAGATTTATTCTGGATCTGTGCATGAACTCCGAAGTGAAAAATGAGCTAAATAGACATTCAAGAAAATAGCCCAAGCATTTGGATGCAATACCATGTTCTCAGTAGTGACGACAGTGCCTAAAACCTCAGAATGTTATCAGTCGGTATTATAAATTAATGTCAGCCTGCTAAATTATTTTGAGTGTTAGTGTTGAGCTTTGAATATGCAACAATCCATGAAATAACATAGGGGGGAAAAGAGAAAAAAGTCAGTTAAATATATTGTTGATGCATTAAAGCTGTGCTTACGGAGGAACGTGCTCTGAAAGTATTGTAAATCCCAACTGGAACCTTTCTAAAATGTGGAGCTAATCCAAATTGGCTTATACTCCGAGACTTAAGCTGCCCTCTGCTAGAAACTCCAAGAAATATGGAAGTGGGTTGTGCTGTAGAATTTCAAAACAACAAACCACTCGTTCTGCAGACCAGTTAAGGTCAGCAGTACTAGAACAGTAGTCAGACCGTGTTTTCCCATTTTTGGCTGGTGTTCCCTTCTGATTTACTGGACAGAGAGAAGGTTCATCCCTGGTCCTGGACTATAGCTGATCCACTGCATTAAAACTGATAAATGTTTCCCTGGCGCTGAATCTAATTTCTATAGATCCACTGACACAGCTTCACCCATGATGCTGTTAGTCAGTTTCTCCCGTGTACGTATGGGGTGACTCTTACTTGCAAGCAATGAAGAATTCTTAGGAACTAGAGACTAAGACTGATATTGTGTTCAAATATTTCATTAGCATCATCTCACCAAAACTAGACAACATCAGGTTTTCTGGACATGACGCATATTACAGCTAGCATTAATCTGTTGGTGCAAATTCAGTATTCAAATTAAAACTTAAAGGATACATGAACTTCTATGTGTTATAATGTATATGGCCTTTCACAATATTCACTGTCAGGGAAGCAAGTAGTTCTCTCATTCGAAGACTTATGGGCCACAGGAGATGTGGATTGTTCTGAGGACATGTCATTATTGTATAACAGATGACACATAGCATGTGATGGTACTCATACTTCAAGGACACTCCCTGAGCTCCACCACTTGTGGGTCCACAGTGGGAGATAGAGAATTTATGCTTGTCCCTGTGGCACTTGGATCTACATCTTAATCCTGACAAGGGACGTGCCATAAAACACTCTCTCTACACCAAAAGCAGAGGGAGACTGAACAGAAGAGGAAGCTGCTGTGGAGCGAGGCGTTTGGCAGGCTTGTCTTTTAATGCACGCTGCAGAGATGTCTCTGTTTTTAACATTTAAGTTATAAATAACGCAAAGGGCCGCACAAAGCCAGTGGCTGTAAAGGGACAGGGAGGTGTTGTCAAAACAAAAATCATTTTTTTCTCCCCCTTTTATTGCATGGCAGTTCCTTCAGAGCTGGCTGTGTTATTAACTGCGCCGTACAGCGGGGGATTTATGTGCAGGTCCAAATGGAAGTGACCAGTGACCTTTCCTGTGGCGTTAGCCAGCTCTCAAACTGCCAGACAATGGACTGTTTCGACAATGAGCCATGGCTCTTTGTCCCTCATCTCTTCCTATGTGATGTTATTTCCTAAATAAGGGCATCTGCTCATTGAGAGACCTGGGGCATGTGTCTCTATTAATGTTTTTTCCCCTTTAAAAATTTTTTTTTCTCTTTCAGCTCGAAATGTCAATTGTGTGCTGCACAAAGCAGCCATCCAAGGTCTTTTGAATACCCCCAGGTACTACTGAAGTCATAGGTCAGTCAGTCACTCAGTCAGTGGTTAATGTGTGTTTCATGCTCCTGGCGGAATGTGGTGAGCTCTTTGCAGCGGCTGCTGAGCAACACACTGCCTGAGAGGCAGCG
Source organism: Coreoperca whiteheadi (assembly GCA_011952105.1). Lineage (NCBI taxonomy): Eukaryota > Metazoa > Chordata > Actinopteri > Centrarchiformes > Sinipercidae > Coreoperca > Coreoperca whiteheadi. The sequence continues at coordinate 24,778,825 of CM022476.1, forward strand.
TGGAAGTGGGGCGGGTCAGAACACTAGGCCAGAGCGCTGTTACAGGCATTCTCCTATGATGTTGTTATTGTTGTTTTCTCCGTCCCCACTGACAAAGAAGTCCCTCTTCACTTCAAACAGCTGCTAAATCCCATACATATTTCAAAAGAGCTCTCCCTTTAATCCCCCCAGTCCTTCTGCAATTAGCCATTGACAGCAGTGCCTAGTGCTGCTCATGATCTAATAGAAGAAGGGGAGACAAACTAGAGGTCCTTTGATTCTCTTGCTGCGGAGCATCTCCTGCTCTCAGTCTGCTCATTGGGACCCATCTCAAGGAGAGGTGGAGACACTCGAGTGAATTCCCCCCTCTTTTGAAGCTGCCGACCTAGGTCAACCTGTAATTCTGGCAGCTGGCCAGTACCTTGCCTTCCCCTCATCTCTCCCTCTGTCTCCCCTCACGATTTCCAAACAGTGCTTCCCCGAGAGCAGGTCGTGTCTTTTGTTACCTTTATGAGGCGTAATTAAATGTGCACGGTGTGGCACAGTGTTTGAGCAGGAACCCCAGGCGTGCCATTAGCCAGATGTGGCTGCTCAATCCTTAATGATAGAGGAACAGAGGCGGAGGAGACGAGCCCAGGAGTCCTTCATCACGCCATCCCGAGGTGTCGTGTGGGCCTAATTGCCCCATCGTTTTGTGCACCATTCGAGCCCCCATGACACCTACCTTCATACATTCATTATGTAGTCTCCCAGTGCTACTTCAGGCTGTGGTGTTCATGTATAACCGGAGGTGGGTGGTACACTGCAGCTAGGCTTTTAGCCAGCAAGTATGATTCATGAGGGGAGTTCTTAACACCTTTGTTTTGAACATTGCCTGCAAGAAATGGGGTGATGTACCGTGTAATGCAGTGCATTAACAGTTTACAGTGTCTGACTGGAGAGGGTTTCATTGTCATGTACTGTTATCATGTGAGACTGTGAGAGGAATAAAAGGCACATTTTTATATGCAGCTGCTGTTAAACATCATCAAAGTTGTACATCAGTATTTGTATTCAGTTTTGGTTAGATCGTTATGGGTTTTTCACATTCAGTAGAGGCTGTTAAATTCTGTCTGTCCATGTTCTAATAGTTGAGAATTGATGTACATGTCCTTGGAAGACGGGCCAACCAGGAGAGTTAAGAAGCCACTTTTCTAGAAAACAACCTGCTTGTCTGTCTCTGCCTGGGGGCTTTGAAAGTGCTAAGGGATCTAACTGACAAACGCTGAATGATCGGCTCACATTCACACAGCGTTTCCTTCCAGCCTTGCCTGGGATCTTACTATTGAGAGTTCTCATATTTCCTCCTAAGCCCTTTAACTCGCAGTGTATTAAAGCCCCCCATCCCCACTGCACCCTTCTCTCCGTCGTTTAATCCAGCCCGCGTGTTTTTTCCCCTTAGTAAGCAGATTTGAGTCGGGAGCTTTAATTAGATGCGTCTTCTCCAGGATTCGGATGTGTCGGGTGGTCCATGCACAGCCTGGGGAGCGTTGGGTGGAAATGGGCCTACATGCCAAACATACGGCACCCTCACTGGAAAGCAGGCCCCTTCGTTAGTGAGGAACCGACGAGCTGCCGCTCACATTTGGGTAATTAACACCGCCACAGATTGTGGAACAGCTGTGCAATTTAGCACTGTGGCAACACCAGCGAGTCAAGAGAGACTCTGCAAACAGAAGACGGCTATGAAGTAGATTCATAGAGCACCTCACTCAGGCCTCATCCAAGCTCTCTCCAGTGGCCAAACATAATGCATATCCTCTGCTACTTGGCAGAATGGCATGGCAAATTATTAAAATCACATTATTTAAAGGTGGGTTATGCGATTGTGGATAAATCCAAAACCATGACAAATACCATGATATAGCGCGAATATCGACACAGCAAGTAATATAACTAACATTAGCTAGGTTGTGGGTTAGCAAAACCAGCTCCAGACAGCGATACTCACAACTCTCCTGCTACTATAGCTAACAGCACAACGGCAGCGTATCTTGGCAAACTAGAAAGTACGCTGAATGTCCGTGGGGAAAGTCATTTAACGCTGCCTGACACCCAAATCATGGCTGGAATAGTGTTGAGTGACTCGGTCCGAGCCACTTTGTTTGCTTCCCATTTACAGAGCCAGGGCTGAGCACAGCGCACACACTGAACGGACGGCTAGCGGACGTGGGGAGAAATTCACTGAATTTGACAAAATAACGCGTATTGGATTAGAATCGCATACCCCACCTTTTAAAGGATTTTTAGATGATGAATTCTTAAGCAAAACAACTGATAGCCAAAAAGACACATTTTTTCGAGGGGAAACAGATTTTTTTTGACAGTCTGCAGTCAGCATGTTTCAACACCTTTTTTTTTTTAAGTCATGGCCATGCGGAACAACTTAGATCCAGCATGGCTGCATCTAAGTTCTGTTTCCATGGACAATTTACAGCAAGGTTTTGGGGCTAGTCATCAGCCGTGTCTACAGTTGTGGAGAATAGATGGACCATGTGTAAAAAGCCTCTGCACTTTCTCTCCATGTAATTTAAGTTGCTTTTCATCTTTATTTTCTTGGCAGTGCCTGGCTTGCCCCCGCAAAACCAAATTATATGTGAGAAGTAATTAAAGCATCCTGGTCTCCTTTTTGTTTCTTTTTGATTATAGTTAATGCGTACCATTCCGTCCTCCACTTTTATTCGCCTTGTTTTTCATCCCCACTGATCCGCAACATCTGGTTTTGGGTTTAACCGTCGGGAGTGGTGAGAGTGTGGGGGGAAAACTGCTGGTACACACGCAGTTTAAGCTCGAGTAGTTCTCTGTTGGTTTCTACCTGATTATTACAGAAAAAACACAAACATCCTGGGATATCTGGCTTTCTGTGAAGTTGTCAGCGTTTTACAGTGGCAGCCCAAAGACAGTCATTTGTAGAGTAATGAATGCAACTTGTCAATGTATGATTAAAGCTAGTTTGCATTTGTGTTATGTTAGATAAAGTCAGATTTCCCAACAGTAGGTTTTTTTTATGGCTAGAGCAAAGTAGCAGTGTGGAGCTGTGTTAAGTGTAAGTCTTGTAGGGTTGAGCCCTGTTCCCTCTCCTCTCTCTGGCCTATCAAGTGTCAGTGACAGTGACATGCCCAGGGCTGTCAGCAGGCCGTGTCCTGGCTCTGTGCTCCGTCAGTGAGTGAATGGAGAGAGCCCAGGGAGCTTGTTAAATTTCTGCTAAGCTAGGCTATGCTGACTTTGACAAGATATATTTCCTTCCAATCTCCTCAGGTCCTCTGCTGCCATCATCAACCACAACTCAGTGAGTGAACAGGGCAACGGAGACGATGCAACGATAATAATGTGAAAAATGTCTATCTGCAGTAAAGCCAGGTGAAGGCAAACGGACAGGCAGGCAGCCAGCCAGCCTCTGCAATGTATTCTGGGAGGCTGGGCCAAGCCCCAGCGGGCTGTCATTTATTTATCTATCTGCAGTGTCTTGAGAGGTGAGGAGAGGAGAGATGGCAGAGGCTTCGTTCTACCAGAGGGGGCTGGCCAGCTCTTGAGGGATAGGAAATATAATTGGGCTGCTCTTACTCTTGGCTATGGCACCAATCAGACATTTCTCCCTCCTTCTCTCTCACCCACCCCTGTTGCTTGCAGACATAGCTGAGGAGATGAGGCAGTGCTGGCCTTTCAGGCCCTGAGCAGGGACGACCCCAAACAAGACTTGTCACTTGTGCTTACAGTGGCATTTATTTGATCGGAGGAGGTTTTTACCCCCCCCTCCCCCTTTTCCTCTGCATTCTGCCACTGCCTCTGTCTTTGGCCTGAGCTGTAATGCTGGAAACCTGAATGTAGCTTGGCTGGGGCTACCCATGACTACTGCTGTGCGAGGCAAATGACTTTGCTGTGAGGGACAGGCCACCTGTTAGTGACAGGGTGGGGGCTGAGCTGACAGAACAAGTGTAACTGTCAGAGAAGCAGGTTGAAGTCTCTCCCAGCAGGAGGGAGAGGGAAATGGGATAACTGTTTCCACTGGCCCATCACCACCACATTGGCCCACACATGCCCCCTGCATTCTCATACTATGATGCAGTACTGTGGAAGCATTGCCATGCTAGCACAAACTACTGAAAGTACAATTTGTCTGGATAGTCAGCGACAGTGACTCCCAGCCTGTCTGAGTTTTGTGAACGTGCAAACATGCATGTATGTGCGTGTGTGTATGTGTTTCTGTGATGGGAACCAAGGGGTGCCACAGTGGTCGATAGTGTAGGTAGAGCGCTGAAGCCTGTGAGCACATCTGTTTCAGCTACTCTAATTACTTATGGAGGTATTGATCTGTGGTGGGTGCAAGGGCACTGTACCAGAAGTTCTAGCTTGCCCACACCGGCATCCCGCCAGGGTCCTGTCAACCTTGGATGTGGTTGACGGCCTGGGCGGGGATCAGAGTATTCAGAGAGCCGTTACAGGAATGCAGCGAAGCATACTAGGTCTCCAATTACTTGTTGGTGGGTGGCATGGGGTCAGATGCAACGCAGGTTCACAAGGCCAGCTGGGCAGCCCCTGCTGCGATGCACCTGAGCATGTTTAAAAAAACATTAACAGCAGAAACAGTAAACGGTGCTGGTAAAATATGCTAGTCTGGACCTGCAACAGCCCATGTTCCTCTAGCAATGGCTGTGGATCCTGCACTGTATCTGCTCCACAGTGTGTTAGGGAATAACAAGAACAGCCTGAATAAGGCATGACTTGAGCTACCACCCCTCACCCCTGACACTCAGCTAAATCCTTAATTGTACTGACAGAAAACGTGTGAGGGAAAGATGCTCTTATGCCGTGATTAAGCTGGACAAAGCTCTATAGCTTTGCGTCTGCAAGCCAGTTTTGTTCTATTCTCCAAGCGGCTTCACACCCCATTGGGAGCGTTTCAAAAGCAGAACTGTTTGCCTGCCTGACGTGTTGACTTGGTTTGCTCCTTTTTCTACCGTGGGTAACTAGGCTACATAGTTAAATTGTTTCTATTTTTGCCTGTTTTAGTTGTGCTTTTCGTTGATATACGGCCAGGAGTATGCACAGGGTATTTTATCTTGAAAATTGACCGGATTCTCTATGCCGTTTCTGCGTCTGATGTCCTACCCGGTTCAACTGCATTGCCTAGAACAGCCACGATCAGCTATGGCGGCTGCATCGCAGCCGTACCGTTACACAGCCATGCCCAGTGGAATCCACTCATGAGGGATCCTCCGGTGGACGCCAGATGATGGTTCATCTGGGTTCTGCTGGCAATAGTGTTCACCTCTTTCATTTCGGACTTTTTTTACATTGGCCTCTACTGTCCAACCACACACATCTTTACCACTGACAGACATGAAATGCAAACAGCCTTTTTTCCTTCTCTGCTGGATGAATAGCATGCAGTAGAAAGGCCCTGGAGCCTGGACCAACTAATCCAAGGATTCTCTCAAATGTTAGAAAAGGCTGCTTGAGCACACAAGCTGCTGCCTTGACTTGATTTGTTTGCATATCTCTTATTCAAATACAGACAGGAGCCACCTGAGCCAGGCTGAGTGTTTCTGGACCTGCAGATGCTGAAATGAAGTTATAAGAAATAGAGGTTTCCATAGAATTACCTTAGAAAACAAGTACATGTTTTTAAATAACACAGCTAATTAAACCACTTATCAGCATGGCTTTGACAATGAGCTAGAGCCGGCGTGGCTTTGAAAATGCAGACAACTCAACATTTAAGAGGGAGTAAGAGTGTAATTGTCAGGTTTGTTTTATTGACAGGAAACTGGTTTGTTATGGCAGTAATGAGCTGTTTAACCTTGCTACACCGCAAAAAAAAAAATCAATCCAATGCATTTTGTACACACACTCCAATAATGTCACTGGAGTCAACATACTGGAAGTGAAAATGAGTGGCCTTTGAATGTGACTTGGGGTCCTTTTTGCTCATTTAGTCTGCTCATACGCAGGGACTCCCAAGGAAAACAAAGCTTTTAACAAGCACTAAGATATTCATTGTTGCCATCATGTACAAGCCCAGAAAAGGGTATTAGTGCTCCAGGGAATATTCTTTGCCTATTGTTTTTTCTTTCCACTTGAATAATTTAAGGAGTTGTATGTAAGACAAAGTTGCATTCACTTGCTTCATTATATTTTAATCCAGAGCAAATGATGCTCTGCATACACTTGGCATGGCCAACACCTTTTAATAGTCCTCTCTGCAGTGATTGCTAATAAATCTGCTCCTGCAATGCAAACACATCAAATATATCCTCCTCACCCTGGCCTTCTCGTCTGTCCAGGGATTTGTTTTCAGATGGATGCCAGATCAAATTCCTCCACAGGTGTTATGTTATTATCAGAGATAACAGCCGGTGGGTTTGCACAGAGTTCACCAGGGTACATAAAAAAAGCTAAGCTCACAGAATAGACAATTACAACACATCACGATGTTATTATTGTGCAATTACTGAAAATGTAGGTTGCTCTTAGTGTTCAATAATGATCTGAACTCACCATACAACTGACCTCCAGACAATTATGTTATGTACAGTTGTCATCAATCTGTACATGACACTATAAGCCACAGTTATCATAAGTTTATGCAATTCATAACTGTTTCCCATACACTTGCAGTAGTCACTGATCATTGTAATTGAAAACCACTAGTAACATGGCCGTTGTCAAGGTCAGGTCACAGTGTGGTGTGCTAGAATGATGTTACACAGTAAGTGTGAAGTCTAAAGCCATAAGCTCTCTCACAAGGTCTCTGCAGTTGTCGCGGTGGTGTTAAACTAGCTTGTGCTGAACTCCCTAGAGGTACACAGTTAGCTCATTACCCCCTCCCATACAGAGAAAAGCTCAGGCATGTCCCACTGATATGTCATCAGGGTTATTTCTACACTCCCACCCGCCCCACATTAAGTCACACATCTGGACTGTCAGTAACAGAAGAGCTTAAGCGCTATGCCATGTCACAAAAGTGATGTGGGGTCAAAACACGGTCGTGTCTTCATGTAGAGAAATATAAATGTCAAAGAAAAGACATCATCAAAGTCTAAAGAATGCATTGCTGTGACGAAGCAGTGGGCTGTTGGGGTCCACGTTCTATATTAAATTCCTTCTGTAACCTCAGAGCACAACACACTCAATCCGCTAACAGAACAGAGCTCAGCAGCTGCTTGTATACAGCAAGTAGCAAATACTAGCGGGAAAAACATGTCCTCTTCTCTTCCAATAGCAATCTCACCTCTCCTGTGTTTGGTAATGAAATGAAAATCTGTCCATTGTAAACAGTACCTTATACTGAAAACAGTGACCCCCAACAACCACCACCGCCAGTCTCCCCCCTTTATAAGGGCAGCTGAGTGGCGAAGATATTTCTAAAGGTGACTGCCTGGGCGTTGGGTGTCGTGTGCAACCCTGCAGTGAGGCCCCAGAGAGAAGCTTGCGTTACAGCAGCCAGAAACCTGAGGCCTGATGTCTGCATCAAAAGTAAATTCCACTTAAAATGCCACATCCCTTTCCAACATGACCTGGGGGCTTTGAAGATCTGAGACTCCTTTATATAGTGCATGCCATGTTTGTTTGTGCTAGCAGGGTGGATAGTGTGCCTTTAAGTGGCAAGGGGATGGTGATGTGAGACAGATGGGATATTTTGCAACTGGTGCCAGGCTTCCCGGTCCCATTTCCACCTCCTGTCCTCCCCGACTCGCCCCTTCATTCCTCTGCAAGGCAAGTAGCTGTATTGTCCCTGAGAGCCTGGCCGACTTTCATGGTTGCAGCAAACATATGAGTAAGATGCCAAGATGAATTCCTTAATTCCCTTTTCCTCATTTCAGCTGCTGCTGTAGTTTAGGAGAGATGTTACGCATCTACAACTTCACACCCATCGCTCTGATGAACTGAACTCAGCAGAGTGCCGAGCTGAAAGGTCAGGGATCACGGGCATCTAGTGTGTGTAGGGTTTAGGAAGCTGAGGGATGTAGAATGACTGGTGAGGAGGCAGATGTGTGGAGCCCCCATAGTTTCCCTAACCCGGAGTCAGCCTTTAACTCCCACTGGTATTAGAACAATATTTATTTGTGTTAAAGGGGAGGTGATTCATATTGCTCAAAATCACTGGCATAGTACGGGTAAGATCTGCCTCTTGCTGCGCATTTTTTTCTCTCATTAAAGGTGTCCGTGCCCAGAGGAGCAAACCACTGCCTACCACACATTTCACAAGTGCCAGCTCTGCCTTTTCTTTTCTTTGTGTGCTGTCTTTCACTGCAGAAGAAATTCACTGTGTGTGGGTTGAGTCAAGGGAAAGGGTCACAGCTTTTTTATCACTGCATTATTTAAGAACCTGTCGAGTTTGTTTTTTTTCCCCCTCTTAGCAAATTCATCCAAGTCAAAAGCGCAGTACAATCTTAAGAGAGAGGAAGAAAGGAAGAATGTAGCTTGTGTAGCCTGAGGTGGGCTATGACTCACCTAGACATTGTTCAGATGGAGTGAACAGAAAACAAGTTCAATAGGAGTTTCTATTGAGCTGTGCTTAAAGCCACCTTTCTCTTAACAAGCTGCAGTGAGAGGTGGTTTGCCTACCAAGCTTGCCTGCAGCTCTCCGCAGGGCGATTATGTCACGGCGGGCCAGTCAGAATGATGTGTATCTCTCTGTTAGAAGCCAGCTCTACTGCAGCAAAGGCTCTGACTAGGAATATTATTATTATCTCCTCCAGGATCCTCTCCACAGCAACAACGGTGCCGCATTGTGAGAGCTCTGGAGAAAGCTGTTTTTGAAATAATCCGCCTGTCTGTTATCCTGCCTCTCAGACAATAACATCCAGAAAGGCTTTTTTACTTTCCACCACCCACACTGACAATGGGGTAAAGGCTTTATAACAAAAGGATGATGTGGATATGAGGACAGTCAGTTTCCGTGACCCGTCCTATCACACCTCCTCACAGCGGCCCCAAGGGAGGCAGGATTTGGTTGTGGCTGTTGACCAGCCAATCAGGGAGAAGTGAGCCGTGTCTTGAAGGGCTATCTGCCATCTCAGCTGCCGAGAAGCCTGGAGAGCCACGAGAAGCCACCAGTGCTCTGATCTATATCAGGCCAGAGAGTAATGACGAACAGCCCCCTGATTCCACCAGGAGATTACGTGCGGTCCTTATCGCTGCTGGCACACATTTTGACATTACAAAGGAAAGGAGGCCACGCCCTTTCCATAGTCAGGCGTGCTGATATCCCCGAACAGCTCTGCCGAACAGAGCTACTGCGAACTCCTGCTTTTGTTTCTCCCGCTCTCATTGCCTTTAGCTCTCTCTTTCTTTCTCTTTGTTTCCCCATTTCCATGGGCTCAAGCAGGATTTAATCAAAGTAAAATGGCTTTGCCATACTGACCCTTATCTCACCCTAAAAGAGATACAACTTACTCCCTCTCCTGCCCCCCCCCCCCTCCTTCCACTAAGCCTGACAAGAGAGGGGAGCCACACAAGCTTTTAAACCACTGAGCTCAGATCTGGTGTTGCATTAATTGAGTCAAATGGATTGCGATGGTCGAGATGATTTGTCTGTCGGCTTTTATTGCTGCCATTTAGACTGTGCCTCACTGCATTATGCCACTTAATGAGAGCCCTTCGCAGCCGTTTTGTCTCTGCTGGTATTAACATGCACAGGTTCACTTCACAGGAGAAAGTGGGAATGTGCTAGCCCTAATTTCCTGCAAAATTTAGTTGATAATCAACTGAAAGCACTTTCTCTGACTCTGTCATTGACATTTCATAAATTGGATTTCTTAACTTTTTTTCCCCCATGGCTGTTTCTCATGTCCTTTTTGTTACACTCTAATCGGTGGGGTTGAAATTTTGATTTGTGACCTCCTCCATCCTTAACCCCCCCCCCCCCAACCAGCCCACGTTCGTCTTTCATTCCAGGCCCTTGCAGGGAGTTTGAGCAGGTCTGGATCCTCTCCGGTGAAATATGCCTTGTCCTTTTGCCTTCATTTCTTCTTATCTGGTTAGTGCTGGCTGTGGGCCTGCTGAGGCGTTGATTTGTGACCCTCTCTGTCTGTGGCTTTAATGCAATGCGTGCCTCTGCCCTTCTCCCTACTGATGAAACCGGCCCCTGCATTCCCCTGATAGACTGCTAATTTGTATACTAAACTGACAGGCAGTCGTGATAAGGGCTAGCAACTGCTGCACGGCTGGGGGAAGGCGAGAAGGGAGGAGTGGTGGAGTGGGGTGCGGTAAGCGAGACGAAGGGTAATATTTTACACAAAGCTCAAGCCCCCCTGCTCCTCTCTCGGCATTCATTTACCTGCGTCTGTTGCTAGGGTGAGAGGGAGCAGGAGTTGTCAGCCCTGGCGTACACACACACACACACACACACACACGTTATACATAGCTATGAAAATGGCACTCAGGGATAGGTATAAAGCGGCTAGTGTGTGTTTTGTGTGTGTGTAAGGGGAGACCACTGCATTCTACACGGTCACTATGGAATTCATTATCATCTTAATGATGCTCCAGTTGAGGCGAGTATCTGTTGGTTGACACTTGCGTGGGAGGTTTCATCTCTCTTTTCCGTTCTTGCTGTATATCCCATCATGCTCGCTGGGGGTTTGCAGTCTTGCTGGCCCACACCTGTTCCGACAAGCAGGAGGTAAGGTAGATGGTGCCTGTTCCCTGTCCTGGGACTGTGTAGCACTGCTGCAGCTTATAATAAACGACCGCTCGGGAGGTCATTAAGTTTCTGGAACAGTGCGAGGACAAATGCAGGGGAGATAATTAATTTGGTGTCTCCCGTTGCAGCCTGGGAGCTGTAGGCCCACTGTGCTTGGCTAATGCGGCATTTATTGTTAAAGTAGCATTAGCGGACGTCTGGGTTGAAAGGGTGACAGTAGTTGAGGGCCCTAAGTGGGTGCTGATAGAAGTGTTTATCAAAGCACTAAGCTTACTCCCACATGAACAGAGAAAATCAGGCCCCTGCGAGGGTTTGACTGATAGGTGTTTTTACAATATCAGTACTGATAAGCTTCTTTATGTCAGTGTTCACGATCATTGTGTGACCTTAAAACGGTTTCTTTTTTATCCACAAACAAACATACTCAATCAATTAAAATCAGAACATCACATTAGAGTAATTCAAGGGTTTCCTTAAGCCAACCATTGTAGCACTGGTCAATTCAAAAATAATTATGTACTAAAACAAACCGCATCATCCTCATCACATTGGAGCTGGATAAGAGTAACTGTCCAAAACCAGGGTCTGTACAACCCTGAAAAGAGTGGGAACACAGGATTTCAGGTGACAGTAGATGGAAAATTGGAAGAGAAGGCAGGGATGGAGGAAGTTGACAGTGATGAAACACCAACCAGGAAGCAAATTAACTGCGTGTGTGTGTGTGTGTAGGTGTGTGTAGGTGGGAGATGTAGTGGGTGTGGATCCATGGACAGACTGGTTCGACCAGGGTAACTGAGTGCCTGATCATTCATGCCAGGATATGTGCCCTCTTGCCCATTTCCCTTCTTCTCTTTCTCGCACTAACACTAGCTGCAGCATAAGTGTTTTAGTGCCATGTCCTGTCACATCAATACAGCACAAAGTAGCCATGTACTCATACAGGACCATCAAGTGTCTTCGCCCACGCCAAGACATTTGACCCACTCATTTAGCATGCCCAACAATGTGTTTGTTTCCTATGCTCTATTACCCATGATTACACAGTAGGACAACATGCTTGGAGCTTTAGCTGCACTGATGGGTGTTAAGTTGATTTGCATCTGCCTGTATGTATCGTTTTGTACAGTTGATAATCTTTTGTACTCCCCGTTAAATTGGTTTTGATAGTGAGCTGCCAATCGTTTTACGAGAGTTTCTTTTTCAAGTGAGGGAAATGTCATTTTGAAAACATGTTGGTGTTTGGTTTGTGGTATATAAGTGTTAAGATTAGCCGCCTTACCACTTGTCCTACAACAGTCTGTCAGAAACATAGCATGTGCGAAATGACTCAGAACTAAATTGTAATTATAGTCTTTGCAGGCATGAGCCCACAACAAAGCCCACTGACAGGTTTCTTTGTTTTCTCAGTACAGCTGTTGTGATAGCACTGCCAGCCTGTGTTAAAATTATATCTCTACCAGGGAGAGGAAGGGCTTTACCTGCTTTGCTGGGATGGGGTGGGGGGGGACTGTATTAGGAATTTGGTTTTATTTAGTCTGGGTTTATCCTAACCTCTGGCTGCAAGATTTCTTCCTGTTTGGAGATAATTTGCTCAGCTCCAAGGAATGCAGGGCATGCAATAGGAGCTCTCAGATCAAAGGTAGATGGACGGCCTGGGGATCGTTTGATATAAAGCAGGGGGTTTGGTGGGTGGGGGGTTGTTGGGAGAGAAATTGGTCTCTCAGCAGTCTTTACTAAATGAGGTTAATTGAATCTGGGTAATTGCTGACCTTCCTGTCTCGGTGAAATCACAGCCTTAACTGATCAATGCCTTTCATAAATTTATGCCTGAAGGTCATTCAGTTGATTATACCGCCCTCCCTTGCTGCCTGCATCGCCTCACTCAGTCGGCCCATTGTGCTTAAATTAAGCGGGGAAGCAGTGCAAAAGCAAAAAAAAAAGTGCAATTAAGCTTGTCTCAGATTTTCTAAATTAATTAGCTTGCTGTGTTGTTAAGTGAAAGCGATATTTACACGGACATTTTGCAAAGACGTTTTCTCCTTGCTTCTTTGCTGTGACAAAAAATGCATTTCTCCTTGCAGTTAATGTCTCACTTATTGCTAGCGAGGGTTTCTGCCTCTCTGCTCTCCCTCTGCGCCTCTGCTATTATCTGGAGATTTATGCAGCCAATAAGTCATTGCTGCTCAGGGAAGTTGGGGACTTTTTAAAACAAACAGCAGTGTAATTTGTAATTTGGCATTCCCTAAATCTGGGAATTATGGTTCTGCATGTGGCTCTTTAGGGAGTTAGCCCTCTGATGGTGGGTTTACTGGCCCAGCTCCCTCCCTGGCCTCTCTCTTTTTCTTTCTCCCCCTCATTCCTTTTACGCCTGCCGAGGAAACGGAAGGATTTCACAGCTGCTGAGAGCTGGGCCCCGGCTGGGCCCTATGACCTCCTTCTTGCTTTTTTCCCCCCTCCCTTAGTCTCACTCCCTTTTTTCTCCCTCTCTCCAGCAGGCTCTTTCCTTAGGGAGCTCTTGTGTGGCTCAGAGGAAGCTGAATCATAAAGCATGGCTAATGAATAGAATAGGGAAGGAAAGCTGAGGCCTGCTGACGGCCCTCCAGAGAGGAGGCCAGGCCCCTGAAGCCCCAGGCTCAGATAGCAGACGGCCCCCTCAAAGGTCAGGATTCCTGCGGCCCGCTCCAAGGGCTTTTGGCTCCCAGGCAATGTGGCTTGCATTTCCCCCATTATTTTTTTAAATGGTTAAATTTCCCTGTTTCCTTTGGAAAACCTGGCCTTTGCTCCTCTTTTTTTTTTTCTTTGTCTGTCTCTTTTTCTCTCTATATATTTTCCCTTTGTCTCGTCTCTCCCAGTCTGTTTTTAATGGCAGCCAGGGTTGCCTCAACAAAGAGAGTGTGAAGAATTTGTTATACATGACCTCTGCACACCGCAACCGCAGGGAGCTCGGACTGCCAGCAGCACGGCCCCGTGAAAAAATGTCAACTTGACCAGCGAAACCCAGAAAGTTCTATAAAAACAACAGCTAGCCTAATCAGGGCTCTGCGTTGACATGCCTTTTTAAGAAGTGCTTTTGTAAGCTGGCCTTGTAATTGTAGATTATACAACTGAGTCATGCAGACTTTGCAGGTGCAAAACACAGCATTGAAACCTAAATATTGGTTGTTGATGTTACTTGGAATACGTTTGGATTATAAAACAGCTCACTGCACACTCAAAATGGCCAGAAGAGGAATAAGGAGAACTAGGTCGTCTTGGCACATGGTAAACACAGCATTTTCTGTTCCCTTTCTCGGGAACGTTATGTCTGCCTTGCTCTCTGGATAACCACTCTGGTCATAACAATTGTTTTAACTGTTATACTGAGTTATGGCATGACCCACCCTGTCTTTTTTACTTTTGTGACCCCGTGCCACACTAAGCAAGTCCCTGAGCCAGCTCCCGTGTCCATTTGACAAGCTTCATTTCATTCTGAGCCCATATTTTTCTTCCAGGGCCTCCGGGGCCATGATTCAAGGCTGAGGTTGTGCTGCTGCAATGCTGAGGCTTGGTACTGGAGCGTTTAATGTCGTCCAAAGCTAACAAAGAGCCTGTGTTGTAGCCTGGCGCCCTGGTTCTGGGAGACTGAAAGAGGGCAATGCACAACACTCTGTCTTTCCTTTATAGCCTTTCGCCTCGTCTACTGTAAGAGGAAACAGGAAGCATCTCCATTCGGCTGAGTGTTCGCCCTGCTTTAAACTTTCCGCTTATCAAGACAAAACTAAAGAGGTGTTATTGACCTCCTCTTACATTTGCATCACGTCATTGAACTACCTTAAACACACATGTTGACCAGTCTTTCTATAAATACTGTAGTTATATTAAACTAACATGGTCACAGCTGATCCAGCAGAAGCTAAAAGTCATCCCTAAAAATGATAGTTAGCATGATTCAAATTCAAAATCTCATAGTCTGAAAGTGCTCCGAGAACAAATATATCATCAGAAGCTGACTTGCTAATGTTATGTATCACTATTATTTATTTACCTTTGGTGTAGTTACTGTAGAATTTGACTTGACCAATATCACCATAATTATCAGCAGATCATTTTGGGGTTTTTTATGTTTTCAGTAGACACAACTGTTTACGCTTGCTTTGTTGTCTTTCATTATGGTTGCTACCTGTATCTTACATGGCTGCTGTGTGAATAAAGTAAATTGTTAAGAGAGTCAGTGCTTTCCCTCGACGCTGTTGTGGTAAGCGCTGAGACGAGACATCAAGCACAGACAGGCAAACACTGTGGAGAACAGTAACACAGTGGCAGTGAAGAAGAAATTGGGAGGTCTTGGAAAGAAGAGGATGTCCTCAAAACACTTGTGAAGAACTAACACGGATGCCAAGGACAGCCATCTGTGTTTACAAAATCATTTGCTTTCTCTTTTTGTCTCTGTCTCTTTTGCACTCACTCTGATTCACTGTTCATTCTTTACATATGCTCCCTTTGTGCCGCATAAAATACAAGCATGGCAGTTAAGGACACTTGGGCCCTTTGGGCGGAACATATGTTCAGCTCTTGCAGCTTTTTACAAGTGTGCAGAACCCAGATGAGAGCATCTAAAGCAAAGGGAAACTGTGGCTTTAAACAAAACCCCTATATGGGCTGATATTACAGGCTGAGGAGGATTTTCAATGTTAATATTATCTACCAAGCACACGGATTTTTTGATATGGTATTTTGCACAATACCGGGTTTTGTGTGGATTTACTGCTTTTCAGTCATAGTGTTTAAAAACGTCCCATCTGTCCAGTGAACATGTATTTTTGTAAAAATGTATGGTGTGTTTTGATTTAGGTGGTGCTTGCCAGAATCTACGTATCCATCTAAAGCAGAGAGGAAAATACCTTGCAGTGTTTAGTCTAGAAGTCTCCACTATCACCTCATAGGGAGATGCCTTTCTCCCTCAAGTGACTCAGTCTCCATTTGAGTGTAGTCCACCAGGTTTCCACTGCTCACTGTCAGTCACAATCAGCCAAATCAGTAACAACTGTTTTTGGGCCAATAAATGCTTGTGTTGTTGACAGATCATCTGTTTACTTCCAGTATGGGCTGATATTGACTTTGTGAAATAAGGATATTGCTTTTAGAGTAGAACCACATTCTATTCATGAGATATGTTGTTCCATTCAAAATATTGCAGAACAAAATGTGATTTCTGAGCGACGGCGCGTATGCAGGAGCCATTGTGCTCTAATGCTGCATAGCCACCTTACTGACTTCCTCCGTCTGTGACAGCATTTCTTATGAGGGTTTTCAAGTGGCACAACAGTGCCACCTAATGTTACCTCAACAGGAAAGGAAGGAAGCCAGACAGGGACCATCAGGTACAGAAGGAGCTCTTCTTGTTGGCGGTCTCATGATTGACTGTATGATACTGTGTGGCAGCTGGACATTTCCTCCAAGCACTTGTGGCCACATTTCTGGCTAAATAAGCCTTTTACTGGGCAGACAAAATGTGTCCATGTTTGCATTGGTTTTGATGAATCATCTTAGATTATATTAGTCAGATTTTTTTTTTAAATACGCACGTTTGCAACTGATTCAGCTGACAAAACAAATCCGCTAAAGGACTGCCTTCTTGTTTTTCCAGGTGTCTGATGTAGGATCGGAGAAGCTCTTTTCCCCTACCACACCCAAAGGTAAGAGCCTGCTCTGTTTTCTTTCCTCCTCTGCCTTAATTCATACTCATAACAACAACTGGGTTTTGCGATTTAGTCCAAATCTCCTCCACTCTAATCCTGCTGCTTCCATTCAGATTTAAATGTCATCAGACATTAACAAGGTCTGGTGACTACATATGCATACATTTTTGCCTGGGTGCAGAGTGGCGTTTCTTGGACGACACTGCCAAAGGCTTAGTCCTCCTACATATTGGTTCATTAGAGGGGATTTAGAGCCTCCCTGCCACATGCTCCCACAAATGGGAACTTCCCTCAGGCAATACAAGCTCTCTGACAGCAGGCCTGGACAATAATGGATGCCAAAGGAAAGCGAGAGAAAGAACTTTGTCAGTGCCCCAGACAACACAAACTCTGTGTTTTGTGCGTTCACATATGCACATATGTGGATTATAAGGCCGTTGCTTTTGTATGTTCACGCATGGTTTCTCATGATTTTGTGCTTTTGTGTTTCCATGCGAGTCCAATCAGATACATGTGTTGGTGTACACCAATAGAATGTAGGCTGCACCTGTATATTCACTAAATGCAATGATGCTTGCCACGTCAGAGCAGGGAGAAAGGTGTCAAGTTGTGGATGCAGGGAGGCGGAGAAGAGAGGAGAGGCACGATCAGCCTACTAGTGACAGATAGCATGCAGACCACGTCCCCCCAGGGCAGGAACCAGGAAGCAGGGCTGTTAACACAAGCAGAGGGAGAAGTGGAAGTGCAGAACAGTGTAAACTATGGCCACATGAAGAGGGATTTGGGGCAGGCGGAGGGGGAGCATGTCTGCAGGTCAGACTGGATAAATAGATCAGCTTGCCTCAACTGGACTGTTAAAAAGTGTTATCCTAATCGACACCATGTTAATGTAAACTGGGATGTCACATAGACATATTTTATTACTGTTGAAAATGTTCTCAAGTAGGTCTTAAAAAATGTAGCACTCAGGGTCAAACCCACTATACATAGATGTTAGTATGACAGGGATAGAGATCATTGTCCTTTGGTCATTGTAAGGAAGGCTGTTAACCAGTTTAGTTTTTCATCTTTTTGTTTTTAATTTCATTTCATTTTGGGAATTCACTCTTCTGAAATCAACGTTTACCCACAAAGGAAAGATGCAGGGATTTGTAGAATCAGTGTAAATCAACCTCCTGCCTTTTGATAATCACAAATTACAGGTTTTTGTTTACCTCCAATTTATTCCCCCTCCCCCACATCAGAACATCCACTGTGAAAGCTCGATTCCCTCTCGACAACATATGACGGTGTTGCTTGGTTTAGCAAAGTAGCTTTGACTGCTGAGTGGAAAAGCATGGCTGACAAGGAGGAGAGAAACCAGGCCTGCCGGCTGTGTGATGTAGATGACCTGTGACCAGCGTCAGCCTCGTGAAACCAGCGTTCACAATGACAATGACTTCCAGACTTGCATGGTTTAGAAAACAACTAGACCGCGTCTGACTCCATCTATTCTCCACCGGGCTGCTGGACTACTGCTGTTGTCAGCTGTCAGGGTGTTGACTTATTTTCCCAGCATGCCCGTACAGAACATGGCTGCATATACACATACTCTGCTGTGGAGAACTGCTAGTGCAGGGACATACAAAGACATAGCCGTTGTCTTTTACACACGTCCACGCACTGAAACACCCCTTCCATGTCAGCTGGCGAACGAAGGCCTCTGTGGATCTTGCTAATGTGCACACAGGGCTGAGGATTAGGACCGTGGAATTACATCCAGATAATCCAATCAGAGTCTCTCCTGATTGTTACACAGATCAACCAGATCCTGTTTGGAAGAAACAGTAATGTAGAAGAAGGGCACCAGATTAGAATTAGGGGTTAGAACAGGTGAGTCAGCAAAGAAATCAGAGGTTTGATAAAGTGATTTGGTGACAATGAGGAAGAAGTTGTCACGCTACACTTGCGGAGCTGCCACCAGCCAGCTCTCTTCTCCCAATCCAATGTTGTTGTTTTGTGCTGTAATGGATTCTAGGACAGTGTTTGTTTTTGGCCTAGACTGTTTTTTCTGTGTGTCTATAATGTGTGTGTGTCTGTGTAATACAGAGCAGCCCACAGGCTGTTTTCCTCTAGTTTAGGATGCAGCGTATGTGTCCCATTACCAGTCTCGCTCACAGTCCTGTGGGACCAATGAAAAGCCTGCTTTCCTCTGATCACCAGGCCTGTCGGGCTGTTGGCTGGGAGACACTCAGACAGATACACACACACACACACACACACACACAAACATTATGGCATACATAAATATATAATGCTGCGATGATGTTTGGCTTGTACATGTCTCTAGGTAATGAGTGTTGTTTCTTATACCTCTTCGTTGCTTTTCAACGTTGTGCTCTTTTCTGAACTTTATTTTGGTGAGCAGCTACGGGTACAAACAGTTGAGGTTAAGTCCAAATTGCACACAGGCCCACAGTCTGTCATGTTAATGAAACGGTTCAGGATTAATAGAGGAGAGGAAAGACCAACATTGTAATCAGCGATGGCAGAGTGCTATAATTATGCACACAGAACATGGTTTTGGGCAAAACCCAGACACTCTTTTTTTCTCTCATATTTTCTTTTTCGTCATCTCTACATCGCTAGTCTGTTGACAACCTGTTGTGGATGCAAGATAACAGTACCGTTAATAGCACAAGCAAATAGTATCTGCAATAACACAGCATACACTGTGCAATTCTCTTTGGATGATGTTACCCAAGAGCTAGTACAAGTTCTGCTGAATGTCTGTCTGTGTTGGTGGTTATGAGGTAGGAAGGTACAGCAAAGGGCAAGCATTATCTAACGTTACTGGTTTTTGTTTATTTCCTGTCTTAAACCTCCTGCAAATTATTGATTTCCTGGAGGATGGCGTGTTTAAGTAAAAGCCCTATGAAGACTTTTGCTCCACTCAAGGCTACTCTTATTGAATTGCAGGTCAGAGTTTACTGTTGTCACTTGCTTGAAGCTAAATGTAGCTGCTGAGCATGTACGGGGCACCTCCACAGAGCACAGATAAACACTTCACTGGTAGGCCTTCTTATAACGTTTCACAATGCTGCGCCTATGGAAGTGGTTAGGAGTTATCACCTAGCTGCCACTGGCTAGAAATATCTGAGAAGAACACTTTGGAATCTGCAGTGACTATGTTGAATGTTGTATCTTTGGGTTTTAGAGATATAGGTGTAGTAGAGGCAAAGACATCTTTCACTGCTCCCCTGAACTCTCTGTGGTCCTGTTGTCCTAGCTAGGTGCTACCTGGTGTGAGGGCAAACCTGTGCGGTGTGCGGTCCACCTGACAAACCTGGGGCATCTTGGGATAGCAGGAGAAAGATTGGTAGAAAACCCATTTTTGAAGTGGATTTGTGCCCTTGTAATCCTGATTAATTTTGACCCGTTGTGCTCATTTTAAACAGAGCATTACAGTAAGCGTGAACACAGCAAGCTCCGGGGCGAAACCAGGAGCTTAGCGGCTTTGGGAGGCTTAGCTGCAGATGGCATTTTAAGCCGGACTTAATAAATTGTTTCCATTAAACTTACCGGCCCACACATACTGGATTAGACCAGTGGAACAAAGGAAGGAGAGAGCGTGCAGACGAAGAAGAGAAAAAAAGCACACACACAACTCCCATCATGCACATCGGACTCTGTTAACATCTCTCTGAGGCCACATGAAAGGTGAAGACAGGGTTACTGTGGTGTTCAGGGAGATAGAAGCTTTTGGACGTGAATGCAAAATCCACTCACTTTAGACCTCTTCCTCGTCAGGGATGTCGGACCAATTTGGTTAATTGACACAGAAGTAAACAAACAAAAAAGATGCATAAACCATTTAGCTTGGCAGTGGATTTAGGGCTTATCCTCTAACTGTTTATATATAAACACATTACCAATGCTGTAGCTTAAGGATTTAGGATCTGCCCATACCCTTTCTCTTTTTTTTTTTATATGGAGCCCTTTTTACTCATATATCAATCTGCTATTGGGGAAATCAATTCCTTATGGTACAACCCTGCCTCTTCCCTCTTCTATCCTTAGCCCGCCTCCGCCATACCTCCTTCACCCATAGGCTCATGGCTTGCTCCCTAAGCTCTCATTATGTGCTACACAGTCCAGGGTCCCCGTGTCGAATCGCTAATCAACCACCCTGTCTGCAGGCCCGCTCTCTCAATAGGTGCTGAGTGGCCTTTGTTCCGCCACTGCTGTTTGCTGCATGTCAATTAAACAGATATGGCCTTGTCCGCCTCCTCCTGCTCTTCCGTTACCTGGGCCAGCCTGAGCTACAGGCCTGCTCCTGCAGTGCAAGCTTCAGGAAAATGAAACACCGTCTCACCTGCTGGATTCTGATTGCTAGAGAAGAGGAAGGACGGTGATTGGAGAGGGAGCAGCAAGGTCAGGGGCAGGGGGGATTGAGGGCAGCTCAGGCATAGTGAAGTAGATGAGAGAGCATGTTTGTATTCGGCCGGGCAGTTCTCCTCTGGCCAGGTCAGTGTAATGTATCACTAACCTCGGCAGCCGGCCTGACTGTTTGCAGCCTCTCACCCATTAAATAATGAATGGAGGTTGACCCTCTGACCAACAAATCAGCTTTTCGCCGCTGTTGAATCAGAATAGAGTGGAGGTAGAGGGAGAGTGTGGCTGGCTGGCTGGCTAGAGGGGCAGACATGTTGTTGGAAAAACACAAGAGCTGCAGAGGCTTCACACAGCCAGATTAACAAGCGCTGGAATTGGAAGCAGCCTTCACCGCTGTGGAATCTAAGCCTGGTGAAAATCTCACCTCCACTAGCTACTGTGATTTGTTTGACAAAGTCCAGGCAGCTTGCGGGACATGCTTTCTTTATCAAGAGGACCAAGTTCCCTGTATTGACATAGCACTTATGGTCAAGCTCTGGTGTTTTGGGGTTTGGGCACTCGTATGTGACAGTCACACTATGTGCAAAAGGGAGCTGGAGGTTGGTAATTTAGTAGAGTAGTTGGATGCATAAAAGAAACCATCCCCCTTGATCTAACACCACCTCACTTGTTACTGAGCTTGAACAGCAGCTCATTTAATTGAAATATTAAAAAGGTACAAACTCTCAGCTCAGGGAGAGAAACTAGAGAAAACCAAAGAAATATGGCTTGTTTCCTTATTAATCTTTGTGTTATTACTATTCACAGGCATAGGACAGCTTATGAGCTGGGTGATTTGTTT
Source organism: Coreoperca whiteheadi (assembly GCA_011952105.1). Lineage (NCBI taxonomy): Eukaryota > Metazoa > Chordata > Actinopteri > Centrarchiformes > Sinipercidae > Coreoperca > Coreoperca whiteheadi. The sequence goes on from CM022476.1 coordinate 24,800,384, forward strand.
TTGGAGAAATGGGCTGATATTAATACTCCCTTTATTGATAGTGCTAATGCTGTTTGTGCAGCCATCCCTGTCGGAAAGATGAAAATAAATAGGGGGAGCTCGGCGGAGATAAGACACGTGTTTAATTATTAATTGAGCCATTACTGACAGAGATTGCCTTTTTTGATTTAAAGCAGGAAGGCCTGCTTCAGGGACAGAAAAAGCAATTACAGAATTCCCAGCTTGCACCGCTGCTGCCCATCGTTTCACCATACGCTGCAAGAGAGGAGTGAAAGGAGACAAAACTATCCCACACACATACACTCACACACATGCTGTTACACTGCTGTGTTCCATAAATTATTTTAATTCTTCTTCAATATTTATAGCGTTTTAAATTACGATTACATCATCATGTATTATTTATGCAGAATGGCAGGCAGTCAAAGGGACCAAGCCACATTACCCACAATCCCTTTATGGCCTGGCACCTTGCAACTGAAGGGAATTGTTCGGCTTTGTATGATTCAGGAAGTGATGTCAAACTGCACCAGCTCTTACAAGCTGCCTGTTTTCAGAGACACTCCTGACCTTCTATGCACAGCAATTAGCTTGCTTGTAAAATCCTATCCACATATGCCCATGTGCATGAAATAGTAACTTAGTATTGGGTCGCTGCAAGTTGTTCTTCAGTCTTGAAACAGAATCTCTGCTAGATAGTCAATGTATTTCTCCCTCTTGTCTATGTTAGTCATTACATGTCAGGACGTTTGACACCCGTCTGTCAGTCCTATCAGTCTCTGTCATCTGTGTCTGCGAGCCTGGGTGGTGATCAGCTATTGTGACAGAAAATAGGAGTCACATTGAAGGCTGCATGATTAGGCTCCATAGTGTTCATTGACTGAATATGGATTCAGCTTTAGCTGTGGAGAGGGAGCAATTACAAAATCACTAAAGGCCATGAGGGAGTTTTAGGATAAGTTGTCAGGGGCATGACCAGCATTTTGGCTGCTGTACTTTAACTATAGATCTTCAGTTTATAATGCCAGGGGTGCGTCATCTCTGAGCTGTGCTTCCCATCTTACTGTTTAAGAACAGGTTGGCATATACAGAGGGCTTCAAAGTGTACAAGATAAAGTCAATGTGAATATATTGAATCACCTCAAAGTCATCTCCTATACACAACAGAGGCCAGTGCTCCCCTGCGGCTTTTCAGTTCAGGTGAAATGATAAAATGCCAACTCACTGCCATCCATGCACATGATTCCCCTCACCTACTACACCATCCGCAGCTTTGCACACCATGCTAGAAAAAAGCACATTTGAATTTTTACTGTGGCTTTGACCCATAGGTGACACACCTCAGCTGACATTTCCATTTGTGCAGCCACACAGCAGGGAGAACGTTGTCAATGTTGAAAGCAGGTAACAGGCTTACGTTCATCGAGACAGAAGGTTAAGATATTATTTGATATGATGAGTTGTTTGGCTAAGCTCAGTGGGCAAAGCAATGCAGAGACAATTTAATAAATGACTATTACAAGTAAAGTAATCCCATTGACAGCAAGCCTGCAGGATGAACCCAACCACTCTTAGCAGTAGTCTTACTGTGGTCTAGTTCACTAACTGCTCCATTATAAACCAAGGTCGTGTGTAGGGAGCTGATGCTACACCGGTGAGTGAGGAAATCGGAGGCTCCCTGACGAGTGAAAAGCTTTTTGGCAGATGAGCTGCACCCCCTGCAGTTAGCTGACCAACTTGTATAACACAGGTTGACTCCCATCTCAACAGGGAATTGCCATTGGCTTGAATGGAAGTAGGCTCCTTGTTTTTTTTTGTTGTTTAGTTTTTTTTTTAGACGGGATAAAGGGAAGAATTTAGAAAGGATAACTCTAGAGAGCTGTAGCTCTCATCACATCTCCTGTCTAATCTTAATCCTCCTCCTCCTCCAATGGAGACTCAGCCAGCTGCAGTGTGGAAGGCATTTTCATTGTTTACTTGGGAGAATACATGACCAGCATCTTATCACTACTGTCAGGCCTGAAATGTAAAGCGTGTCGCCTGTGATCACTCGCAGGTTTTCTTGTTTTTAATCCTTTATTCCAAGCTCCAGTCATTCTGCCAGCAAGAGTGGGTTTTTCCCCCGCCCTGCATTTGTTTGAAGATCCCAGTATGTGCGTTTTAAGCTCATCTGTGTTCAGCGGTTCAGAGCCAATGTTGTTTGCAGATGAGGCTGTAACGCTCATTGACAAAGCCAGATGGTAGGCGATTGTGGCCAAACACGACGCTTGGATAATGTACAATCGCTGGCAAGGGGACAGTCGTCAGCCTCGATGGATATTACAAACATGCTTGTAATGGATTGGACATTTTGGGAAGCAGTTCACACAGGCTTATAAAGATGGGAAAACCATCGCCAGGAACAGAACGGATGTAAAATGCTTCAGATTCCATGACGGACAAGGACATTCATGCATTGGAAGAATGTGCCAGAGAGGATTCTGGGGAGAAAGGAGATGAACCCAGGAAACAAGATCCCAAATCAAACCGAAATGTCAGCCTGCCATAAAGAGTATTTTCCAAGTATTTCCAGATGGGTGGTCTTCTTCTACTGTTTGTTCAGTATTTCTGAGCTCCATACCTTTCCAGTGCTAGCATATTAGCATCCATGTGTCTGTCAGTGACTTATCAGAGCCACACTGTCTAGAAGCAATACCGCAGGTTTGGACTAGTACAGTGTGTTTGACAGAGGGCTGGGTTTGGAGAGGTTTGCGATATAGTCTAGCTATTAGCCTTGAACTCAAAGCAAAGCAGTAACCCAACACGCACTGCTGAGAAAGGGCTTGTGTTTGGTCCTGTATTTTCACTGGGCATGAGTGTTTGTTAGCAGACAGGCAGTAATTCTTTGAGACACAGGGGCCTGCATTTTGGCCATTTCAGGGAAGGTTTAAAAAAAAAAAAAAAGAACATGCACAGTGAGGTCTCCTCCAATATTCAAGCGGTCATCTGTTTGGCTGTTGTTTTTGGCTACCGGTGAATTCCCTGCCTTGGGCCCTGGTGGTGGGGCCCCTATTGGCCTCTGACTGACTAATACCCCATTCAGCAGAGCAGGGGCTCCAAACTCCCTGGCTGTTGGGTTAGTGCTGCTGTGTTGAGGAGTGAGCAGCAGGACTAGGATTTCACTGCTGTTTGCTTTGGGAAGGAGCGAGAGAAATGACTCCAATGCCACATGACCCTTGGAGAAGTGCGAACAGAGCGCTATCAGCAGTATCCACCAGCGTTAGACTGATATATGGTCTTGCTGATATTTGCCTTTTGTAATGATCAGTTTTTTTTCACCTCTATATAATGCAGTTTGATTAATTGTAAATTGTAGCACCGATCTGTACTGTACTCTTTGTTTTTAAGAAGCCCATAACCTAAATTGAGGCAGTTTGCTTATAGATCAATGCACTTTGTCATTAATATTAGTACTGCAGCTAGGAATGGGGTCAGTTTTAATCTTCGAAAAAACAAGTCTAAGCTTTAAAAACTTTACTGACACAACATTGTAACATTTATACATATTGCGTAGCATAACCAAAAACCTTAACCAAGTCATCTTCAGGCTCAGTCCAAAACTATCACCACTGATATCGACCTTCAAAAGACCACAGCTGTTGAAGCCTAACAGCGACAAATTACATCAAAATTGTGGCTCCCTGTGTTTTTGGAAAAGATCTATATATGGCTATCGCTATCACTAATGATACAGATATTGACTCATCTATTGTTAAGTGCCGAGCAAGTGCTGAAGTGCCCTGGGCTCCTTATCAGCTGCGGCACACTGTATTAGTGTGCTGGGTTGGCGTAGCACTGACCTAATCCTGGTAGCAGGTGCTACTGTAGCCGAGGTAGAGTGGACATGTTTTTCAGGGAGGATGAGCCATCTGGGTCTTGATACTTTATGGTGCTTAAGACACACTCTCAAGTGTGACACTCCCAGCACTTACCTTTTAGCTGCACACAATAATCTAAGCACTGGCTGCTAAAGGAAGAGAGGAGGCTTTCAGGAGAATTTACAGGGTTTGATGTGGTGTGGAGCCTCCGCTTCGACACGGATTCATGAAACAGTCAGACACACTTGGCGGTTTGATTTTGATTTCTCTAACTCTTTCAGTGTTGTTTTGTCATCTGCAGTCTGAAATATGTCGAGCAGAAAGAAAAGTGTGTTTGTTTTGTTTTGTTTTTGTTTTTTCCGTTTGTGCCAGCCTGCCTTGCTCGACACTTTTCTGGGGCCTTGTGTTGTTTTTTTTCCTGGTGTAGTCTGTTTCATCTCACAAGCGATTTGGCTCGTTTCGGAGTCCAATTTCGCTCCTGTTTCACCGTGGATCTCCCTCTCCTCACAGACATACACACATTCACACATTTCCCCAAACTGACACGCTGCCTTCACACTCCAAACAAATCAATTCTTCACTTGCCGCACTTGGAACGCAACAGTGAAATACTTGCAGGCTGTTGAGAACGTTCCTTGTCCTTTCTGGCTTGTGGATGCCAGACCCAGATTCTCTACCTCTGAGTGTGTGCGTATTGTACGTGTGTGTGTGTATGTGCTGTATTTGTGGCTAGGGTTTGGAGGAGATGGGGGCAGACGGTGGTTGGTTTAGGTTAGCAGCTGCCACACAGGTCCGAATCCGGGCCTTGTCTCCATTAGTTAACTTCTCTTAGCTACCTGCCCTTTGCTCCCTCTCCGCTCTCCTCTGCCTTATTAACTAACCTCTCTCTCCCCCAGTGTGGGTCACTTTATCCCTCTTTCTCTGTCATGCTCTCCTCTCTCTGTCTAATCAAGAATGATGAATGGGGTGCAAGGAAGGACAGCAAATGTTTGCGAACCATATACACTCCAATTGTCACTCTTTTCCTGAGGTGGTGGAGAACATGGTGCTCGGGAGAGGGAGGGGAGTGATTTTGAGAAGGCTTTTGTCTGTGTTTGTCTAACTAAGCTCTGTATGAAAGCTATTTCAAACATCTCCACCTCGGTCCTCTAAGTGTGTCATCAGCCTTGACATGCCGCCCCCCAAAAAAAGAAAACCTCAGACTAGTGCAAGATATTTTTTGAAGTCTACTTTCAGATATCGCAAGCTCTGACTGCTAGAAAAAAAACCTGAAGCTCATAGGAACACCACTCTTTTGGCATGCAGCCATTAGCAGGGGGAAATGCCAGCTCTAGTCTAGTCTTCAACAGCTGCTGGGTCTCCATCTGTAAGCCTAATTACCCACCAGCACCCCAGGAGCAGCTCAGCAGCAGGATCATCCTATAGAAGAGGCATTGATTACATCAGTGTGTCTATACCGGACAGTGTGTTTCCCTGGGGGCCCGTAGATATGTGAAACATAAGCGCAAGCACTTTAATACACACTGGGGTGCTATCTTTAGAGAATCAGTCCACTAAGATCTTACCCTATTGCGTCCACCCACCCCGTGAGGGAAATTCCACATATACTTTACATCATTTAGAGATACTACAATTTGCTACAGTGTATATAAAATTGTAAATAACAAATTCAAACTAGATTTTTAATCGAATTATCAATTCATTGAACTGATACAAACATTAATCAACATTGATTTTGATAATCAATTAATCATTTAAGTCATTTTTCAAGCTATGAGCTTCTAGCTTCTCTAAAGCGAGGATTTGCTGTTTTATATTATTGTAAATTGAATATATTTGGGGTTTGGACTGTGGGTCGTAGGAAAGATCTCTTGGGCTGTGTGAAATATTTTTTCACAATATCAAAGACAATTAATTAATGAAAAAAATGCAAATGTATCGACAATTTGTTATTTAAAGCTCTAATAGTGAGTGCTTTCAACAGTGGATTTGAAATGTGTTTATTTTCTGTAATGACTAAATTTAAACATATATTTGGAAATGCAAATGAAATGTATTTTTGGTTGGAGTGTGGGAACTTGGTACAGTGTCTTTGCAGTGGCTACAAATTGGTTGGTATCTTAGATTGTTGTTAGTTTATTTATTTAAAAAAAAAATGCAATGAAACTCCTGTGGCATGCTTTAATGTACAATGGAATCTTTTCAATGACTGAGAAGCCTGAGCTTCGATCAGCAACCCTAGCCTGTAATAACAGGATGCTACATAAAAGAAGAAATGTGGTGGTTGATTGACGATCTAGCTTTCTGGCAGTTGTTGATGAAGAGATATTTGTTTTTAGCTGTTGCCACCTATAGAATACCACCACTTGAAAAAGCTAGCTGCCTCAGCATTCTTGGCTGTCAGAGGGTATTATTTGACATCATGAAAATGGTTGCTGTAGTTGCGTGAAGCAGGTGAGTAGCTCAGGCAATGTCTAAGTGTAAACCACAGCTTGTGATACTCATGCCGACAAACCCCTGTATCTGCAAAACACTTAAGGAAATATGATATCTCTACAAAGATGTTAGTCCTACCCCTTTCACGGCACTAAATAACAACGGCTGCATAGTCAAAACAGTGAATGAGGTATGGCAAACGGTTGGGAGCTGTCAGCTTCCAATTGTTGCTTTGCTTTCTGAGTGGGGTTTGAAAATGGAGATGGAGGAGGAGGAAAAGAAAAACATGCAGGCTCTTTCAGCCCACTGTCATGCCACTTAGGATTTGTTGAAGGATTTCACCCAGCCATTTCCCTTCCATTGAGAAGTAATCAGTACGGCAGTGAAAGATAATATTATATCCACTTAGAGGCATGTGGGCTTCATGCATGTTCATACATGAAATTAGGCTGGAAAGCAGTGCCTCTGTTTACATTGCTGAGCACTCACTCCCTCCATTTCTGCTTGGACTTGAAGCTTCCTGGCAAAAGCTCCCTGTCTTTGTGTCCCTTAAATCTCATTCTTTCTCCCTCTCTCTTTCTTTCCTACCTCCGTTCCTTCCGTTACCCGTGGATTGTGAGCCAGTTGGTGGGCTAATAGAGGATGCTTTCCTGTGGGGCACCAAAGTGATGCTGTTCAGACGTTATGCGAGCTTAAGTAAAGCTGACACGCTGTTCAAGAACTACAGCCCACACTGAGCTCCACCAGGAGCCCGTGGAGAAACTCTGAAAAGGTCTTAAAGGTATGGGAGACTCAGGGAAGCTGCCACTGTCCTCCCACTGCTGTGCTGTGATGTGGAAAGCAGGAGTTAAGTCCTTTATTAGAAGTGGCAGGCGTTGTCTCCAGTCACCTCGATAATTGCAGCACCACGTCCACTGCCGTAATCAATTGAGACAGCTGCTGCTGTGGCGTTCAAGTCCATCAGGCAGGCGTGTCATGCTAATTAATGGAATGATAAGGCTAGTGCTTGCAGCATTGCACAAATAACTCCTGAAGGCACCCCTTCTTTTCAACACGAAATTCATCCTTAAAGTTCAGATTGCCCCTCCCTGTCCCTGCCTTTTGGCTGTCTGTCCACAGCTGCCTCAGGGTAAAAATGGTCACCAGGGTCTGTGAGGGGTCAAATTCCAGGCTGGCAGGGTGGCCCATGTCAGAGCAGCCATTAGACTTGAGCTTTTCTGTTGAAGGTTCCAAGATGTCCACCCTTTTATTTAGGAGAGCCCAGTGTCACTGACCTTAGATGACCCGACTGTGTTCATAAAAAGCTGAGACTGATGGCAGTCCCAGAGCACATGAGCTCTGCTAGAAACAGCTCTGCGTGGGGATGGGCCCTGATGGAGATTCAGGGAAGAACAGGGAAGTGTGAGTGTGGAGGCGACTTGCTTCTCTGCAGCACATTAAAGCCAGGGACTAATGAAGGTTTAACATTGCTTTTTGAGCACCACTGGACTGTATATGACATAAAATAATTTGGACAGTCAACATTAAGACCTCTGTCTTTCTCTCTCTCTTTCCTTTCCGATCTGAAGAAGTGCTCCACGTCAGTTGCCTCCCATCCACAACATTGGCATATGTGCCATGAGAGGTGAATGGCATATGTGTCCTGCACCATATGGCTGGTGTTTGAATTGGGAGCCGATATGCGCACGAAAAACTGATTCATCCCGCAGCTTGAGCTGCCAGCGCTCTGAAATGAACATTAGGTTCTCAATTTATGCCTGGGCTTTGACTGTAAACGTGTTACAGCTTAACACCCATCCCCATTCTGCTGCCATCCACTCCTTTTGTCAGCTGCAGCGAAGAGACAGAGAAATAATTGAAACGTGCCAGCTGTCCCCACTCTTTAGCTATCTTGGCCAGCTTTCTCCTCGTCCACTCCCCCATTAACATCTCTGAGTGATTTGCAGAAACGTCGCCTTGGCTCCCCTCGTTACCAGCTTGGAGATGCTCGAGGCAGATTAAATAGTGTAAGGGAAAGCAAGCCATTGCAAATTTCTTCTATGATTTTATTATTAGCACAATGATTCAACACCGCTCAGCCCTTCTGTTCCTCTCATACAAAATAATTTTGTTGAAATCACCCCACCTTTTTTTTTTATGACTGAATACCTCACGGCAATGAAGTGTTGATTGGCAAGACTGCGGTTTCCTGCCTTCTGCCAGTATCTGTTATAGCCATCTTCCACAGTCACTCACTCGTGAGCTAAGCCTTGGCTCTGTGCAGATTGCTTGTCTAGAGAGGTACAAAAACCAAATCACTGTGAGCTCAACCGTCAAGAGCAGCAGAATATTCTGTCAACCAGAGCCAGCGGGTGATGGATCAAGGCAGCGTGCATCCTCACATACCTTCTGCATCCCAACGTCTTTCAGCAGATATGCCGCTTTATTTAAATATCTGTCTCTTCATGTCCTTATTTTATCAGTTCCCTGACTGTTTATGCTTTGGCAAAGCCATGAAGGGAGTGAACCGCAATGTTTGCCTAGTAAATGAGAACACCCAGTGGCCTTAAGCTTCTCTTAGCCCCCGACCCCCCTTGTCACAGGGAGAATTTGCATACCCTCGTATCTAATATGAAAAGGCTTTTTGCATACAGGTTCTATTTCCCTGGCTGGTGTATATACTGGAATTGTGTCCGCAGTGAGCAGGTAGTTTATGTAACACACTTATTTGCATTCACGGCATTAGTGTAGGGTTTTAGTTGGAGGCTGAATGAGACTATTCTCTAGGGCCCTCGTCTCATTCATGAGGTCGTTGGGTCCATTTGCAGGTAGCCAGGTGTGTGTTTAAAATAAAGTGGTTTAAAAAAGCTTCAAAGTGAATGCTTTTTAAAGGCTACAGTTTTCCAAGTATTTGAAAGCAGAACGGGTGCAGGGCTGTCCTTCAGGGCTTCTGCATCGTGTTCTTGACATGGCATGTGTCAACAGACCATGCTTTAGAGAGATATCCTGGTCACAGCAAGGATCCACTGTATCCCTTATTGAGGTCTCTTGGATGATGACAACCCGCCCATCCTTGTCCAGGTCAGGGCCAAGCTATTCCAGACTGGTCCAAGCCATTCCAAGCAGGGCCATCTGGCTGCGTAAAGGCCACATATGACTAGATCGGTGCCAGCTCTCCAGATGTTCCACAGGGACAAACAGGGTCACATGTGAAGGATATTGGAGGCAGGAACAGCTGTGTAGCGACACTGCGTTCACCCCAGACTCCCCGCTGGACACATCAGTCATGACAACAAATCCCAGCGGCCTGTTGTCCGTCTGCTACCTTAGTCCCTGTGTCCCTCCTCTCTCCACCCCTTCAACCACCAACCCCATATCACTGCAAACCCAGGCACGTGCACACCGGGCAAGGCCCAATTCCCCTGAGTAAGCAGGGCCACAGGAACAACTATAAAAAGATCAATACTGGGATGAGATGTCATCTGGTGAGCAGACCTGCCAACACCCCCCTAGGGAATGTCCCTGTCCCCCCTGTGCACTAACCCAGCTAACCAGAGAGGTGTCGGGGGGTGGGGAGGGGGTGCTACCCCCCACCACCGGGCTGTCCTCCAACCTGCCTGACTCACTCACACCATCTGCTCAGGTTTGCAGGGCAGAGCTTCAGGACAGCACATTTTTTGTAAAGACACTCGTATGGCATTTGTTTCACATGACTGCCTGTGGCTTGCCTACTGTTTTTCTCAGTATGTGATTGCAGGGAATGTGTTCCATGTCCTGAGGAAAAGAAGAACAAAACAATGCCGAATTTGGCAGTTGGTTGAAATGCTTGAAACTCCAGTTGACAGTTGTGCGGTTTTTGTGGCAAGGGGACGCTGTTTGTTGTAAGGCAGCAGTGATTTTGCTACATATAGCCCTTAGGTGACATGTGTCAGAGAAGCATTCTTGTCATCTTGTTATCAGCGCGTGTTAGGTTACACTCATAATGGCTGCTGCAGAAACACAGTGAAAAAGTAATCTATTACGTAAGGGTATTCACAGTAACAGTGTTTTCTACCATCACTTGTTAACTGCTCTTGACAGCCTGTTTGCTGCTAAAGAAGCTGGAGCACCTGCAATTTAAAGGGCTATCTAGTAACTATTTATACTTGTATAACAGGAACACATCCTAGCATGTTGCCATCAGTTCTGGAGCAAATAAGTATTGAGTAAATGATATACCTTTTTGCTTTCTCCATCAAATTTGGTCAGATTTTTCTGTCTCTGTGCTGTCCTTCTCTAAAATGAAGACATCGGGGGTATAGTGTTTGTGTGTGTCTGTGTGTAATATGCCCACACTGAAAAGTTTTTTTTGTGTCCTCTGTTGTATGCATTGGTGCATGTGTGTGTCTGAGCGTAAAGTGTCTTAGCCTGCAGAGTGATTTTAATGAGGGATGGGTTGGTCTGAGCCGATACCTCCCTGCCTCCATTAAAGCCCATTAGAATCATCATTAAGATAACCCGGCGCTCGCTGTGGCCCTGGCTTCCCAGCATTAGTATTAGAAACCCCTCTCTATCTCCTAGTGGTCGTGGTGAGACTTCTTTCAGTATCACTCGCTTCGCATTGTGTCTGGGAGAACAGGTTGCCACGGCAACATCACCCAACGGCGACATCTCGACTGTGGATATTTGCTTCTTCGCCTGTTTGTCTGTCTGTGCCTTCAGTCTTCCTCTCTTTCTCTTTCGCTTGCGGGAACGAGAGCCTGACAGTTCAATCCAAATCCCAGACCCCTATAAATTGGGCGGTCTATATACGCCTGGACCCCGGAATTCATTAGAAAATCGTGACACCTTAGCCAGCCCCAGTTCTCCCATAAAACACAAGGAGGGAGGGCGGGGGAGCTCAACAAATAAAAAATAAAAGCTCTGCCCTGCCTTTTTATTGGTCTTTTTATGGGTGTTAGGATCCTTGAAAGATTAAGCAGGCTGTTAATAGGGACTGGATATTCCATTAGTGGGCTGCATGTCGAGTTCTCACTGGCTTGACAGCAGCTCCCGGCTCTTCTCATTTTTTGTTACCGTCGAGAGTGCCCGTGGAGCTTTTTTAATTGAGGCGCTAGTAAGCCTCATGACTGAAGTACTGCTGCATCTTAGCTGTAGATTAGAGCCGCTTAGAGAGCCACATCTCCACCAGGCTGTCTTCTCGCTTCCGCTGTCTCTATCTTTCTCTATCTGTGTGTGAACACTTTCTTTCTCTGATGTTTCTATGCGTGATGTTTTTGTGCTTAAAACGTATTCCACCACTACCGGCTTTAATGAGTCCAGAAGCCATAGTAGTGTTTTAGCTGTTGTAGTTGTAACACTACCATCTCCTCGAACTCCTTCTCTTTGTGATCCATTTTGCTTTTCTTTTAACTGAGAGAAGTTTGAGATTTTACCAAATGTCTGTTCTTTTTCATTAAGTACTTTGAAATTCTTTGTATGTGAAAGGTGTCGAGATGCTGTATAACAGCATATAATTACAGTTATTAAATTGCAACAGCAAGTATGGAAAGTCATTGTTCAGTGGAATGCTGATTTATAAAAGCTTCTTGTCTGTTGAAAAGAACCCTGATGAATGGTAAAGACAAAGTGGTTGAGTTCAGAGTGCTTTGCTATGGTTTCCCAAATCCCCTGAAAGATCAGGAATGGAGGATAGAAAGGCGCTGTGGCAGAGAGGCCAAGATAAGGGGCCACGATCTCCCTTCACAGCACAATTGAAACATAATTATTTCATGCCAGATTGTGTGCTCAGCAAAGCCCTGAATAGGGGCCGACATTTAACTTTAATTAGCTGTGATTTATTCATACTGACTGGATTGCGGGAAGAAATTGGATCATCTGATTATAGTCAAGCATGAAAATGACCTGATTAAACACTTAATGGAACCTAGGAAGAGGGAAACAAGAGGAACCTTGGGCAGAAGACATTGGACCAACATTATAAAGGAGGAAAGGGAGCTATGTTTTACTTATCGTTGATTATTTTTACTCCTCTCAATACACACAGACAAATAGCTATCCCCGTATGGCTATAATCTGATTTAGGCATCAGGTTTTTGGTTTTTTTATTGAACCAGGAAATGGCTTGCCATCTGAAAAGGCCACTACAGAATTTACAGATTAACTTTATCAGATAGAGGTCTACAAATTATCTTCTTACATTTTGCTGTTTTTCTTCTCAGGTGCGCCAACGAATGAGATTCCCGAGTCCAAGACTTGTAGCTCAGCCAAAGTTTCAGGGCTCCAGCGCAGCCAGGAGCAGAGCAACAGCGAGGTGCCCTTCACGCCTCCCGTGCCCAGCCCCACCCCGGCATCGGCGCCTACGGGCTCCCCTGCCCCTGCTGCAGCGGCGGCCCCCCTTGAGCCCCCTAGGACACGCCTCCCCACACCGCCTCCTCTCAGTGTCAAGAAGGAGCAGCAACCTCCACCCCCTGTCCCTACCCCTCCCCTGTTGAGGGCACCACCCCACCCCCAGCCCCACCCTCCTAAACCCCACTCGCACCAGGAGCCCTGTGCTCTTCTGCCCCCACAGCACCACACACGGCCAGTAATCAGCCACCAGGTGCATCACCCGTTGTACAACAGCCTCCACGACATCAGGTAGGTTGTTACATGGGAATGTTTGGTTACAGGTGCAGGGACGTACAAGATGGGAGGCATTTGCGCTTGATTTAAAATGACTGCTCACTAAGATTTAGAAGTGTAAACCTGCCAACAAAAACACACACAATACTGAGTGGTAGTACAGCATTTCAACTTCAGTTGGTCAACTGAGGTATGTATGTGTAAGACCATTGGAAATCTCAGTGCCAACAGTAAGGGAGCAGAGCTGTGCATCAAGGGAGCTGTGTTAACTATCACTGTTTCACCTTTTGTACCTAATCAGGGTGTTACACTGCAGCCACTTTCCTTTAACGTGTTCCTGCCAGTCTAGTGGAGACAGTGATAAAATAAACTGCAGCAATTTAAAAATGAATATAATGTAGTCCAATGCGACAAGATACTGTACAATTCTATGTTCTACACAATATTGACTGCTTGATATTGATTTTCCACCACACTAACTTGCGATGACCAGCTGTCAGATTTACGGTTTTTCATTGTGCAACACTCATATAGTACATATAGCACATCCGAATATTTCCCGTTTCACCTCATCTTCTGCCCTCACCTTTTGTGTTTATTTCAATGTACGAAGTTTTATTGGAAATTCATTCTGATGTTGTCAAGGCAAAGTGTCAAACATATTATCAGTATAGCTTAGCTTATACTGCGCTAGAAACAAAACAATTGAAGATATGTAAACAACTAACTGTACACGAAAGTGTCACATTCAAACAAGCTGCACAAGGCAGTAGTAATTTCCCTGAATGTATCATAATGCTGCATTCTGATTCGACACTGTATAAGTAAAAACATTTTTCATTTGGATTGTTAAATTATCATTATTTTAATGGAGAAGTGTAATTTTTTCCTTTGTCCCCCATTAAATCTTCAGCCACAGCAGCAGTCCAGTGGGTCTTCCCAAACAGCACTTGCCCCCATCCCCTCACCACCACCTCAGTGGGCTCCCATCCTCGGCCCCCGCCTTGCCTCTGTCCATAGCTAATCTCTCTACCTCGCACTATTCCTCCCTACGGAGCCCGGCCCATCGCCATCCGGCCATGTTTGCAACCCCAGCCACACTGCCGCCACCACCGACCTTACCAACCAACAGTTTAGTGGTGCCTGGGCACCCCGCCGGCACCCCCTACCCAGGTAAAGCCGCGCACCTCACATGTTGCTTCAGTGCAGACACAAACTCCTAGGACACATGGTAGCTTTAGAAGGACCAAAACTGCTTAGTCCTTTAGTTAGTTAGTTAGTTAGTTAGTTAATTAGTTCTTGATTTAATTAGTTAGTTATCAACTTTTTGTCCTTAATAAAAACCTTTTCAGACTTTTGTAAAGCTCTAAAGCTTTTTCGTGCCACATTTAGCTGCATCTGGGAATACTAATGTGTAATAGTATACATATACACTCAGGCTGTGTAACAGTTTGTATAGTGACATGATCATTTTATGTTGCAGGGTGTGTTTTATGTTAGGTTGTGCTAGACTTGCCTGCACGGCTCTACTGTATTCATGTTACAATTACAGTTGTAAGAAAAGAAAATACATATGCATAGAATACTACAGTACTAATACATGCTAAATTGAGAGCTGTAATAATTGGTTGATAATTTTTCAAATTTTAATATAAAATAAATATGTCATGGTATTATAGTCAAGTATTCATATATGATTTGCTGATCTGGTAAGTGCTCATTTATTACATTTTTTACTTATTTATCCTTGGATACTGCACAGTACAGTGTATGCAAGCAAGTATTTTTTATATCACTAATGATACATGTGGTCATTTCTTTCATTGCTAAATGTATGTAGGTTTATTTCCTCCTTTACTGATTTTATACATGGAACAGAAAAACACTGACGTACTTTATTGTTAAAGGACAACTTATTTTGGTAAACGACGGCTTTGTCGGAAAAGATTGCTTCCAATATTCTTTCCAAGTCCCAGTTTTTTTAAATCAGTTTTAAGCGTCAGTTTTCAAAGTGCCTGTGCACGATGAATACTAAATGATAATTTTGCATCAATCTCATGAGTACATGAGATACTAAAGCTAGTAACAAGACAGTAGCCATTTAAAGATCTCTTTCCTAATATGTCAGCATGTTTCTTTATTGTTCCAACTCTAAATATCAGGAATGCCCTCCAGTTAGTGCAGAAGCTACAGATACCTCAAATAACCTCTTAGTTTGTGCAGCACAGAATGGAAATAATCTTGTGATTATAAATAGCAATAGTATGCTGCCCCTCCCACAAGTCACATGCTCAAATGTTAGAGCATCATACAGCAATTTCTCAGATGGAGTGTATTTAAAGTAGCTTAGAAATTTTAGAAGGGTGATGAGGTCACTGTACGAGGGCTTGGATGTGTCACTGGAAAATGTCAGCTAACAACTGGACAGTCATCACAGCTGGAGACATCTTCAGCGTACTGAAAGCAGCACTTAAGCAGTCACGTGTTGAAAAATGGTGCACTCAGTCAGCAATCTGATGCAACCTCAACAACCAGAATTATGTTTTCTCTTGCCAACAATATGTGATTTGTAACGATTTGATAATATGTTCAAAGATTTCATCAAGACAAGCAATTTCATGCTGCAATAGAAGGAAACAAATGTCTCCAGTGATGATGGGTGTCTCCAAAATATGTAATAAATATGCCAGTTGTGCACTGACTTTCTAATAGAGGGCAAGAGTGTGTGTGTTTTCTGCTGGGATGACTCTTGGTTCTCTCTTGTCTTTAGATACCAGTCTGTTGATATCATTCAACCAACCAATCATGTATTGCCAGCCTCATTCGGGGATTCTGATTGGCACATTGTCACAGGCAACTCTCTTACCACCACCAATGAGTCCCCACGTAGAAAACCCTCACAGCATGAGCTGGAGAAACAGAGAATGCCAGGTGACTATTTTCCTTCTCTTCTACCCTTGTTGTGAAGACTGACTGGGCGTCCGTGCCTTTTTTTTCTTGTGTCCCCTCCCTTCCCTCTTCCCACCCCCTGTTTTTTTTTGTTGTTTTTTTTGTTTGTTTTTGTTTTTTGTTTTGGTTTTCCTCGCTCTCCTTTCTTGCAGAGCATGACCTCCTGAGGCAGGAGCTGAACAACCGCTTCCTGGTTCAGAGTTCAGAGCGGGGCCGGGGGCCGTCCGCCTCTCCGCTGGCCCCCGTGTCACTCCTGAGGGCTGAGTTTCACCAACATCAGCACATGCACCAGCACCAACACACCCACCAGCACACCTTCACGCCCTTCCCTGCCAGTCTGCCCCCGGCCGCCATCCTCACCCCGCCCACCGCACCCCCCATGGTGCGTACCCAAGCCAGAAATGTGAGGATAAGTAAAAAAAAATAAATAAATAAAACGCTCCCGTGACTTCCCACCCACCCACCTGTCACCCCTCCCAATCTCCTCTTCAATCAATTCCTCCCTTTTTTTCTTTACCCCAAAAATTCACCAAATACGTCCCATAGCTGTCGGAACCCCTCCCTTCAAAAAATATGACACTGATTCAGTTAGAATTTTGCTCTTTGATTTCTGCACACTGTCCTGCTGCTAACGTCTGAGAGCTGATGAGAAGCTGGGAGCATCACATCTGTTTCACAATAATAAGGAAAAATGCTGGGCAGATATGGCCCGCTGGCTGCCACCTCCCTTTGCACGCACACAAACACACACACTAGCTTGTCTGCTAGTTTGCCCAGATAGGTGCTAGTTGCTGCTCAGGTTGGTCACACCAGACGAAGCACATATATACTTCTTCATCCAAAGTGGAATTATTTATAAAACTGTACATCCACAATATATCACTTTTCATAGAGACCATTTTCTGACTTGTGGCATGTCAGCCAAAATCATAAAAAATGTTCACCTTCTTCTTAACTTTGACACAGATTTTGCTGTTCAGTGTCTGCCAAGGATCAAAAAAGGGGAATTGCCTGAAGACAGGCTTTTCAGTTGTTTGCATATGGATGTGTTTTAAATGGTTTTGAATGTTTTCATTTGCCTGTTCACCAAGAGCAACAAAGGCGCCGTCAAACAGATTTGTGTGTGTGTGTGTGTTTATGAATGCATTCCTGCAGACTTGTATATCTGTATGCAATTTCCAAAGCCACTTGTGTGTGTGCGCACAAGTCAACGCCAACCGTACTTGCCAATGACAAATTCAAAGCCTTGCAGACAGTTAAATGACTTCATTGCAGATTAAGGGGGGATGACATCACTGCAAAACTGTTTTGATAATGTTTATAATTGCTTCCGTGCTTTGACTGCCATGAAGCTTGAGGAGGGGGGGGGGGGGGGCAAACACAGGCAGCTCTCAGATTAACACAGAGGAAAAAAGGTTATGACTATTCATCCATCATTTCAATCTCTGACAGTCGATTCAGACATTTGTGGCTTTTTGGCATTACTCTAATAGATCTAATCCATCATGTCATGACCTCTGATTAAGAGCTTGTGGTCCCATTAAGGCCCCATTCCAAGATTATCCCCATCCTGTACAGTAGAAATCAAAGCTCTGGTATTTATGGCATAGTCTCAGATAAGAATAGAAACCGTTTAGACGGTACTTCAGCCAACACACATGCCGTTATCTGGTCTGCCGTTCATTCCTGACATGGTAGGAATTATATACAGTACACAGTCCTCTCTTTGAAGATGAAAGCGGCGATTTTCCCCATCTGGCAAATGCTGGCATTATGTAGCCCATGATGCATACACCTCCCCATCTCTGATTATGTTGTTACGATGGGATTTGAGACTGCAATTAATGTCTGCTGTTTTTTTCCTTTTCATTTAAGCTGTGTTGTTACTTAACTTATGCCTTTCCCCCTCCCTTTCTACCCTCAGTAACAATGCTGTTTTTCTTCTCTTTGGTGCTTGCTTAGAGGCAGAAGTAATGATGATGTTGTGGTTGTATTTACTGTATTGTCATGAAAAGGCAAACCAGTTTGGCCCAGTTGTGCATCCTCTCTCTCTCTCTCTCTTTCCTTTTCTCTTGGTCTCTAGACGCCCCATGTCATTTCAACTATGTAACAGCCCTTGGCTAATGGCTGTAATTAATGAAATTATGAAGCCTCTATTTTTGTTTATTGTTCAACGCCCTCAAGCAGCTGGCTTGCCAAATGGCAGCACTGAGTGTCTTTCCTGCCCCGCCCCCTTGCTCCTGCCATGTCTTTGGACAAGGAATATCCTTAATTGTTATAAGATGACATATTAAGCTTTAATTAGCCAAAGCTGTTTACTATAAAACTGTGACAGGCATCATAAATTACAAGGGCAAGTTTTTTTTTTCTTTCGTTTTTTTTTCTTTTTTTACAAGGCCATAAAGCGGCCAGAATCCCTCTCCTAGTGTCAGACATTAAACAGCTTTCAGAAAGGCAGAGGAGCTGTTTAATGAGCTCGGAAGCTGGCTCGGCGTTTCCTCTCAGTAGGCTGTCTGTCTTTGATTTGGGCCCATTATCGCCCACAATCAAGGCCGCCAACACCATCGCTGCCGCTGTGGCCATTTTGTGTGCAGATGTGAATGGCCCTGTTTCACTAGAGAGGGCCCATGACCTAAACCCTGCGTCTCCAACAGCAGCTTAGCCAACCCTACACCCGCTCCCCCCTCAACCACCCGTGCCGCTGCACACGCGCACACAGAAACACTGATTCATACCCACTCATTTTCCTGTTTTATGTAAACCCAAAACGTCTGCGCCTGCCAAAAGAGCTTTGTGAAAACACTCGCAAAAAGTACCTGCAAATGGTTTGTGTATTTGCGGAATAGGAATAAGTTACTGTCACTTGTAATTAGCCTGTTTCAAAATAGAGAGCCAGTATTGGCTTGCGAACAGACATACAAAGTCCCCATTCATACATGGGGCAACATTCTCTGTTCTCTCCCTCCCTGTGCTCCTTCTCAGCTTACTGACTAGAGTCCCATGTGTTCAGGACATGATGAGAAACATTTTTTCATACGAAAAGGTCATAGTTTTTATTTAGCAAATTCACATTGAGATTATTCTGGTAGACATAAGATCTGCCACAGAAAAGGTTTCCTCACATAAATTCAGCGTGTCAAGGTTATATCAGTTTCATGCTGAGATGTCCTGAATTAGCTCCTAACCATTGCAAATGTCATCTACTCGATTCGGTTTCAATCATGAAAGACACACAAGAGGCTCCTTATATTCTTTCCATGATTTTATGCACAGACGATTGGCCTGTTCACTAAATCTCTTTTGAAGTCTGATTTTCTAACACCCAAAACAAGCTATATGTCTCCATGTGCTCTCCTCCCATCTATACCATCAGGGCTTGTTGTAAAAAAAAAAAAAAGCGCACACAAAAAGCCATAGCAGTCAAAAGTAATTAGATTCACATTTCTACAAATTTTCCAGTGAATAGAAACAACTGGTCTGGTTTTAAAATGGTCTGATTCCCAAGCTGGGCCTCCACGCCCAACGTCTGTATGCTCAATTGGAAAATCATGCAGGCTGTCTTCATCTTGGCAGTCTGCAAAAGCGGTCGTATTGTTAGTAATTTAACTGCCTATCTGACCATGCAGTTTAAGTAAACCCATGACCGGTGCAAGCCAGCTGCTTTACTCCAGGGCTTATTATTCTGGATCAAAACCCTGCTTATAACCAGTTACAGATGTTGATCATGTGTTTTGTTTTTGTGATGTAAAAATAACGAGACATTATTGTAAAAGAAGGCGTTTGCATGTTGTACTTTGTCATTTGGTGTACTTTTGTTTCCTAATTCGTTTCCCTCTTATCTCTTCCAGTTCGACAAATACACCCCCAAACTGGACAATCCGTTCATCAGACATTCAAACGTGAGGGTTTTTTTGTCATTCTAATTAAAATTTGCTATTTGCATTTGGCAAATCAAATATTTGACATATTTGAATGTTGCCGTGAGAGCATTTATTGTGACTGTGGGTTCATGTGTGCATATGCTCCTGTACTTATCTCTGTATGATTTTGTTTTGTGTCTTTTTGTGTCTCCCATCCTTCTCTTTTCTCCCTAGTTCTTCCCCTCCTATCCTCCCACCATGCCAGGCATGCCCCCGCTGCTCCCACACTCAGGACCCTTCAGCTCGCTGCAAGGAGCCTTCCAGCCCAAGGTCAGCCCCCCATCCCTACCCTAAACCCACGATCTACAAACAGGCAGCAAACCTAAGGACGCATGGGACAAAAGAAATCACACAAACTTGTACACAATTGAAACAAAAACTCCCTAATAGCACACATAATGCAAACCAATTGCAAGTTGACTTTTTTGTTCTTCATAAAATAACATGCATTCATGCACAGTCACCTTTTGTCAGTGTAAAAATTAGTGTATATGCCCTACTGTGTATAAAGAGTACTAAGACTTTGCATGGGTCAAAATGGCTACACACACTCACCTAAGGAAATTAATGAAAGAAATAATGAATAGGCTCTTCATTGAAGTGGTCAAATCAGATGTGTAACATACTGTATGCCGGTAGCTCTAAGCCACATGCCTCAATAAGCCAAGTTTCTGTAGGTTTTACCACCAAACACTATAGCAGCAAACACTAATTTAGGTCATTAGCACACCAGTAACCAGCTATACGGTGCTGTAGTTTTGTTTGGGATGAAAAAACTGCATATGCGAGTATGCACTGTATGTGTGCCATAAAAGAAATATAACAATAACAAGTTAAAGAAAGTTTAGGTTACACACAGTACAGTGTGATATTTTACCACACAGAATTCATTCTGCTGTCTGTCTTGGGTGAGAAAGGTAACATAGCTGAAGATGTGAAACAGGATCCTAATAAACCTCACCCCATCCCATTTAAAACCATAAACCCATGTATAATACTCTATCAGACTTGACTGGACCTGAACCAGGATCAGAGCTGCAAGCTGACCCAAGCAGTAGCAGTAACAGGCCATGCCAAAGATAACAAAGTGATGTCTGTCTGCTTAGGAGAGCAAAGGAGAGAAGATGCAGGGGCGGTGGGGATACAAGGGGTGGGGAGGGTGTGAGTCTGTCTGGCAGATGCCCAGCGGCTGTGACCCGGTGTAAGCCACCAATCAAAGCTGGCCTAAATCCGCTGGCCCTATTCCCAGGGGGCTCTGTCATGGAGGGGCCCTTTTGTCGAAGGCCCCTCCAGATGGTTCAAGAAACCGTCTTATGCGTCCAAAGCCCCTGCTAAGTATTCTTGGCGAGGAGCTTCGGCGGGGGGTTGGGGCTTGGGATGTGTGTTTGTTTGTGGGGGCTGGTGACCCAGGTCGCCCTGCAGGATCTTACTATCCCTGTTGTAGTGATGGATTAATAAGGCTGATCTAGGCACTTGTGCTCCAACGACTTAAAGAGATCGGAGAGATCAGAGATGCGTTACTCTGGCATGGCTCAGCGCCTGCAGCATCATTGCCGTTTTATCTACTAACGTCAGCCATACAGTAGCAGTTGTTGAGGATTAGTGAGTTACAGTGCTACTAAAGGAGGACATAAGGTTACACATAGGTTTCTCACATGTTTCCATGCCACAGACATCAACGTCCAATTATTCTACTGCGTATCTGAGGGCAGTGAGCTATTTTGAGAATTATGAGGTCCAAATACCTCCTAATGTTTTGTGTATGACTTAGTATACAGTATGTAACCGGTCGCATTTCATTCTTTCTCTGATCTAAAAATGTTTGAAGTACTGTAGATCTGGTTGATCATAATTTATCTCATTCCCTAAATTCTCTCTCTCTCTGTCAGGCATCTAATCCCATCGACGTAGCAGCACGTCCCGGAGCAGTACCTCACACACTTCTACAGAAGGATCCACGGGTAAGCATCAGGCCGACAGCACCCGAAACCGATCTGCTCCTGTTCTGTTCCTTTCTGGTGAAAGCCCCATACAGTATGTCTCAGTCAGATGTGAATGTCCGTATTTACATTAACATTTCTTTGAGACAAGGCATTTCTTCTCATGCATCTCTATGGACACATTTATCGAATGTGCCTAAAAGAAAGGATATGCATTTTTTTTTGAATGTCCCAGTGTGAAGTGAACCTCTCAACACTGGCTATTTTTGAGCTCTGCGTAACGGCACATTTTGGCTACTTATATTTGTTGGCGATGATATTGATTGTCTGTTTGTCCATACAGATAACAGATCCATTCAGGACATCTGTTAGGGTAAGTGGTTACCTTGTCCTTCTTTAGTTAAATGTTTTATCTCTCTGGCCAGGCCACAAAGTCTAAAACTGCAAATTCTTCAACAATTCCTGATCAAGGAAATGCAGGGTTTTAGCTGCATTCAAGGTTAGCTTTGAGGTCTCTATTGGGCTAAAGTCAGGGTTAGATTTTCTTAATCCGTTGCCTGGTTGAAAATTCTGACGAGTTCCCACTTTGTAGTTTGGCCAGAAAATCTCAATACCAGAATCCATTTTTAGCTCCCTATATCAAAGCCAGCAGGCTAACCTCAGTTTCTCTCAAAATTTTTAGAAACCTGGCAAGTGGTGCGCAGTGCATGTCCAGATCGCATGGCAGATCTACCACCACCAGCAGAAAATGAAGGTGCGTGAGATGGATAATGATGTCTTGCAGGAATCTTGCTGTCATGTAAAACCAGATACAGTATATTGGTAATGGAATAACGACCCATATAACGTAGGGCTGATGATGTCGGATAGTTGGATATGTACCTGTAAAATGATCTATAATCGTGTTATTGGATTCAGAAAGACCGTGTCGGTGGGAAAAGGCAGATTAAAAAAAACAAAAACAGAGGGCTGTAAAAGTTCATACGATACAAAACCCAACAAAAATGATGTCTCCCCTTGTTAAGTGTTCTCTAAGACTTCAACACATTCTCAAAAATAGAAGGTCACACTTCCTAAGCATAAGTAACGTCTCTGTGCATGGCTCACTCCACCTAAAGAGGGAGGAGCAGTAGATCATAAACCTTCACCTTCACATTCCGTAGTTTAAGTAATAGTTGTATTGACCAAAATGCAACATGTGACCACAGACAAAAACTGCTTGTCCGGAAAAACTCCTCTCAGTGACAGAGGTTGGTGTGGCCTCGCCATGGAGATCTTCTGCTAATGCCACTGGCCCCTCAGTGTCAGTCCTTCTTGGGCCCTGAACCCCCCTTTCCAAGGATTCAGTGTCCCTAATCAGCTTACATACATTTGTTATAACACAGTTGGCCAGAAATGGAGACATGGAGCCATTGTTGTCTTCCTCTGATCTCTTACCCAGTGTAGCCGAGGATAAATCCCTCTCACTCTGTTGTTGGAAATGTTTGGTACTGTTGTCTATCGACCTAATTTTCTTTGTCTGTCTCCCTCTCCTTTTCTCTGCCTCTCTCGACTATAGCAAATGCAGCTGGATCCTCACAAACTAGACATGAATGGGAAGCTGGACCTGTTCAGTCGGCCCCCAGCTCCAGGAGTCTTCCCAGGGTTCCCCTACCCCCATGACCTGGCACGACCCCTCTTCTCTTCCACAGGTCAGTAGGGTCTCCCAGTACCCAATGCGGGGTGATCAACCGCACCTTCCAAGACAAATCATTCAAAACACTCAAATGATCCCGCTCTCAAATCCTTCCAATGGGATTTTTGTCTTTATGCAAATGAGCATTTATGGCCGCATGTCAGAATTGCTCCTCCTGTACCACTGTAATGAAACGGCATGATTTTTTTTTTCTCTCATCCCATGTAATGTTCACTTAATTATAGTGCTTTTGTAGCAAATGTTTTGCCAGTAAAGGGAGTCAGATATGGCTATGAATATGGATGACTCTCGGTTAGGTAATTGACTGATTTGCCCTGCGTTGGAGGGCAACGGAGAGGCGATGGGTCTTTGACTGGTAATTATGCAGTGGTGTGTCAGAGGCACTCCTGTAATTGGTTCTTTCATTAACAATTCATGGAATATGGGTGACGGTAACAGTGTTTTGTGAAAGAGGCCAGCTTGTTGCATAGTCAGAAACTGACCTCAATAGGCAACTATAGACTCGCACACAAAACTGCCACAGCTGAAATAAAAGCAAAACATCAACTGCTGCTTTGCTCAATGGCCTTTTACTCAGCCATCTCTAAACTCCTTTAGCTGACATGTATATTCAAAACGTTTGTGATGCTGTTGCAGTAAAAGATAATATTATTTACTCACATTTACATTTTTAGTCCTGGCTAATCACAGAATTGATTGGTTTTTGAAGGAGAATAATTTCAGTGTGTCTCTCCATGGCTGTTTAGGGAATTTATAACTGTCTGATTGGTTGATAATTATAACAGTTATATCCTCTCTGCTCTGATAGGCTCCGGCCACCAAGCTCCCTCTCCCTATGGCCCCGCCCCCCACCCCAGCGGCTTCCTGCCTCCTAGCCATTTGGCAGGTAAGTGTAAGTAAACCCATGTTCAAATTTTTAATACATTTATCTCCTCGTTCTCTCCTTCTCTCTCTCACTCTCTCTCACTCTCTTTTGCACTCATGTTTTAACACATTACAAGTCACGAGCGTGTCATTTGAAACCTAGATGTTTTTTAGTTTTGATCCCAGGTTCATTTGAAGGTTAATATGGAGTCCATTTGGCCATTGTAGTCAGTTGGATGGGGGACATCTTGAGCAAACTCAAAGTTCATTGTAACGGAGAGTTTAGCCATCATATAATCAGACAGTATGATTCATAATGCACCCTAATATAACTATGTTTGGGGTTATTAAAAAGACGTAGCTAGCCTAGAATTCAGTGTCCCTCATTTGTTTGGACAAACTATACACAGTGCAACAGCATATATGACACCATTTTCTATATGCTTGCAAAGTTGATTTTCATAGGTTTAATATGTAGGTAGTTAATATTGTTGGATTTATTTGTGCATTTAATTATTTTTTTTATACAGTCATTTATTTTCCACCATTCTATCTGAGACACTGTTTGGGTTCAGAGTGGCAAGTTGATTTTATGGAATAAGCCCTTGAGTCAATCCATTTTGTGCTTATGAACACATGGTGCACTGAGGAGGAAGATTTAGCGACCAAAATTTTCCTTTCCGGGGAATTCATGTGTGAGGCAGAGGAGATTCTCAATTGTTTGTCTTTTCTGATATATTAACAAGCCCCAGAGCTGAAAATCCTTAAACCCTAATCTGTTGATAAGTTCTGCATTTCCTGATGGATTTTTGCGGAATTAAAATGGGACTGCAAATTATCATTTGAGGAATGTTGACTTCTCAGGGTAAATATTTGTGTTATTCCCATAAATTTGGAGGCTCTAGTCTGCGTCAGTGGAGCCCATCAGACACTGATTCTCCAGTTAAATCATTGTGGTCTGTCTAGCCTAATTTTTACAGCTTCTAATTCCCCCTGCCCTACCACAGTCTATTTTGAGCTCAGCTCCAACAACTCAAAACTAATTTCCCCATCAAGCAATGTTGGTCCACTAGCCCCAGCAGGGTCACAGACACTCCACTCCAGTTAGTGGCAGTGAATCCAGCATCCAGGCGACCTGGCTACTGCAGGATTACCAGACAGAGAGCTAGGGTGGCAGCGCTAAAAAACCACAGCTCGCTTGTAAGAGAAAAGCCGAGTGGAACGGGTTGGTTTTGGGGTGAGCACCGCTAGCCAGCCCCCCCTTTTGCTAATCCCTGTTTGGCATTTTACAGATCCTTTCAGTCGCTCCAGTTCCTTTGGCGGCCTCGGCAACCTTTCAAGCAGTGCCTTCGGAGGATTAGGCAACCCCTCGCTTGGTAAGCGCTGGCCCCCTCTCCTCCTCCACCGCTCCCCCATTCAGTCTGGCCCCTGTGGCCAGTAACAGAACAGAGCAGGGCAGCGTCAGACCACAGGGAGAGCCAGGACTGGGGGAAAAAAATTTAAACACTTAGCTCTAGTTTCTGTGTCAAAACAGCCCTAGCCCAGGGAGGCTCAGCTAGGCAGTACAACACACCCCATCAAACCTCCTCCCTGCCTCCACTTCATCCACCAACCATGTCCCCGACAGCCTGGCTTTAATCTGGCCGCACTGCTGCCAACAGGCACTCTCAGGTCTGCTGTTTGGTGGCAGTTCATCTATTAATTATTTGACAAGCCCCTTCTGCACCACCATGGAGGGCTTTCTCTTTCCCCCCTGCATCCTTCTTTCTATGCCTTTCTCTCTTTCTCTTCATCCCTCCTATTTTTGTGTGCCAAATCGGTCACCCTGTTGTGAAAATGGATGTGATTGGAATAGACATGCTGTGGAATGCTATGGTCTCCCTTGGCTTTTCACAGCCCTCAACTCCAGAGGGCAAGTGAGTCTCCCCTGTTCATCCAGTGCAAGAAAAGGGAGGGGGAGAAGCCTCTGAAACCTTTAGTCCAAAAGCAAATGAGTAGGTTTTTTTCTCTGGTGGGGGGAGCCATTAACCTCTACCTCTTTCAAACAGCTTCAGTGAGAGAACCTCCAGAGACAAAGACAAAAGCAGCTTTTGTTGTTGAGTCTTTCTCATCTTATGTGTCCTCAAGACGGTTTTGAGCCCAATTAACTTACAGTGGGTCCCACGCCTGTCTCCCCCTTCCCTCCAGGGTCCAACAGTATGTTTGGCACCAAGGAGGGGCCAGGAGGACTGCCCCCGTTTGGCAGCCCCCACCACGATACCTGGAACAGACTTCGACGCACCCCGCCGTCTTTCCCCACGCCGCCACAGTGGCCCAAAACTGTAGAGACTGAGAGAAGCAGCTCAGCCAACAGCCATGAGAGAGAGCGGGAGAGAGAACGGGAAAGAGAAAGAGAGAAGAGAGACCCATCCATTGGGAAAGAGGAGAAGGATAAAGACAGGTGAGTTTGAGGCAGATGCAAATTAACTTTTTTTTTTGTCCTTTTTGAGTATTATTTGTAAGATATTAGCTTTAAATTTAACTCAGTGAGAAATAATATTTCTGCAATGATGCAATTATTATACACGCTATCATCAAATTTCTACATTCGACCTGGGAATTCACTTCACTGTATTGTTTCAAAGCACGTGCGATTCCCCCAAGAAGGTAACACATTGGCTCATCTTACACACAACAAATGTAAAGGACAGAAATTGTGAATATTTGCATACACATAACAAAACTATACACATAAGTACTCAAATACATGATCACAACTCTAAAGACCTGGCCGTAATAATGATCCCCTTTCCAGCTAGCATGTATACGAGATGATCAAATTACGTTAAGGCATAATGAAAACACTTGAATCACCAAATGCAGCTCTGGAATGTGTACTAAAAGAAAAAATGTGACAGTTCTCCCGTTCATTAAATTGAATTCATGGGTCCAACAACAAAACAGACACAAATCAAACGGGCAACAAGCAGCTCTGAGAGAAGCATTCTGTCAAAAATGATTTGGAAGGATCTCTGGATGATATTCTAGCAACAAATTGGGGTTACTGTCACATTTAACATTACCAGAGGAAGACAAGAGCATGCTAACCTCTATTTTGTGAAAGAAAATTCTATTCAGATTTTATATTCATTAAGGGTAAATCATATTGTAAATAAAACAAGCATCATGTAGGTGGGGTTGTAACTGGCACTAACTAAACTGTTTTATAATGCCATTACAGGGATTCTGTGGATCGCAACCGCCACTCTAACCGTTCATCTCCGGCCTCTGCACCGGTCAGCTACCAGATCAGCAGCCTGATTCGCTCCAACAGCCAGAACTCCAGTGATTCTGGTCGACATCACAGTGGCAGTGTAGACCGGGTCCGTGAGGCGGAGAAGGAGCTGCTGGAGCGCCACAGAGAGTCTTCCACGCTGGCTGAGGTGAAGGTGAAGGAGAGCCGCTCGCCTGGCAAGGAGATGCTGGAGAGGAGGTCCTCAGAAGACTCCATCAAACCCGCTCAGCGTTCTCCTTCTCCGTACTCCAAGGCAGTGATCAATGAGCAGGGCATGAAGATGGCAGGTGGGCCCCCACCTACACTCAAGGACAGCG
Organism: Coreoperca whiteheadi; assembly: GCA_011952105.1. Taxonomy (NCBI): domain Eukaryota; kingdom Metazoa; phylum Chordata; class Actinopteri; order Centrarchiformes; family Sinipercidae; genus Coreoperca; species Coreoperca whiteheadi. Next base: position 24,828,219 of record CM022476.1, read on the forward strand.
AGAGGAAAGAGCCCCCACCTGCAGAACTCCTCCACAAGGTGAAAAATGACATGAAGATTAAGGAGGAGAGGAAGGAGGAGCAGGAGGTCATGGTGGTGAGTTCCGAGCCCGCCCCCCAACCACCAGCCCATGCTCTTTCTGCTCCCATCAACCAACCTGGAAACCCGCACCATCACCACCCACCTTTGTCCCAGCAGCCCCCTCTTCCCTCACCACGTGGCAACGACATCCCAGCACATGGCCTGCATGGTGTCCCTATGGCACACTCTCTGCCCCTTTCCATGAGTGCCATGCCCCAGATGGGCAGCCTCAATGTGCTAGACCGGGCTCGCATGGCTCCCTTCATGGGAGTGAGCCCTCTGGCAGGAAGAGAGCGCCTGCCCCACCCGGCCTTCCCTTGGGACCCACTTAGAGAGGCCTACCGCAGCCTGGACCTGCAGCGGCGCATGGACTTCCAGCTCAGGGCCGAGCAAGGACATCGCTTCCCCAGTGTGTACGAACAGGAACGAGCCTACCGCGAAAGGGAGGCTCATGACTACTCCCACCACGAGCACCTGTTGGAGGTGCGCAGGGAGCACGAGAGGATGAGACAGCAGGCAGAGGAGCGAGAGCGCCTCCACCTGAGGGAGGAGCTGGACAGAGCACGCCTCCATCAGCTGCACCAGTCCCCCATGGAGGGCCATCTACCCCACATGCCCCCCTTTATGCCCCACCTAGGCGGCATGCCCTACCCTAGACTCAGCCCCTCCACAGGACACAACGGCCCCCTGAATAGAACACCCCCTACTGCTGCACTCAGTGCGCCCCCTCCCCTTGTGCCAGCCGGCAATGCCAGGCCAGCCTCACCCAGGAGGACTACCCCCCTCACCACCACGCAGGACCCACGGGACTACTCCCCATCTCGCAACCCCAAAGAGGTAGAGGCTCGGTAGCTTCTTAGAAAAGGGCACAAAGTCTAATTAGACGCACTCACAGGCCCCACTCCCCTAATCTGAACTCTTCTCGTGAACAAAATGCACTGCTCTTCATCAGGGAAGAGCAAAACTCCCTAAGGGAAAGGGTATGATTGTACAAAGTAAAGGTGTGTAAGGCTGATTAAGCACATGCCATGACTTTATTTTTAGTGGACTGGAGGTTGAATAATGTCGGTAAAGAGAACACAAATATGTGTATGTTTATATCCGACTTAAATATTTGATAATTATTAATATATTAATCCAAAACCCTTTTTCAGCTTTGTGCGAAAAGAGAGGTCCTGAAATGAGTTTGTACATTTCCTATCCTTGTTCCATGTATAGATATAATTTCTATGAATTTTATGTATTTTGTGCATTAGTCACACCTTTTACAATATTTATCCCAGTTGATTGTGAGACATATCCATTATGACCCACTGTAAAGACTGGATTTTGGTTTCAACCTTCAGTAATTTAACCTCATGGTACCAGGATATCCTCAATGATGACAATGTACAATGTTACATTACCGATTTGTTTTGTTCATTTGTTTTGCCTTTGAGATATGCAGATAAATATATATTATGAGGTCTTTGTTCAGTCTCTGTAAAGAAAACTGATGTAAATAACTTGTTGATATTCCTTCGCTGCAAAATTACCATGTAAATTTATTAGTCTTTTTAACCATTTCTAGAAAAACAAAATTAAATGAAACAAGGGGAATCACTTCCCTGTTGAATATCGAGGCAACAGACAAGCCTGGCCAATGGATGGGAAGTATGACGTGAGGGTGTTGTAAGGGGGCCTAGAAGGATCATCTGCAATCTATGCAAAGCAGCACACAGCACCCTAATGAAGAGATCACATGGAGGGAGCAGACGATACGGGAGATACTGAGAGAAACTTGGATTAACACATGTTTATATTATCAATGAAACAATGATGGAATTATTAAAAGACTTCCAAGTCACAAACTGGACCAGCCCCAGACAGAAAAGGAGGACACTTTTTTTAGTGGGCGGCAAAAGGACTTTCTCTGTCAACCTTGTGGTGTTGTGCAGTTGTTTTTCTTAGACTCTTGTATACAAAACAAGTAGAGTTTTAGGCGTGCAAAAAAATGAAAATGATCATTCATGGTTTAAAATGTACGGAATAAAGTTTGGACCTAATGTCACACATGTGTTGCTTGTCTTTCGTCCTGGTACTCATTGTCAGTGCTGACCACAAGTACTGATTTGTCTGTAAGCCAAACCCACTGAGTGGAATGTTGATGGGAGGTTGATAGGTTTGCCATTAATGCATGTGCCTAAGTTTTCAGTATTTAGAGTATTTGCTCATCTGATATCAAGCTATTACTTTGAAATCATAAAGGCAACAGACTTGGCTGGCAGAGTAGCCTAAGCCATCAGATCATTTGACCATAATCTGTCATACATGGGCTGCAGTGCTCTTCAGAGGGGATCGATGAGATTGGGCCAAGGCAGTACAGGGAGGGACTAATAGGACATTGATTTTGTATGAAAGCAGGTTTTGAGTGTTTGTGTTGCAGGTAACTGGTATTGACTGGCAGCCCAGCGGCATATTGACCCGCGGTCTGGACTCATTAAGAGGAGCAATGCCTGGGAGGCAGGCTATCAGATGGTGGAGGAGAGGCTCCTCTCTCTTCTCATATGCCTCCTCTCCTCATGCACACCACTCATCTGCTTTTCTAATGAGGCCGGAAGGCTCTCTGGAGTGGGCTGCGGAGGGAGCCCTGAGGCGCCCTGTCCTGTTATTGACAAGACCTCGGCCGTGCTTGCCGCCTGTCCAGAGACGGCCAATTCATCCTGATAATGCCCCGACTACTCATCTCGCCGCTGTGTGCCTTGAGACCCACCAATCCTGTCCCATGGTATCAGCCCATAATGACAGCGTGGATCAAACTGTGGCCAGGTCATTAGGGGATGTTATTGAAAATCAATGCCGCTCCTGTGTCTCACACACTCCAGCAGGGTTTTTTAAAAGGGCTCCTTGAAAAGACTGTTTGCCAGAATGGGGCTGGCGTATTGGGAAGACTTAAATCACTATCACTTTCAATTTAGGCTCCAGGTAATTGAGCCACATATTCCTCCGACGGGTAGCATCTGCCAGTGGCCAGCTTCACTTTAGCACTGTGTGCTTTTAGTCCTAATCATCTAGTCAACAACAGGTACTTAACCCCTGTACTTGTTACCGCATAGTGATTTTTCCTGTAACTATTATTTACCAACCAAGCTTTGGTAGAAGAAAAACACACACCTTACATTTTCCCCCAACTCAATCACTCTGTCCTATGCTCTATCCATTTTACCGCTGAGTGTGGAACGGCCCTCCGGAGATGAAAAGCTCCATCAATTTCACTCATCGTCTGGCAAGGTCAATTTATTTCAGCACACAGTCCATCATCAGATAGGAATCAATTGACACATTGCCTAGCATATCCAACCCAAGGTGGGTTATTACAGCTTCCGCAATTGTCAGCTCTTTTCCAGTGCTATTCTTCACATGTCCAGCCTTTTTTGTTTTGTTTTGTTTTCTGCTGGGATTGTTTATGATTTTCTATATTTACTTGTTCATAATTTGGAACACATTTACTATTTCAAGGAACATTGTTACAGTGACAGGGCTTCATGTAACAGCTTGTCACAGAAAAGCGACTGTTATACCAGATTGTGTTGTGTTTTTTTTTTGTTTTTTTTTTACATATTTCTCCCTTATAATCCCAGTTAATAGGATACGGTGGTATCTGAGGTAAGACATTGTTTTATTGTTCCGCTAATCCTCTTCATTTATCTGTGAGAAACCTCAATGCTGAGGGTTTGGGATTGAATTTTCATGGTCTCAAATACCTCCAAAAAGTGCTTGGCACAGAGCTCACCCCAGATTCAGCGAACACTGGGACAGGCCTAAGGGGCTTTCATAGAGCACAATGGCAGCTAATAACACAGTGCCAAGCTAATAAGATGGGCAACAAATGAATGGTTGAGTCCAAGCTCCTTTTCTCTCTTGCTCGCTCTTCCCCCGCTGATAAAACATGTATGAAAGCGTTTTTGAGCTGCTATGTAGTGGCTCCCTAGACTTTTCCCCCAGCGAGAGCTAATGCATTAGTTCCCATTTGAAGGCTGTTTTGAGATGGAGATTGGTAATGAGACGGGAGGCCCCCACCATGATCACATTTGGATTGCTGGGGCCTCAGCCGGGCCTGGTGATTTGGGAGACCATGGCTCTGCTCGAGTTCAAGCCCATCTCTCTGTGGGGGTTAGCAAACCCTGACGAGAGCCATTCTAAACCACTAAACTATATCTGAACTGTGAACTGAGGGAGAGAGCACCAAGTCAAGGGCTTTGGCTGTGGATCCCTGTCACAGTGCTCTTTGTAGACTGTATGTTGTTTTGACCACCTAAAAAGGCTACCAGCATACATCCTTCCATGTTGCCATCTTTTTTTAGCCCTCAATGTCAACAGAGTGGCAACTGACAGAAACCAGGCCAGTCAGCGGTTAAGGAGCTGACTTGGAAACAGCCAAATGGTGTGAATTCCGGACGCTGGTGACAAAGTGCTGTCTAATGTCTTTGCACCTCTGGACCTATGACAAATATTCCGGCTGTCTCACACCACCACCACTTTGGCTGTGCAAGGAGACCAGCCAATGCAGCCTAGGAGAAAGAATATACTGTAAAGCACTCACAGAGGAACCTCAGAGAGCACAATGTGAGACAGGGAGGAGTAGAAGGGAATTAAGGGAGATGGAAAAGGAGGAGGTCCAGAACAGCCGCCAGCCAAAATAAGTTTTCCACTTTGATTCAATTTGGAGGATTTTTCCAGCCTTTAGTGGAACCTCACAATCTCCCACACTGGTCATATTATATACACAAGCCATAAAAATGAATAACATTTATGCAGCTGGGTGCATCTGGCAGAGATAGTCCTCTCATTCAGAGACCCACAGGATGGCACCGTGCCGCCACACCACCCTCTCTGTTCTATGTATGGGCACTAGGCAAGAGAAGAATTAGGGGAGGGGTGGGTGGTGTAAAGGGAGGCTCTCAAATGCTTCAAATTAGTTAAAAAAAAAAAAAAAGATCTCAAGGCAAATGGAGGCCATACGTGGCTCGTCCAATTTGGCACGGCCAACGCACATGATTAGCCGTAGAGACGTTAATCAAAAGTGGCTCAGTATTTGAAGGGGCGGTGAGAGGCACTGCCAGCTGGTGACAACATGGCTTGTGTGCACGGGCCAAGAGTGAAGTTTATTTGAATATGGATCTTGCCGTGACCGTATTTCTCCAGAGCTCAGTTAGCAGAGCGTTCCTTGGCTCATCACTGGGATCGCCTCAGCAGCCGCTTGGCATCCGGGAAGGCGGAAGTTTTTCCAAGCCGCAGAATGAAAATTACGAGTTAGTCCATCCCCTCTGGTGGTGTGGGCATATTCATAAGCATTTATTCAGTTTGACGCTGGCAGAGACGCAACACCTAGTTCTTGGCGTCCATGTGTGAGGATTTCCTTTCCAATATGAAATTATGAAATTGACAAAAAGGTTGTTTTTACAGCCTATGAATTAATAACACATTTAAAAATAAAACATCCTATCTTTCCACATAAGACCATGCTAGACCTCTACTAAAAACCCAGGGCTTGAATATCAAACTGTCAGTGGTCCCTTAGAGCCAGGGCTCATGTTGGAATACGACCACCAGTAACAGCACGACATCGGTTTGCAGCTTTGATGAGTAATGGGGTGTTTTTTGTGTGGTTTGGTTAAACGACCAACTAATTGAGATATGTTTTTTAGCTGGTTGTTAGGGTAGGGTTTGGTTAGAGGTACAGATACAGTTACTTTTAGTATCAGGACTCGTTATTCAATTAAAAATGTTCTGGATATGGCCCTGTAGCTTCGGGAACCTAGTGATCTAAAGAACAAATGCAGTCCTACTTGGTTGTGTGTATGTGGTATCCAAAGCTTCCCCTTCAAAGGCTTCAGTGCAGGAAAAAAATCTAGCAATGGATTTTGGGTTGGGCCGCATTTCAGTTAGCATTAAGAGGACACTGTGTGCAGGATTCCATAAATGATTTATGATAATCAAAAGATGTTAACATCTAGTACACATTACCTGCAGTCTGATCATATTTCATCACAGCAAGCATAATCGGAAACAGGAACAGCTTTTGAAACCCTGGGTCAATCCCTGGACCAGCAGGAGACATCTGGGTGGGGAAGCTGAACGAATAATACGAACAAAACTCATGAGTTGTAGCTAACTCAAATGTTGGCTAGCTTAAAATGTAGCTCTAACTCAATTAATGTCTTGGCTTGAATTGAAAGATTTTACAGCTAACCTTTAGGTTAGCTCTATAACAAATGTTCACTAACTAAGTTTTTAAAGTTGGCCTCAAGAGTTATCTGGTCATTAGCGTAATGATGAGGGTCATCATTAGGGTCGGAATTGTAACTTGTGTAGTAACGAGTGATGAGATTTGTCTTATTACAGCTGCATCAGATGGTGAATGATATTCATCTGGGGCGGCTGTGGCTTGGTGGCAGAGCAGCAGCCGGCCAACCGAAAGGTCGGCGGTTTCGATCCCCCAGCCAAGCATCCTTGAGCAAGACGCTGAACCTCAAAGCTGCGCCCTCAGTTTGTGAATGTTCTCATATGTAAGTCGCTTTGGATAAAAGCGTCTGCTAAAATGTAGTCCAAACAAACAGCTTTGGAAGCGTTAGGTTTTTCAGGATTAATAATGGCTAAAGATTTCATAATACCAAAATGACTTGTTTCTGTGAAGACCTGAAGACATTTAGATGTAGTGTGTACGTTGTCCCAATGTTAATAGAAAATGGAAATGCAGGTCACAAATGGCCACGCAAGTTATGTCAACATCCACGTTACTCAGTGGCAACAAATCCTAAATCTAAGTCGGCAAACAAAATAATGCTATACAGACAAAAATGCCACGTGGTGATTCACAATGTTTATCTGGAACGTAATATTTCTGTCAGTCAGTGTGGCATCACTTCCACAGGGAGAAACTATTAAAGGCAGTTAATTGCCCCTGAGCGTGTGAATAAAATATGAAACAATCAAAATAATGTTCTAATACACTACATCTGCAGTTACTATTTCATGAAATTCTATTTTCCAGTTTGATGCTGCATTAGGGCACTCAACATCCCTGTGTGAGGTCGTTCTCTTGATGCATATTGGATTCTTATTGCTTCTTTCAGCACAGGAAGGTTCACACTGCTGTGCGCAGAATGGCCACTGGTTTTAGACTGCATTTATGTCATCAACGAGTTATAACCCTCACTCGGCAAAATACCAAACTCGGCTATAATAAGGTAGAAAAGGGAAGGGGGATCATATTCTTCATTAGACTGGCTTCAGCGGGGCTTCTCAGCATTCCAGGCCTGGCTTTGCCTGCCTCCCATGCTTCTTTGGAAATTTGTCTGGCAGCAAACACGCTTTGAAAGGCTCTTATCTCCTATCTGGGCAGGAGTTCCATGCACCAAGATAACAAACCTATCTTATCTCGCTGTGTTCGTTAATGTCACAGCTTAAGGGGCTTGTTCTTCCACTTGCAATGGGGCTTGCAGATGCAAGATGCGGATTGTTTGCAGATTAGTCAACACAGGCCTCTGGAGGTCTTTGAGCGCGTTCAAAATGCTCGTCTTGTCCCACAGACATTCTTGTATGTGCACATTGGCGTGTTGGCTGCCTCCAGCTTTCCTGTGTAAAAAACGGCAGGAGTACCATACAATGGTTGGTAGGTCTACACATACTTATCACATCAGACAAGCCAGTCGTGCAAACCAAAACTAAAATGTACATGATAGCCACCCAAGGCCAACATTGTTGTTCAATGTTTTGGGGATGACTTGTTGTTATTCTGTAGCTGATTAGTTTAGAGCCAGTGAGTAATATGAGACTTATCAGTGATATATTTTGAAACATCTATTTGAGCTTATCAACCTAGCAAAACACCCACGCCTGCACTATTTCATGTATTTTGTCCAGTCTGTGTGGCCAGATTCATGATCATCCCTTTGTGACACAAGAGACCAGGCAAAGCGCCATTGACTTCAGCCATCTGGCTATCTCACACAACCCTTGGCTACACAGTGGCTCACTCACCGATTGATTGGGGTGCTGAAGGCCAGCTATTTAACACATCAGAACAACAAGTACTGCTATCAAGCTGGCCCTTCTCATGCCTCGTTTCTGTGCCGCCCAAGAATGTCTCTTATCTCTTCCCTTCTGCATGTTGGTTTAAGCCAGACAGCATATGCCCACATTCCCCATGTAATACACCGTTGTGCTTTTGGTGCAACCCTGACAGACACAGGTTGCAACTGAGAGCCGATGGGGGATTTAACTCGTGTTGGTTGGTAAGAAGACGTGGGCCTATAAAAAAAAATGTAACCCTCCATATTGCAGCCTCTGGGAGGAATGTAACACCGGGAAAAAAAGGCATTTTCTTCCCGACACGCTCTCCTGTTGTTGCACCAAAAGACTGACGGATGAAAATAAGGCCCTGTGTTTCATATCATTAAATCCCGCTCTCTCACCTGATTACATTCCTATTAGTGCCTCCATTCTTCTCCCATTATTGTTACTTCTAGTGAAACAGGCCTGATAATGTGCACTCTCTCGCTAGATGCACAACCTGCTCATTCCCATCTCTGATTCTTTGTTGACGCAGAATGGTTTTTAAATGAAAAGTGTGAGTGCGGTGTAATTATAATTCTGGGGGTATTATGAAATCAAAAATCACAATGAATGTAATTTTATTTGCTTGTAATCTCTCTCACCCAGGCTAATAGGCATTTTCAAAGGGCACGCTCGGGGGGTTTAAACAGGCAGACCATCTCTAAATAGAATGGCTGCTCTGCTCTCTTGCTCTCCAGCTCTGTTCTTTTGTCTTTGATATGCAGGCAAAGAGCTTGACAGTCGGGGAGACATGGGAGATTTGTCGGCCTGTGATCTCCATGCCTCTCTGACAAATGAGCGCCTTTGGCAGGGCTGCTGGAGGTACGGCTTCTCTGCCCTGCTGGAATCCTGATGAGACTACTCTGGAGCTGCTGGTAATGAAGTCAGGGCACAGGACCAATCTGCTGCCAGAAATGACCTTTAATCTACACACATGCAGCAGGTCATTTCGCATGCGCTGACTCAAAATCGTAACATACAGTGCATCCTTGTGCTATTACATCTAGCAAATTATTCCGTGCGATGTTACAAAATAAGCCAAAACACACAGTTGAAATCCTTATAGAAATACATTTGTCACATTCTTAAAAGCACATTTAAACTAAAAATACTAATTCAATAATATATGCTGATTGCTATGGCAATTGTATATTTCCCAACAATCAGTGATGGCTGATGTTTTATCTGTATTCATATTTGATTAGTTGGGTAATTTAGGATGCAATCACCATCCAGTCAATCTTCATTACGCTGGACTCAACTGCTCCACCAAGCACCCAGTTGCTTGACATTGATTTCACTGATTCTCTCAGTCCATGTAATTCCTCATACAGTCTATGGTAAAGCCCTCTCCTTTGGTGTGTCTGTGCAAAGTAAGATGTTAACAAATTATGACCTAAAAATTTGAACCCCCTGAGGACAAATGTTCTCATTTCAGCCAAGCAATGAGCAGGAAATAGATGTTATTGATTCTGGACGTTCCCATTCCACACTGAGGTATTTCAAAACCAAAATGCTCACTCAATGCAATCCAACATGGTTGCCTTTGATTTCCTTAAGGGGGCTGAGTGATGATTCATAGAAGGAACAAGCACTACCCCTTGTGGCCCAGTTGGCCCAGTGCAGCATGGGTAAATGCCACCTCCAGCTGCTTCTGGGCCCCTCCTGATAAGTTAACCTTGTGATAACATGCTAATGCCTGATTAATGTTGCCGTAATTAGACACAGCTTTTCACACTCAGTTAAGAGGACATCCTCCAGCAATTAGCCCGAGCCGGAGAGAGATAATTTCAGAGAGCACAGCAGAATCACGTTCCTCAGCTTGCCTCCATTCCCACTTGGCAACATTAAGGTTTATTTTCTCATTATTTCATTTAATTACTCGTTTGATGTTTTATACAGCTGCCACGAGTAATCTTTGATCCAATTAGGAAATGCTGATTGACAGCGTGGGTGTGGGATTCAATAAGCTCCATTCAATTTGCCGTTGTGACCTTATCAGTCGGTTGTGCAGAGGATTCTGTGTTCAACATTGAACGCCAACTAAAAATATAATAGTTTCCCTTAAGAATATAGTCTGCATGGATGGCACACCTTTGTGTGTAAGTGTGTGTGTGTGTCTGTAGGTATGAGTCTGTAAGAAGGCAGCATGTGTTTGTGTTTTCTACACCAGACATCTAACAATGAGGAATGGATGCATTAGTGAGGAGAGGCCCCTGTATTCACCAGCCTCCTCACTGCCCATTAATAATGCACTGCCAGGGAATAGATGGGGGTTTTGCGGAGATTAGTATTGCATTAAGGAGTCACTTGCTATTTCTATTAGAGACATGTTGGTCTTTCTTAAACAAGAAAGACCAGCCAACTTGTAATTGGACTGTAAAATCCTATATCAAAATTGTCAGTGGTCCCACAAAGCAAGCTGTGTAATAACATTTCAGTGTGAACGGTGACTGAAACCGGTGGGATTCACTATGTGGACATGATGAATGCAGTTAATATGAAACGGAAAGAGGTTAGGTATTATTGCTTAAATCACACTGTGACAAACATTTAAACGTGCAATAACAATAGTGACATATTAGGCTTTTTAAGTTGATATGTCAAACTCCCGACATGGGAAGTTTGTGTGTCTCTTTCCAGACGGCAGCAGGGTGAAAGGGCTGTGGCTGGGTTGGGTACTGTCCTTTAGTGTCCTGTGGGCTCTGCGCAGGCACCTCGCCTCACCGATGCTCGGTAGTTGGTGGTACCAATGATCTTCCAAGCTAAGTTAATAAATCTCACCCCTCAGTCTGTTCATTTTTATGCGTAAATTAATTTTACTGAACTTTGCTGTTCAGTTAATAATGTTTTGAAATATAAGTTTTAGGTTTTTATGAGATTTCTGAATTTATAGTATTTCTTGTATATATATTTTTTTAACACATTCCTGTACATGGTATACATAGAGAATCTCCCTTTCTTATCGAAAAATAATCTCACCACAAGGTCCACTATGAAACTGTTCTTGACCATATCACACAATCTTCCTCAGCTGGAGTTGCCCACTTCAAATTCTTGTTCAAATTTCCATTTTTACTTTTCATCCATGTTGGCCAGAAGCAAGCAGCTGAAGCAATGCATAAAAGGTATGATGACAGCAGTGTGCCTCCCATGGACAACAGTGCACTGTCTCCTGTGCTCCTGCTGGACGACCCCTGCTGGGGAGGAGATGGAGACAGCATCTGAGGAAATAATCATCAATTTCCTCAACAGTGATGATGTGACGGAGGCAGAGAGGCATGTGGCGGACCTGGAACAGCACTTCACGGCTGCCAGTCTTTGTGAGAAATGCCGTGGATGCAACACTCGAGGGCAGCGGCATTTCTCCAGAATGCATTAGTCTGTTGCGCCACAAACTGCGCGTGGAAGCAGTACCTGCACGTTCTGCAGGAAATCCTCGAGGTTGCAGAGTACATCAAGGTAGATAGTACCTGACATTTGGCTGCATCTTGCAGAGATAATCACCCCCATGATGTGCGAAGGGAGGCACCCCCATGGAAGACCTGCTGGACCTCTTGAAGGCCCTTTTATCTCGTGGGACGTCTGGTGTACTGGTGGCAATCATCACCAACTTACTGAACCGCTGTATCACTACACGAGGAGAGGCGACCACAGATTTCTTTTTCCAAAAAGTTGCAAAAAAAGATGAGAAGGTTTTGGTAAATCATACTTTCATATTTTGATATGCTTATCCAAGTCCGGAAACTAAAGTGTCACAGTAACACACATTAGGAACATTCACTAATGGCTAGCTATATTAAGCATGAAAAGTTAGAATACAGAGGCACTACACACCATTTCTATACTGTGCAGTATAGTAACTACAATATGACAGGTTACTTAAGTAGCCTGAGCCATAGTGTTGTGTAAAAATCCATTTTCTTGTCAAAATGCTTGCCAAGTGTCATGAAAGGGCATTTTTCTTGCTAAATGCTGGTGCTTTTGTTGCAGCCACTGCTGGCTGGGTGTAATTAAAGTGTATTTTGTACCACATGATGCAAACTTATATATGCTTGTGGTAATTATATTCGTTGCAAACACACTTTCTTGATTTTCCAGCATTAACTTCTTTGACACAGTAGTGCACGCCTTTCAGCCACCAACTGTAGCTTTCAGGCCACATCCTTTTTGTTTTCAGGAAATTCAGCATGTGATACATGCAGTACATGTGACCTACCCGCGATTCAGCGTGGGTTTTGTTCGTGGGATGCCAGCCTCCGCACGCACGCACAAACATGTGCTTTTAACCACAAACGCAAACCGCCCCTCCTCCATCAGCTGATGACGGAATATAACGTTAACAGGCAGGAAGTGCGCCTTGTACTTACAGCTGGAACATGAGGAAAAGAAGCTGTTTTGTACACAGCTATTGGGACAACAAACGCCGTTTTTAACGGTAAAGTAACCGTTTGAGACGTGCGACGTTACGGGCATTTGTTGTTGTTGCAGCGTGCTCCCGACGGATCTTCGCTCGGAGACCGCAGTATGGCTGGCTGCTAATGTTAGCAGTCGCGTTAGCTTAGTGTTGTTATTGAACGAAGTTATGCGTGATGATCGTCATGTGAACTGTAACAAAATTTAGGCAAACGGATAGCTGGCGATTGAGATAACCTTCCGTATTTCCAACATGTCACACAACAAAGCTAATAACGCTGGATAGCTAGTAAACTCAGAAAAGCCAAGCTAGGTCTCGTTAGCTGTTTTTGCCCCAATGGGTTCCTTGCCAAACTTGATGAGAAACCCCTCCAGTTAAATGGAGCCTTGCTTTTTTTTGTTTGTTTGTTTTTGGAAAGGTGCATCACGTTATTTCTGTCCTAACGTTGCTAATAATCGTTTGTGAATCGATAAAGTTCACTTGTGAATTCGGCAACACGTAAAACACGATCTGTCCAACAGCACTGGATTTAAAGACAAATTCAAACTCCGAACTGGCTCCTCAGAGTGGTAGTTTTGTGATGTGCTATGGCTGAACCGTTCCTTAAGTTGAAGTCCTAATGAAATATGTGCAAGCTGGTATTTTGGATGAATCCCGAAATGAAGACTGGATACGTGGATTCATTTTTAAAAAGAGTTTGTATCATGTTTCAAAACGGCATTTCTGATGAGGACCTAAGTGTGTTGTAAATGTCGGCTTTTGAACCTAGTTTGGCACCTGACGTTAGAACCCATCTGGCTGGCAACAATGTATAGTTAGTTTGACGTAAAGCAACGGACGTTACTGACCACATCAAATGTCTCAGCAGGTTTTGTTTCTAAAAACTTGATGGCTAATTTCGCTTTCTCTTTGCAACCATGTGCCCAATGGTCTTTAAAACAGCGCAACCTGTTTTCTCACAATTTCTTAAAGAAAAACACCCAGTGGGAGATGGAGAGTTATAGAAGAGGACGACCATGGGGGAAGCTAGTCAAAGTGGACTCCAGCGAGACTGTCCTGCTTTTCAACAGGGAGTGCACAGTTGGCAGAAAAAAAGGTGGGTTAGTTATGGAATGACCAATAAAGCTTTGTCTTCAGCTTGAATTTATTGTTATTGTTTTTTTTGTTTTTTTTTAACCCTGCTTTAAAAAGCTGTAAAAGTGGTGGTGCCGGTTAACAAAAGCTAGTCCTGTCTGTAGACATCGGTGTCTGGAGCCTTTAAAACCTCCCCTTTGAAAACACAAGGCCTTCTTTAGTGCACCAAACTTAGACAACCCCCTTGTGATGATAACAAAAGGCGCCCATTGAGAACGTGTGCAGAATATTAAGTAGTTTTTTTTTGTATTGGTTTTGTTTAAGAAAAGGTTAGGCCTATATCCCCCCCGCCCCCCGCCCCCCTGTGTCTGCTTTGTTGTTGAGAGCTTTTGGGGTCTACATTTTTGCAAAGCAACTGGCCTTAATTGGTTAGCTCATGTCTGGCCTGGTTAAAAAATGTCATGGCAAGGAATCTTAATAGCGTGAGGATGAACTTGCAAGGAAACTCATTTCAAAAGAGAGGCTGAAGATGTAGAACCTGTATTGACATATCAGCCAGTTGTTTCGGGATGGTCGGAGGGCCAACGTATTTCTTTATTTTTTAACTTGAAAACACGTGTTGTCATACTCTTAAACAGGTGCATTGTGTATTACCCATTATACTCCCATGAAAAAGCTGAAAAATGTATTAGGTGGGCTCTGTCTTAGAGAGCCAAAGTCATCTGTATTATGTCTATTCTGTGATTTTTCATGGTGGTGCTTTTTCTTATTTCGCTGCCAGGATGTTATCTGTCCTTTCCAGCCAACAAACTGGTCTCAGGGGAGCACTGCAAGATTGTGCAAGATGAAAGCTCAGGGCTGGCGTGGCTCGAAGACATGAGGTACTGTGTGCTGAACGTTCACCCGTCATTGAATTCTAACTGTTTTGTTTCGTGATGGACTTAGCTGAATAATTTAACTTCTGTGGGGAGCCAAGTCATTCGAAATTAAATGAAACAAACTGTGTTGAAAAAACTTAAACGTGTTTTGAAATAGAGACTATGCTTGTGTGTTTAGAGCTTTTCTATTGCTGTAGTACTTCTCTGTGATTTGACACTTGTCCTTTTTCCTGAAGCAAACACGTGAAACCTTTACATTGTACGGTGACCCATCCAATAGCGTGTATCTTTTGTCTGTAGCACTAATGGCACGGTGATCAACATGTCCAAGCTGGTCAAGAAGCAATCTCACATGCTGCAGAACGGCGACGTCATCTACTTTGTGTACAGGAAAAGTGAGCCAGAACAAAGTGAGTTGTTAATCTTTGTGTTAGCCAGGAGGTTAATGTTTATATGAATTTATAAGCAGGAAGGGCGGACAACATCTTCTCTTGTCACCCTGTAGACATCGGCTATGTTTACCACTCGATCAATACGGAGCAAGCTGTTTCACAGCATGGTTATGGTAAGTAGTCGGGGAATTCCCCACAACTCCTTTTGTTGAATGCAACCGCTTTTATTCCGCAGCTACATTGTGCCTCGTTAGTAACCCCCACCCTGCATCTAAACGTCATCAGAGTTGGAGAGGTCAGCCCGCAGTCCTGCTCCTGCTCCCCCTTCAGAGATGTCACTCTCTGTGGAGCCTGTAATGCTCCCGAAGGCTCCTCGTGACCCAGCGCAGGAGGAACCTCAGCCCTCCACCTCCACTTCCCACTTCTGTATTGGGAGCCCTACCACTTCTGGTCCCATGGCAGGCACAGCCTGTCCTGCCTCTGGTAGGTACTCAGCTTTCCCTCTGGAAATGAACAGTACATCACTTTTGTAAACTCATGGTGATGACAAGACTCCGGGGAGTAACGTCTTCTGGCCAGGAACGAGTCCGGCACACAAACCCCCGTAACAACACATGTTGTCTTTAAACTTCATTTTTTTGTACATCTGGACGGAGCCAAGCTAGCTGTTTTCAGTCTTTGTGCTAAGCTACGTTAACCTTGAGTCTGCTGGCTGTAGCTTCATATATAAAATGGACAGGTGCTATTGATCTTTTCTGTAAGAAAGCACATAAGCACATTTCCCAAAATGTCAAACTATTCCTTTTTTAAAGGTAGTAGCAATAGTATGGGCTATGTTCTATTAACCCATATGTTTAATACAGGTATTTAATAAAATGTAAGTGTAATAATAATGTAATTGCAATAACCTAATTTCAGCTGGTGTGGTCAGATTCAGCCGGCCAGTGTCTATATTTTGTCTGTGTGATAGTTTGGTGGATTTACAGTTGGAGGAGCAGACAGACAGGCGGAGCTGTGGCTCTGTGCTCTTCTTTTAAAGTAACTCTCTGATCACAGTCATTGATGGAAACAGACCTGCTGCTGTGAGTCAACTGATTACAGCTGCGCAATACTGAACTTTAAACTAACTTTAACTCCAACCGTGTTGGCAAACCGTGTCCAGCTGATGATTATCACGCTATCTTCAGCCTAAGGTTTAACTGACAGTGCTGACTGCTCTCATCTGCTTGGTGTGTTGACTTTTTTTTCCCCCTCCAGAATCCCCACCTGACACAGATGAACTGAGACATTTCCCTCCACTTCTCAAACATTTTTTGTTTTTTATTATTATCATTATAATTTTCACACTACCAAAGTAGCTCCGTTTTGTGGAACCAGCTCCTCTACAGTGGAGCCGGTAGCAGCCTGCACATTCCCTTCCAGCCATGCCTGTGGCTGCTATAAATACTCATGATGTAAACAAAATTGTTAATATTTTGACAAGACACGTTTTTATCACATGAAGATGCATACCAGTACTATCATGAAAGATGTGATATGACGCACCCCTAGTCTAAACCTTTTTCAACTAAGTTCTTCCATAATCAATGAACGTCAAAACAAGCAGTTTGAAGAATTAACAACATTATTTGACCCAGGTCTGTTGTTCCTCCATCTTATTAGGTGATGCTGCCCCAGCACAGGAAAAAGACGTGGGCAACATGGAGCCAGACAGCAAGAGGAGGAAAATGAATGACGGTAAATGTTCTTGGAGACTAACCTGGCTTTCCGTGATTGCTCACATTAGATTTTGGGCCCTATTTTCGGGGCAGCACAACGACCGGCGTGAGCAGCTGACCTTGATATTCGCTTTCCCTGCCTGTGTGGTATTTTCGTGCCGGGTGCACAGGTGGAAGGGGAGGCACCAACAGGTGGGAGGTTCGTTCTAGCTGTCGGTCTGGTTCGCGGAGAATAGACGTGTCAGAACCACGTCTTGTTTCTCGCGCAATGTCACACAGCTGCCACGTTTTGGTGATTTATTTTTTTATTTTTTTATCAACAAACGGAAACTAAATGCTTAGAGTAAGTATGCAGATATAAATGCAAATGAGCTATATTAATCAAACATTGCCCAGCAATTAGATGCATTTAAATCAGCGTCAGAAAATAATGTCTTAATGTGGTTAAAGTTCTGTATGCACGATTCTGAACATTAATATGGCAGCAAACAACTATTTGCCATGTAAAGAAATAGTCGAGTAATGGCGTCCCGAGCAGAGAATGACATCACACCACCCCTGCCTGTGTTGTTATCGCATCCTCTCTGAAAGCTGTGTTATTAACAGCCGGTCCGGCCGCCCGTGCATGTGAGTCTCTTCATCTGGAGGAGAGCGATATAACGGCTATTTCTTGTCTCATCTAACGCGGTGAATTAAGGATTTATTTCGACCAAAACCAGAGCTGGCGATTGTTGGAACAGTGGAAAGACTAACAAAGACGGTTTTGGTGAGTTTCATTTTGTTTCTGTCCAGTCAGAATGAGGTGTGTTTTTTTTTGATGATCTGCGACGTAATACTAATGTTTTTCTCAGTGGAGTCTGGTGGGCCGTATTTCCCATTCATTTTGGTCTGAGATGCTGGTGCTCTGTTGTGACATTTAGCGTCAGTGAATGTCCCATACAGCTTCCTTTTGTAAAGCAGTAACGTCTGTATGCAGTCTGCTTTAATAATCTGGTTGATTCTTAGAGTATCCGCTGTGCAAATCTGCTTTATACGATATGAAAAGCTTCGCCTTCAGTTCATTAAATCCCTGCAGCCAAGTGAAGGCAGGAAGACACGTTAAATCTGCAGAGCGGGGCCAGAGCGCAGTGCCATTACGTACGGCCGTTCACCACGTTTACCTTCATTAAATCAAATGGAAATGACACCGACTAGTCGCTTACAACTTGGTATTCCGCCTGTTTTATGTGCTAAATGGCAGATTACCTGGGCTCATTAACCCTGTACGTCATGTCCTTCTGTCTAACGTTTTTTCAAAAATCACAGTGCAAACACTACTGTGTCACATTATAAGAGATGATGTAACCATTTACAACGTGAAATCTAGTAGACAAAAAAAAGCATGTACTGCCACACCATCTGCCTTTGGCTGCAGATTCGTGGTGCTGTGTGTTCACGTTGTGCCGCTTGGCAACATCCAGACGACGATAGGATTTCCTGGAGAAGCCGATTCTTAAGTTGTTGAACTGATTAATATTTCTGAGCTATGTGATAGGGTATTTATTAGTCACCACAACCTCCGATCTCTATTCACCTTCAGCCAGCCCCTTTGCACTTTGCGCTGCTGCACATACATGAACCAAAATAACAGTGTGCGCTCGGAGACGCCCACACGGGTGCGCCCAAGACCTACCGCTTGGGGCCCTTTTGTTCCAACCCCCAAACCAGACAACTGCCAAAAACTCAAGTGTAGCATGTAATATACAGTTATTGTGTTTACAGATAAAGATTATGATTTGGGCTTGCCACACACCTCCAGTACAGAACTGGTCGCTTCAACTAAGGGCAGTCTCGGCAGTCTTTTGTCTAAACCACCAGTGGAAGGGACTAAGACGGACAAGATGGAGGAGACCCTGACATGTGTAATTTGCCAGGACCTACTGCATGACTGTGTCAGGTAAGATCCCAAGGACCGTGGCTTCTGCACAGATATCCAGGGTTTGCGGCTTGAACCCCTACATCGTGGTCTTGTAGGGCACTTTGCGTGTCCAGCAAATGCCAACGGTGTGTGAGTTTAACTCTACGTCTCTTATTTTTGCTTTAGCTTGCAGCCTTGCATGCATGTCTTCTGTGCTGCCTGCTACTCAGGCTGGATGGAGCGTTCTTCTCTTTGCCCCACCTGCCGCTGCCCTGTGGAGAGGATTCGTAAGAACCACATCCTCAACAACCTGGTGGAGGCCTACCTCATCCAGCACCCAGGTTTGCACAGATGAAGATCATTTCTGATAGCATCTTTTAATTATGACACATTGACACTTTTATTCAAAATGCCAGCACCTTTTTATTGCCTTCAACTGAAAAGGTTCAGAGTGCATGGGGAAGATGGCCTTACATAACAATGCGTTGTCAGTAAAATGCAGCTGTAGCTGAGGTTTTTCCACCAAAGGTGACATGATAGAGATTTAAACAAGAGAGAAGGAATGGCATCCAAGCAAGACCTGCTGACCATGTATAATTTCCAAAACATTAAAAAAAAAACAAAAAAACAATCTCATTCAATACTGACTTTGTATACATTTGTGGTTCCCTTTCTGTCCCACAGAAAAGTGTCGCAGTGAGGAGGACCTGAAGAGCATGGACAGCCGTAACAAGATAACTCAGGACATGTTGCAGCCAAAAGTTGAGCGCTGTTTCTCCGATGAGGAGGGAAGTTCAGATTACCTCTTTGAGCTCTCGGACAACGACAGTGACTCCTCAGACATTAGGTAAAAGGTCTGCTTGTTTGAAACCAGTGTTCATTTTGGCACCTGATTCTGAATAGTTGTAGTCCTTTGACGAAAAATGCCAATTTGTTTTTATGTGAAATTGTGGTCATCTGTGTTAGTTTTTAGCCTAGTTTTGTTGTGCATTTAAAAAAGGCTTTTTGTGGCTACAGCTGTTGCCGTCCTTGTAGTGTACAGCTACCCACGGTTACAGGTGTGTTCTCGTGGTTAGCGGAAAAGACTTGTTCACACACAGCGTCCATGTGACTCTGCTCTGCAGTAATACTACAGACTGACCCTCCTCAGCCGGACCATGGGGTTTTCATTATATACTGTCTGTTTGAACACAACCTCTCCCTCGTTCGTTCTGCTCAGCTAGCATTACCATGGCTACCTGTGCAGAGCAGCGAATCATCCGGAAGCCAAAATACTTTTCACTGTCTAGGGTTTAGCTTGAGAAGAGAAGCTGACGGTAACGTTAATGTTACCCCCACAGGACTTCATAAAACGTAACATCAGCTTACCTTTTTATAAATGTTGGCGTGCTGCCTGCATGTCGTAGGTGATTTTAGTCCAGCTAAAGTTTGTTTCTTCCGGTCACGTCAGCTAACATTACTGACAGAGGCACAACGCTAGTGAACGCAAGGTCCTTCTTATTAACGGCAGTGCAGCAGGTCAAGCAGCTTGATCAACAGCAGAGGATACTGTTTAGGGGTTAGAGAGTACAGTGTGTGATTCCGAGGATGCGTGCAGGTCGTTGTGTAAGATGGAATGAAAACAATAATTAATCAAATTATTTATTATTAGTAGTTTTTATTTGGTTGAATATGAAATATTTCTAACAATGTGTTGCATAGGAAATTATTAAAAATCTGTTTAAAATGAGAAGATACGTAAAATATCCAAAATGAAAACATAGCTGAAAGTGAGTGAATGTTCACAGGTCTGCGCACACACACAGGCCATAAATGTGCACAAAGTATGTATTCATGCACTGTAAACTGAAGTCCCTTAACTATGAGAATCGTCCACGTCCTAAGAATATCATGACATGGAAAAGCCGTCAGTGTTGAACGCCTGTTTTTTGCTCGTTTAGTGAACAAGTTCTCCATGTGGTGATTTTCTTGTGTGTGTGTTTTGTCCCCAGTCAGCCTCTAGTGATGTGCAGACAGTGTCCTGGCTACAGGGTGGAGGTCAGTCAGGTGTTGTTTGCTACAGGCTCAAACTACTGGCTCCCCGGTCTGCCAGCACCACCTCCTATACCTCCTCCACCCAAACCAGCAACCGAGGAGGGGTCTGCAAAGCCAACAGGGGAGCAGCCCTCGACATCCTCTGATATCCCCTCAGGTGGGTGTAGATTAGATTAGACCAGATTGTTGTTCCCTGAGATTTGCCACCGAGTGGAAAATGTAACTTTAGCTACTGATCCTCCTAATACCAAAAAAACAGTATGCACGAATAACAGCGTGCTCTGTAACTGGAAAATGCATCTGAAAGCCCACTTTACCACAACTGTGAAGGTCCTCCTGCCTTGAGTTCGGATCTTCACGTCTTAGCTCCCGTCTTGTCTGCAGCTCCGCAGGAGTACCGCTGCCACCCTCAGGGCTGCCATCTCACCTGCACCTGCTGCCTCCAGCCAATGCCAGACAGACGGGCCGAGATTAACAGCCAGCAGGTTATTGCTCAACAATGTGAGTCGTCCCTCTGCAGAAATGTAATGTGGCTGATAAAATTATACTGTCATTCATAAAACAGCATGTAACTTCAGTGAAACAGACAGGTTAATATAGGAAACCAGTATTTATAGATAATATAAGCCAGTCAGTGCTGGTACACCTTAATAGGTAATATAAAGACGTGTTTAATATACATACTTTAAGGTGTGCAATGCATGTAAAATCAGCTGATACTTAAAGTACAACTTTGCCAGCCATTCACGTGTATGGATAGATTGTTGCACAAACTCCATGTATTCTCCACACCTTGTATGCATGATTTGCTGTGTGTTGGCAGGTGTGCTGTGCCAGCGACCCTTCTGTCACATGTACTGGGGTTGCCAGAGGATTGGCTGTCAAGGCTGTCTGGCTCGATTCAGTGGTATGCATCTGTTTCAGCAAAACAGCCTCGGGGGCTCTCCACTGTTATTCCACGCCACTCCTTATTGCTGGGTAGTGGGCTTCAACCTGTATGGGATAGTAACATACACCCCAATGGAAGGGGCTGATTCCTTGATAGTGTCCAAATGCAATATCTGTAATTTTGAGGATTGTCAAAAATTCCAATTTATAAGCGCTCTGTGTTTCTCACAAACGTTTTATTCTTAAATTGGAAAACTAATGAAACGTATTCCTGCGCACTTGTGGTGCGTTCCTTTTTACTACAAGCACTGCATAGAATCTAGATTAATTCCACAACTAAGTGTGCCTGTGCATCATATTTGAGGTATCTGACTTTGAGTAATAATAGTGTGATAACATGACACAGTTCAGCAGTATTTTAGGGTGACTCAGTGCGTGGGAGAAAGCTGTGCTCAAAAGGAGCTCTTGTGTCTCTGTACCACAAGGATGCAGCTCAGGGATGCAGACCTGCAACCCTTCAAAAAAATCCTCTTTGTGATATAGCTTCTCAGATATTTTTTTTGTTGTGGTTTGCTAAATTTGTTGTACTTTAAATCCAACACTCTGTGAAAAAAATTATTATTATTTTTTTTTTTTTACAAGAGATCAATCTAACAGACAAATGCCTGGACGGTGTGCTGAACAACAACAACTACGAATCAGAGATCCTCCAGGTAAGATGGACCGTCCGTATGTCAACTGCATCAACTCTTGCTTCTATCAGCACACCTTAGGCTCCACTTACAGCCCATGTTGTTAGATGCATGAAACACGTGTCTGTCACACGCAACGTTGAGATGCTTTCGATTGTGTGTTTCCATGCTTCCACCAGAACTACCTTTCCTCGAGAGGGAAGTCATGGCGAGATCTGCTTCAGGAGTCTTTGCAGGGCTTACAGCAGGGAAACTACTATATGTCAGGTGAGCCTTCAGGTCAAAACCCAGGGCGCGTTTATTACTCAGTAGTGGACTTTGTCGCAGTGGATCTTCCAAATGCGTCTGCGTCAGTTTAGCCACATTGCCTGCGCTGTGAGTATGTCCACACACATTCCTTATACAAAAGGTCACGTCCTGCCCTTGTGTCCGTCAGACTGTCGTATCTCTGCAAGTGCCATCCTGTGCTTCTGCTGCGGCCTGCGAGCGTTCAAGGAGCTGGCCTACAAGTACAGACAGAACATCCCTCCATCTGAACTGCCAGGTCAGACAGACCGAAAAACATTTTCTACTGCCAATTTTAATGACATTTCAGCTTTTTAGGCGATTGGGACATAAAAGACGTTCGTGTTGGTTTTAGGATAAGACTTTCACTTTTCCTAAACCTTTTTTGTCATTCCCATGTGCCGACTTACTCTGGTGTTCTTTCCTCAGGTGCCGTAACATCTCGTCCCGACTGTTACTGGGGGCGCAACTGTCGTACGCAGGTGAAGGCACATCATGCAATGTAAGTCTTTTTACAAGCAAAGCACCACATACACTCATTCAGTCTCAGATGGCCTTTTTGCCCTCTAGTGGTTGTATGGTGGAAATGCCGTTTCAACCGACAATGAAACTGCATCAGTGACACAAAATGTTTAAATGTTTCAGTATATTTGCTTCTCTTCTGTATTAGCTTACTTGCTCATCATATATATGAAATTATAAATGACATTTAATATCATGTTTTAAGGAATGACAGTTGTAAAATAGATTCTGAGCTGAAGTTTTCTTACCTGAACTTAACATTTATTTGTGACATGTGGGCGCATTTATAGACACTTATTTTGAAAAGCCACACCTTTTTTTTATGGCATGTTATTAAGCCAGCTGGATGGATATCATCCATACATTATTTGGGCCTCATTTTGTCATAGTAAATAGTCCTGGTTACACTTTGGACAGACATGACAGATGTGAGACATTGGGTGCACGTTGTTCACTTATTTTACCACTAGATGGAGTCCTGGTATAAACGTGGTGCTTTAGTTCCTAATGTCTGCGTTTGAAGACCCGTGTAAGATGCTTCGTGTCATCCCATCTCTTTTGGTTTTGTATTTTACATGCAGCTCTTAAATGTATGTGATTTCTTCTCTTTTATTTTTCATTCCAGAAAATTCAACCACATATGTGAGCAGACACGTTTCAAGAGCTGAAGGAACAGAGTGGTTTGTTTGTATAAAATGTGGATAACGGAGCATCTCGTAGACACGATCTTGTAAACCTTTGTTGTCCATTATAGCGGACTGCCTTGCAGATGTTATGCAATAACCTAATGCCGAAATTACTATCAGTATCCATTTATTGTCGTGACCAGTGTCTTACTGGACACAGGGCTGTTTAAAATAATGCTATGCACAATAACATTAAAGTTCAATGTTTATGAAAAGGTTAAGATGGTTTTTCGAGTTAAGACCTGTGAGGGCATTTAACACCAGCCACCATTTTTTAAATTTAGATCAATTTGTCTAGTCCACCAGGTAAACAGCCATCAGAGTAATTTATTTGGTATTGTTAAAAATACTTCCTGAGCCTATGTGACAAAAATGTTGGTTTTCTCAGATTAAGAGCAAGTGAGGAAATCCGTATGGATTAAGGCCATTTATGTACGCTTACACTTGTCGGTGAGCATGTTTTTCTATCATGTAATTGGGGCTTAAAAAACCTCAATGATTCATATTTACTTTCTTTAATTGTGATGTATTTTAACAGTCTTAAGAAATGCTGAGTTAAGAATCCAGGGCTTCCTACAACAAAGTAAAGTGATACGGAGTATAAACTTGATAGTAATATTACGTAGCACCGTTTTGGGCCAAAACACAAGGTGTTGCCAAGACCAAACCTTTTGAAATATATTATAACGTGTAAACGTCTCACCCTAAGGGACTCTACTTGTTTCGACCAGGGCATTACCGTTTTACAAGGGTATTCATAATCCCATGTGATATTAGGTTGATGTGTTGTGACGCTGTCAGAGGGCAGGGGGCCTTTGTTGTATGCTTTGCTCTGGATAATCATCTCCGAGGTGATTAAAGCAGCGTAGAAGGGACGCTTGTAGTAAGGGCTAAGCTGTGATGATATGCAGTTACTCCATGTGGACTGCTGAGAGGAAAAAAATAGACTGCGCTGCAGGCAACCAGTAATGGTTAGATATGCTGACGGTGATGTTGCTGTTAGTGGCATTGGCCCTCTAGAGTTGAGTTTTCATATGCAGAGTTTTGTAGAATTCACTTGCAGAACTAACAGTTTAGAGAATCTCGCCAACACAACACAACAACGTGTTCCTTAATTTAGATAGAGGTTTATTCAGACGGTAGATTCTTCTGTTAATGTTTTAGGGATATTAGTGGGACTTTGTTAGATTTTTCTGGTTCCTCAGGTACACAAAGCTGCTGCTGTTTTGGTTTGTTTGAAATTGCAGGTTAACCAGGTTTGGTGCTTTTAGAAAAGTTGTGTGAGCATGTAAAAGCGGTCGCTAAACAGTCGTGTTGAATCCGATGACCTCCTACTCAATGACTATCACCCAAGTGTCAGTTAAGTCCCCATCATGCAAACATGCACCGCTATTCTTGAAGGAATTGACAAATCAGCCTGTGTCTTTTGGACTTATTTAGCCCAGTCAAATAAGAACATTCAGACATTAGTTTCAAGAGGCCTTATATATTGAAGTACGAGGATGATGTAATAGTCTTGATGTCTCCCTTTTTTATTTTGTAGGATCACTATTATTAGTATGTAGAAAATGTTAGACGCAGGCCTTAACTTGCATCCAGTACATTGTGTGATTTCACATTTATGCTGGTCTTTCAATTGATGTCTAAAAAAATGTTTGCTAGATGTGTTCATATTGTACAACTAGAAGGATATTTGCACATAACTTGTCTCCCATAATTGGAAAGGTTTCGTTATGAATCTGCAAGGTTACGGTAGGAGCATAACGTGCTTGAAGAGCTGTCTGACTCATAATATCTGATTTGTAATCATATGAAGGGTTTCATTCCAAAATGAGATGTACGTCATTTACATTTAGTCATTTAGCAGAGGCTTTTATCCAGAGCGACTTACATATGAGGAAGACGATGGAAACACCACAAGGTAACAGAATGCATAAGTGCACCAAAAGCTAGTCTGTTAAAGCCCAGCATAATATATAAAAATCCGTTTTTATTTTTATATTTTTACTCTGGCGGGCGACAACAGGGAGCCAGTGTTCATTGGTTCATTGAAGACCACACTTGCCGCCGCATAGCAGTGATAGGAACAGCCGTGCTTCTGAATGAGCGAGCCGAGGGAAGGTCGAGTATATGGAGAAGAGTAGCGGTCCAAGCACCGAGCCCTGCGGCACCCCTGCATTGAGATGTTGGGACTCAAGAGACCTCGGCTCTCCAGGATACTCTGAACGAGAGGTGCGATTTGAACCAAATGCAACGCGACTCCAGAGACACCCGTAGCACCGAGAGAGGACGTGGTGATTAACTGTGTCAAAGGCAGCAGACAGAGCCAGTAAGATAAGTGGCCTACAGGCGGCTTGGACGTCGCCTTTGCCAGTCTCAGGGCTTCGACGACTGAGAGCAGCGCGGTCAGCCCGGAATGGCCGCTGTTGAAACCGGACTGGTTGGGGTCCAGGAGGTTGTTCTGCGTGAGAGAGGAGGAGAGCTGGTCGAGATGGGATCCAGCGGGCAGGTGGTAGGGTGCTTAGAAGGAAACGTCTGCTAAAGATAGAGAAAGAGGGGAGCAGGCACGTATCAGGGATGCGTGCGAGGTCGACGGGTGGAGGCGCAGAGAACTGACTGCTGATGGTGGTTGTTTTCGTTACAAAGAAAGACGCAAAGTCACCAGCTGTAAGATCCGATGAAGGTGGAGGAGCAGAGAAGGTCAGGAAGAGTGCGCGAGTCCGCTGAGTTGTTGATCTTGGAGCGGTAGTAGTCGGTTTTTGCAGAGGTGACCTCAGCGGAGAAAGTAGAGAGGAGAGGCTGGTAGTCGGCGGGATCTTTTTGACCTGCGCCGTGTTCGCGTAGAACATCAGATAACCGGGGGAGGCAGACGAGGATGTGCGAGGGCAGAAGTTGTCCGTGCAGGATGCCAGTGTGGAGCACAGAGTGTCAGTGGCGCTGTCGGTATTCAAGAGGGGCTGCGTCGAGGAGAAGCGGGAGCGAGCGAGCGTCCGCGGGTTGCGTTAAAGCGACCAGCCGTAGAACAGTTGACCTGAGCGCGATGAGTCGAGCAGTACCACGTGTAGATAGGAGCTAGTTGATTTCCAGACTTGTGGGTTGCTGACAGTCGAAGGAGCTGTTTGAACTTCCAGTCATTAGGGATACGCAGACCGGTTCCTCCGGCCCTTACTGCCATGCGAGGTCTGCGGGAGTGGCGGGGTCCTGTGGTTTGATCTGTGGTTCTCTAAGTGCCACAACTGAGAAAGTTTAACGAAAGTTGTAATGAAATCCGCTGTGTTCACAGCAGACTGGCACGTCCACGAGCCTATTGGGGAAGTAGAAGGGGCAGGTGTTGGCCGGGGTAGGCCTAAAACGTGCTGATGGACGACATGAAACGCATTGTGTAAGAGCAGGAAGACAAAAGGAACCGCGATCAGGGCTCGAGTGTCCCATGGGGGAGTCCGTGGTCGGCGGAGTCCCGTGAAGGTCGAGTCCACGGGCTTTACTCTCAGAGGGCTGCCGCGGTGACGCGTCCCACTTAAATACCCGCCTGATTCTGCTAATTGGCTTCAGCAGGACACGATCGCCACGCGACCAACGCCGTTTCTTAGCAACAACACGGCGCTCCACTCCAACAGACAAACACGCTTCTGACGTGGACATCCATGACAGTTGTGCTGAATTCCAGACATTCGGCGCTTTCTTCATATGCCGTTTAGCTAACATTAGCCATGGTGCATATGGATGCACCACGTGTTGTTTTGGAATGTAGCTCTTCATATTTTCACTGTAAATGTTGGTGGCAACCTTCTTGGGTTGTGAATGGGGACCTTCCTGGCCTCTGCCCGAGCTCCTGACTTAATCGTTGGTGG
Source organism: Coreoperca whiteheadi (assembly GCA_011952105.1). NCBI lineage: Eukaryota > Metazoa > Chordata > Actinopteri > Centrarchiformes > Sinipercidae > Coreoperca > Coreoperca whiteheadi. Next base: position 24,855,730 of record CM022476.1, read on the forward strand.
TGACGAGGTGGTTTAGGTGTTTGTTTGGTTTTTGGGAATTTTTGTTTAAAAAACAAACAAACAAACACAAAATTCACCTCTTAAATCACGGTGGCTCCACACTGGCATTCCTTAGCGGCTCAGGCCCTCAGCACAAGCGCGTAGATCCCGTCAGAGTGGCGGAGTTTTAATTATTCCCTACTGGAGATCCGGCCACCCTAAGCCTACAACAGTCCCAAGCCGCGCCAATCACAAATTGGTATTAAAGAGGCTTTGGAGGAGTGCTTTGCATTCTCCCGGGGGGGGGGGTTATCACGTATACTAAGGCAAATATTTACTCTGTGTGCAAAAGTCTGGACCAGGCTGCTCAGCAGTATGGAAGGGGCAGGTTTCATTCTACCTCATCACAGCTCCCAAGAATATGGGAGACTGAACCGGCATCAGTCACATCAGTTCAAAGACGGGCACGCATCTCTCAATATGGAGGGATGGAAGTCCTTACTGATGCCTGTGAACTTTGTATGCAATGCACTATTTCAACAGTTAGGCTACACTATATTCAACTTCTAATCCAGTCACATGCAAACCTTGTGAGGTTGATAAATGTTTACCCTGTATATTGTATTACCAATGCTAAAATTGTCTGATTTGCCTGTTAATCTTAACTCATTAAAAGACAGATATAGCTATAATGTGTTTTGCTTATTGCTAACTTCACTTGGCTGTTTGAGCTTCCCTGCACATCCTAAAAAAAAAAAACACAATCTCAAGGGCTGGATCAAAAACCCCATAAGTAGACAAAAGATTCTGACTTGTGATTCAAATTTTTTCCAAAGTTTGTTTGCGCTTTCAACTGATCCTCTTAACAGCTTCCATCAGATCAAGGACACAACATGTGAATGACAGTCTTTATTAAAACTTTACATCAATTCATAACTCATTTTAAATACTATTGTGATAGCTACTTCTCTCTGTTATACAACATAACAGTGTATATTAGTACTCTATATGCTTTTACTTTATTTTGATTTCCCTTTTATAATCCAGTATGAGCCTTAGGAGTACATACTGTATGCATACACTGTTGCAACATTAACATTAATGTAGTGTCTATGCTCTGAAGAACACTTTTGGGTAACAAGTAATTGTATAAGTATTCATGAGCCTGCGCTACAAAAATAACCGCATTAAGGAAAACGCACAAAGCTGGCACAAGGCAGTGCAAAATCCACAATGATTGAGCTATTGGAAGCAAAGTGCAATGGCTGGAGTATTATAACTCACTGAATAGCATCAAACTGGCTAATAAATCTGGTTAAAAAGTGCTCCTAAGAGTTGAAGGTTATGGAGTACTCACTCAGCAAATACTTTGTCGTTCAGATTTGCAGTCAGTTTTAAAGATAATACCACAGCAGTCAGTGCCTTGGCATAGTAAGCAGCATATTATTCAATCTTTGTCCAAACACAGCTTTATAAAAATAGAAAACAACTAGAGTGAGAAGAATATATTTCGCCAGTAGTATGCTACAGTATATGTAGTAAACATTTTGTAAAAGTTGATTTCAGAAATTAAAGTAGGTTATATATTTCACAAAGTGGCACTAACCGAGTTCAGAAATGCATAACTGGCCCCCCAGAGTCCCTGCTCTTTTCACCATCTTAAAGCCCCGTCTGGTCACATCTGGTTGGTCACGCTGCACAGCACGGTGGACTGACTGCCGCCGACTGTGTTTGACTCGGTCGTGGTGATGAGTGCGTCGGAAGGGATTGGGCCAACCCCTCCTGACACCTGGCTCCCCCATGGCCTCCACTCTGGTCTTGCCCTCTGGCTCTGGGGGCTGAGGCTGGTGCTTCCGACGGCAGGCCTCTTCCCCTCATATGTCCCCCTAACCAATCCATTCAGCAGGCCGGAGGCAGAGGTCTGGTCCAGGTGCTCAGCTGAGACCAGAGGCTGCCGGTCCTCCTCCTCAGAGATAGCAAACACCGGCACGCTGATGTGATCGTCCTCGCCTGGGAATTCGCGCCTCTTTCCGGGCTTGCCGCTCTCGATCTGACACTGGGTGGAGGAAGAAGAGCCAGAGCTGTGTTCTGAGGGGGAGCCCTGGGCATGAGGAACCCCAGAGGCCTTCGCTGGTTCTGCCGTCCCGGAAAGCAGGCCAAAGCAAGGCCCCGTGAAGCGCGAGCGCCGCAGGTTGCTGGTGGAGTTGAGACGTCGCTGCCTCTGGGCGGGCTGCGTAAGGGGGTAGGATGCATTGCTGATGGATGAATCAGAGATGGTGCTGTTATCTGCCTTGGCATCCAGGGGAACGTCGGAGAAGACCTTCTTGCCGTCATCCCCTCTACAGTCAGCTACCAAATTGGATGGCGCCTGGAATGATAGGATATGACTTTTTCAGACGTTTAGACTTGTCACAGAAGGAAAACCATAGGTTTAAGTGTCCCAGTAAGCCAATTTTCTTAACATTTTTACCCACGAAAAAACATTTTCTTACTTAGTCTTGGTGTTCTATAGATAGCTTGAATTTTATTTATCCACGTTGAGAGCTCCATATTTGAGATTTCTGCATTCACCTCAGTAATATGTGGTAAAATGAGAACTTTTTGCGTGGTTAAGTATGACAGTAGGTCAATGTTTGTGTACTTTTGGTGAAATGACCCTTTAAGGTCAACTAAGGACACCTGATCAAGACAATTGTAAAAACATGGTCATTTATATTGGAAACAAATTAAATTAACCCAAATGACTGCGACACACTCTGGCACCCGCCATTCCTCATCAACCTCACGTGCCATAAATGGTCCTGGGTGTAACAAAACATCAAATGGTTCTAGTACTGACGCTGTCCACCAGCTTGGTGAAGGGACTGGTGGAGTTCCAGCTGCACCACTTCTTATGCAGCTGCGGCAGTGGAGGGAGGAAGTCCTGGAAGGTGCGTACGCTCCATGCTCTCGGTCTGGCGGACCTGGCACCAGTAGGTGATGTGCTGGAGTCTGGTGAGGGCCAGTCACCTGCAGGGCTGGGACCAGTGTCACTGTGCCGCAGAAACCTCTCCCGCTGCTAAGAGAGAAAGAAAAAAAAAAAGAAAAAAGTATACACTTAAATGAGTAGTCTGGGCATGTCTGATAGTGGGCACCAACAGAGAGGCTTTTAACAGGATGCCCACCGGCAGCCATATTGAGAGTCTTTTGCTGTCTCAGGAGATTATATTAAGAGCTGCCTGAAAAATTATATTTTTGTCTCTGATGGTAAGTTCTGAAAACATACATGCGGAGCAAAACAAACCTTCCCTGGAAAAAGAAAGGTTAAAAGACAAGAGTGGCTTAGAGAGGATAAACTAACTAATTAGGAATGAATACGACTGCACAACATAAATAGCTCATATCAGAGGTGGCATTATGCTCAAGCACTCAACTGCAGCTCCAATGGTCAATGACCTGCACTGAGCAGCAGGCTTGTTATTGAATCACGCACGCATCTTTGGTATTGAGCAAAGATGGAAAGACTGGACTCATTAACAATAGCGCAGCTTTATCTAATTTCTAAATGTTAATGTAAAGACAATCACTTGAGCTGTGTGAAGTTCCCGCCTACATTAAACGCTCCCCAAAAAACCCTCCGTCACAGGATTAAATGACTACAGGCCTGACATCTGTGGTTATGAATTCTTTTAAAAGACTGGTGCTGACCCACCTAAAGGACATCACAGGACCCCTGCTGGACCCCAGCGGTTTGCCTACCAGGCAAAGAGGTCAGCGGATGATCCTGCAACACCTCGATTCTCCCTTGGACATACGTACGGATCCTGTTTGTGGACTTCAGCTCGGTGGTCAACACCAACTCGCTGTCCCAGCCCCCACCTGTCAGTGGATCACAAACTTCCTGACAAACTGGATGCAGCAGGTGAGGCTGGGGAACATCACGTCCAGCACCCAGACAATCAGCACTGGTGCCCCCGAGGGGTGTGTTGTGCTCTCCCCACTGCTCTTCTCCCGCAACACCAATGACTGCACCTCAGGGGACCCGTCTGTCAAACTCCTCAAGTTTGCAGACGACACTGTAGGACGGTGACGAGTCTGCATACAGACTGGAGGTTGAACAGAGGTTGGCGATGCCCCCCCCATCACCATATCCAACAACACAGTGTCTGTTGCGGAAGCCTCCGGGTACTTACTGCACTGGCTCAGGACGTTCAACCTGCCTCGGGAGCTGCTGATCTAATTCTACTCTGCAATAATCCAGTCTGTTCTCTGCACATCCATCACTGTCCGGTTTGGATCGGCCATCAAACAGGACAAGAACAGACCACAACGGACAATCAGGACTGCAGAAAAGATCATTGGTATCTCATTCTTTATTATCACTACAATATCACTTTTTAAATCCACGCAGGCTGCACATACTGTATATACTGCCATATCCACCTGCCTCATGTATATAAAGCAACCTGTTAAATTAATCATTTATTTCAGCACCATTGCACTTACTGTCATACTGTTTAAAAAAACGTTACTGATGTTGCTTTTTATAATTTTAAAAAATACCTATGTCTATATCTTTGCACATAGTAGCTTCATATTTGTTTAACTTGTTGTCCTTGTTTTGTTTTTTAGCTATTTCTGTGTGTGTACGTTGAGCGCAACGAAAAACCGGAGTCAAATTCCTTGTGCGGGTACACGTACGTGGCCAATAAATCAGATTCTGAAAACACACGGGTAATGCTGTCAAATTCTGTTGACGTCAAACACCAGCAAACTGTAGGTTTGCTAACCCATAACCTAGCTACACTAACCCTCACCCTATCCTTAGTTACATTACTTGTGGTGTCGTTGTTTTCTCTATGTCAAGGTACTTGTCGTGGTTTTGGATTTCTCCAGAATCGCATGCCCCACCTTTACATTAAATTGCTGTCAACCAGAATCAGCACTCCGATAGTAGTATCACTGCTTGCAGCAACATAGCAGTTAGGGTAGGGGTATTAGGAACTGACTGCCTGCCAGTCTGCTGGTTGCACCTGCTACATTTCCTCCTCACAGCTGAATTTCTCCCTGCAGATTGTGTTGTGTACTACATTAATGGATTAACAAGACGGAACTGTGCTGATTAGCTTGGCCTGCTCAGTCACACAGCCAGCCAGCTAAGCGTGTGTGGCTCATGTACCAATCTCAGTCATTATTCATTAAGTACGTTAAAGCTGTCAAGAGAACAGCAGTGGCTTTGGAATGATTTCAGTCACATTTGTGGAGTTGTGTATGCACAACTCTTACCATCTGAACTGTACATTACAGGTCCAAACAAATGCCTATTTGAGAGGTCACTTTACTGGTTTGAGACATGTACGGGTCATATTTGCATGAGCAACCAGGAGAGGCTAACTGTGATTGACAGGTTAGCTGTGCAAAGGCCACTTTAGCCTTCCTGATCGGTCAGCTGCTGTTGATGAGGGGAGGGGAAAGGTTTTGAGGGGTTGCAACCATCAGACAGAATGAGTCCAGATAATCCTTTACACAGAGTCACTAGCAGCTAGCTTTGTCTAGACAAGAATTAGCTAGGGAATTAAATAAAATGTTCTTTTGGTCAGTAAAGCCCCACGAACACAATGGCAACTTTTAAGATTTGACACACGAGATGAGAAATCAGCCACCCAACACATTCGCTTACAAACCTGTGGTTCCAAAAAGGTGGGGCCTAAGATCCTTCAGGTATGCCTGGAGAGGTTTCAGTCTCTTTTCGTACAGCGAGGAATGTACAAGACCACTTTGATCCAGACTTCTCTGCCTTGAGCTCATCACCCTGCCTACAGCAAGAATGGTTTTAAGGTCTTCCCGTTGCTTTATTGTAACTAAATTGAAGCTCTTCTTGGAAGGGGTCCTTTGCAAAAAAATGTTATCAAATGGGGGCTCGCATATTTGGTGGTGTGTGTGGCATGAAAATACCTCACTAACCTGGAAAGGTCACCTGGCAACGACATTGAGAAGATGAATTTGACATTTTTCAGTGACCTTTGCCACTGTTAGCCCAAGCAACATTTCTCAAACATTATTTACATGGACATCTGCATCGAGGACACACACAGGCAGACCACACACTGTGTGCCAAAGCGTGCATGACACACACAGACACACAAACACACACACAATTGGAGCTGGGAATCTGGCTCTGTAGATAATACTCCATTAGCCTAGGCTGCAGAAGAGCTTGCCAGTCCTTCAAAAAGCTGCCAGAGCTGTTTTATGCCAACTCTTATTCCAAGAGAATACAAAAGACAGCAGAGAAAAAAAGAAAAGAAAAAAAAGGTTGGTCGAACCGTTGCTTCGTCCTCAACGCTCCTCCCATCTTTTAATTATCCTCATTTCCCATTTATGTCCTCATCGTTATCATAGTTTTAGACTGTACCATGCATACGCCAACATAATTGTGTCAGTCTTATTAGGAACACTGGGTCAATTCAAAGCAATGAATGCCCTGTCACCTCTGATGCTCATTGGTTCAGGGATCATTTCCCCAAAACGAGCAGATCACCCACTGAGAGTTTGGCCTTGAGATTAAATAGACAATTTCCCTGTCCACTGTATAGGATCAACGCTACTTTCAGATAGAACGTTTTTCTCCAGTTGCCTGAAAAATTGAGGAAACAAGACTACACCCATGTTAGCGGCTCTGTGTAGCTGTAGGCACAGCGGTGCTTTGAGCTAAATGCATACGTCAGCACACTAACATGGTCGCAATGACATTGCGAACATTCGGCTGTTTAGCAGGTATAATGTTGACCATCCTAGTTTAGCGTGTTAGCATGCTTACATTTGCTAATTAGCACTAAAACATACAAGTACAACAACAAGTGCAGCTGAGGTGAATGGGAATGTCACTGGTTTGTCAGGTATTTGTTCATAAACCAAAATCAAATGGAAATTTTGACCTGATGACAGTGCAATAAGGGGAGTGAAGGGATCACCAGATTTCACCCCGAGGGCGCAAGAATGTCTGTGAGATATACCAATACCACAAACGTCACTCTCATGGTAGCGCTAGATGAAAACTCAGGGGATAACCAAAGACAGTGGGCTTCATTGTCTGGGGATCCTGAATGTCTCCACTAAATTTCACGGAAAATAGTTGTTGAAATATTTCAGTCTGGACCAAAGTGGTGGAGCTTTGGAGCAAGTAATGCCCTTTTCCTGGAAGGTGACAACATAGACAACTGTATTGGCATGAAATTTGTCCTTACTGTGTGAGGTGCGAAGGCTAGCCTGCTTGGGCTAGGAGCTGAAGATACAATGAAAACCTCATCCGCACCAAGGTCGAGTTCAGTCAAACCGCTGCAACAGAAGTCCACCTCTGCATTCTGGGAAATGTCACTGCCAGCACTCCCTACAGAAACAGTTACACACAAAATATACTGAGAACATTGATGACAAGGCCATTTTTAATAAGTTTATTGAACTGTAATAGTGCTTGTATATATGAGTTGGAGCTCAGAGCAGTTTCAGCGAGAAACTGGCAAAGCAGTAGTTGGGCAGTTTGGGTCCAGTGGCTGTAATCATGCGTAAATTCAAACTTTTTACATTCTAACAGTTTTTACCATTGACATTTAATTCACGCCAATGCTCCACATTGACTTGTACTGCAATTTAAATGGTTCAATGAAATAACATGCAGAGTAGGCTAATCTCAACCCCTTCACTGTTTATAAGCTGTGTTTTGGTGTAAACTCCTTACACCGTGACTGGAGCACACAGAGAGGGGGACTGTACTCCCCTGTTGTTCAAACTACTCCCAGGCTGCTCTGTGGGTTAAATGCGACAACCCACAAATCTCTCAGCCTGTGTTCAGTCCCACTGAGAGAGAGAACCCTTTCGGATTGTTCCAGGATCAAGCCTGTGTGCTGCTCCGAAACTAATTTTTCTTTCCGTTGAAAACTGACCCAGAGTCCACAGAGGGTCCCTTTAAACACAGTTTGTTTTAATTTGAAGTAATGTCTTACGACCTATTTATAACACAATAGTGATTCAACCAATAAGCGGTTCATGAAAGCTTGTATAGGTAAATCTTTCCCAGGAAAACAAGAAAGATTGGCCTGTTTTTCCATTTCCGGAAACGGCAGTGGCAATTCGCTTGTAATCAATGGACTATAATCCAATCACGGACTTTTTGATTGACAAGTCATCTCCTGAAAAACCTCAATTGACAGCAATTGAGGCACATTCCTCAAACCCCAGGCCCTCACTTTTAAATGACTACACTAAAACTTTAGCTTATTGCTATCAGATTATTGCTTTGCCAGGAAATGAATTAATGGCAGATTTATATTCCTGAAGGTGTTATTATCATTCCTAAAATTATTCTAGTCAAAGTCTAAACACATTGTGTAAATATAATTCAAAATGAATGACATCCACAGTAATGTGCAATTGTGGGATTTGGGCTTGCTGCAATACCGTATATCTTAGAACTTTGCAAGAGGAACTGAGACCTACCAGAATATAGTTTAAGCCAGTTCAGCATGAAGTACAGCCCCTTTAATTGTTTTTAGTTTTTTATTTATGGGCCAACATCAGCAATCCAATACATCAGTCTATACATTGTGTGCATGCATTCAGGTGTGTGTGTCCTCCCAACCTGTGTGTGGCAGGCTGTCGTTGTTGTTGTCCTGGTCTGTGGTTGCCTCCAGGTTGGTCTGATTCTCAGCCATCAGCTGCAGCTCGCTGACCTCAGCCCTGGTGTTCTGGACTCCCTCTGGCACCTACAACAAAAGCATGCGGCCAGTCAGTTTTTATCCACAGTGCATCATCATGATAAGCAGTGCAAACATGTTCAGTAGTTCCCAGAGGGAATCAAGACCTGAACCAACACAAAGCCACAGCACAGCGACAGCCAACCCAAATTCACATATACGTAGAACATACAAAGAATAGCCGACTAACAGGAACAGTGATATCTTTTTTTTTTTTTTTTAAAGATTCAAAATCGATGCCGCAGACCCAGTGAGATCGTCTTTTTTATTCAATGCATTCTGCATCATTGACAATGCAACTTGACCTCCAACAGTTCAGCTCAGAGATTCAGGAGTGTTATGCTAGTAGCAGCTAATGTAGCCTCGAGCTGCTGGCCTCAAGCAGAGATGAGGAGCTGGCTACAGAGGTCTAAGCTAAATTCTTTCCAACTCCACACCCCCAGATTTTGTTTCATTTTCAAAACTTGTAGACTTCAGCTCCAACCCACTCCGACTCACGTGCCATCACTTGAGGCAATTCAGACATTATCAGCTGGAGCCGCAAAAGGCTATATACAACCTTTTTTCACATATGCAGCAGTAATCCCCAACACATGTAAAATTGGTGGAGCTCCCCTTTAAATAAGATGTATTTCTGTTGAATCAGTCTTCTAATAAATCATAAAGGACAGAGACTTGTTGATCATATTTTACACCATTACAAAAAATAGCTATAAATGTACTGTGATGCAAGATGCGATTGTTCCTAAGACACAACTAACATCGATAATGAGAGCTAACAGGATTTAATATTATTGATATACAGCCTTCAGGGTGTCACACACCGTGCGTCAGCCAGTACCAATTTCTGCAGTTTACAACTCATTATTTCATGCTACAATCATTATAACACTCCCCCACCCAATCATCTGCTTCAAACCTGTATGACCCAATGTGAACCAGAGGTGGTACAGCTCTGTGGGGAGTGAAAGGGGCAGTGCTACAGTCAACAGTGTTCCCATATAAAGCTCTCTTTTCAGTGGAATGTTTAACTGACAAATAAGGAAATCGAGAGAAGAAGACAGGTAGGGGAGGAGAGAGACTGACATGTAGAGAGGTCAAAACGGAGAGGATTTGGAAAGAAAGTATGCAGTAGTGTCTGTACCTCAGAGTTGCTGGATGCACAGGAGCTGGCTCTTTTGAGACAAAGCTTGGGTCTGGAAAACATACAGTACCACAGAAATTCAGTTTATAATTACAGACATATCCAAAAACCAGCTTTTATGAATGACTCCTATTTTTTTTTTTCCCCCCACTCTTGGCAGAGCCCCTCCCCCCCCAAGAATAAAAATCCCTCTGGTGTTCACAATTTGACCAAAAATGTAAAAATGGACACTATCCCATAAAACCATACTGAAATGGGAGCTTTTTGACATAGTAACCACCTCACTCAAAATATAATAGCTCCAACATACCTGTGGCTATTTCCCCCTCAATAGTTGCTCTATTGTGGTGTTGGATGATGTGCAGGAGCCACCGCGATCGTGCATTCACACATGCCACAACTCCAGCAGTTCACATAGTGGTTGTTGCTGAGATGTTATTGCTATGCATTACTTTTCTCCTGTAGGGATGCACCACTGTCACTTTTTCACTGCAGATAGTCATATCTAGTATTTGTTTCCACAGACACACTGGTGACAATTAATTAGATTATTGTACAGCTGAGAAAATGACTAATAACACTTACCTATATTTACCATGCTTTTCTGTTGTGTTCTTAAGTCCACATGAACCAATGAAGCATGAAGAAATACTTGAGCAAGTACCCTCTTATTAAAAATGACTCTTACAGCTGAATGAGTTCATTACCTGCCACGGTCAACTGAGGGCAACCCCTGCTGTGACTCTCATCCACCTTTGGCAGTTTTCTGACCAGAGGGGACCTTGGGAGTTAATCTCAATGCTGCTTTAAACTTGCAAGATCTCGCCTAACTCGCCAGGATAGTTGTTTTCCAATGATTTCTGTGAACTCATTTAAATTAATAGGGAACAACTGAATGAGAAATATAAAACAGCTACTGAGGCTGCTCATGAGCTTGACATTTTAATGGTAATGCATTTCCTGGCTTCTGAATAACTTGTGTTGTTGTTCTTGCTAATTACACTTTCATTTTATTGAACATGTGTTTCCAATTTCCCTGTCATTAATAGTAAGAACCTGTGGAGTTATTGTGCCTAATGGATGAGTTGGAGACACTGAGCTGCATTTGAAATAAACACAAGTCATAGGGGTGTTTCTCTCAGAGCTGAATACCGAGGCCGACGCACATCTGAACCTTCCTGGATTTTGAATCTATCTGGACCAGTAGGGTAAAACAGTCACCTTGTCAGAGCAGATATTATTACAAACCTCCAAACTTAACCCCTCAGCTTGTGTTCATTGTCCCCTGGGATGGTATAGAGGGAACAGCTTGTAAATTACACCTTTTGATTGTCTGACAATGCTATCGGTACCAAACTCACATTGAGTTTTAATTCTCCTTGTTGTCCCCCCCCCCCCATTTCTCCGCCCATTCACTTTCATGTAGCCTCTGTGTTTTTGTGTGCTGGAATTGATGCCAGGTGCTGTAGCTTGAATGCCCCGCCGTCTATGGTGAGAATTCTGCACATCAAGGAAGCCGCGCATTTTCAGCCAAACCCAACTAATCTCCAAGGGTCACCACATCAGGGACTGAGGCTTCCAGCTGAGTCAACATAAAGTGTTGACTGTGTACGTGCGAGCGTGTGCATCCTAGTATGCGTGCGCGTTTACTGTCAGACCCGCCCATTTTCATTCATTCCATTGGGAGAAATCAAAGATAAGACTTGTGAATTTTCTTAGGAGGATATTTACTGAGGACTCCGTTAAATGGGGTTTTGTTTTGTTTCAAAAAACTTTTATCTAAACTTTAAAAGTTTTATCTGAAAAAAATATAATTTATTAAGAAGACTAAGAGTCTAAAGCCTGTGCTTTGAGCTATATGGTAATGTCAGCATGGCAACATGCTCACAATGACAATGCTAACCTGCTGACGTTTAGCAGCATGTTGTTAACTATGTTTACCATGTTCCCCATCTTAGTTTAGCATGTTAGCATGCTATCATTTGCCAATAAGCTCTAAACACAAGGTACAGCTAAGGCTGATGGGAATGTCATTAGTTTTGCAGGTTTTTGGACATTGAACAAAATACAAAATGAAGGGAATAGATTAAAATGGACGGGCTCACCAAATAGCCATCAGGATACATCTTCTGGGGAACATGAACATCTCTACAAAATGTTGTGGCAATCCATCAAGTAGATGCTGAGATATTGCACTGGAGAATGAAAAACTTTGACCTGCTGGTGGTGCTACATGAAAGATCAGGGGACAACCAGCCTCAGTGGAATCCATCCTCTGGGGTCTTTGAATATCGATACCATATTTCATGGCAATCCATCTAATAGTTGTCAAGGTACACAACACCAAAAATGTCAACCTGCTGGTGGCACTAGAGGAAAAGTCAGGGGGATCATCAGAGTCATTAAGATAAGACTTGTGAATTTTTTGACCATGAATGTCTTAAAAAAATAAAAAAAAATAAATAAATAAAAAAATGAACTGCAATCCACTGAGTATTTGTTGAGATATTATTAATAACTACCTGGTAAAGGTGCAAAATGTTTTTCAACTGCTTAGTAAAAATGACCATAATTTATCTCCAGGGGTTTGATATTCATGACACAACAAAAGCTTCACTTGGTAGCTGATTTCTGGCTACTTTTCAGCTTGTCCTCTGTTCTGGAAAAAAAAAAATGTTCCAAGACATGTCTTTAGCTTGTCTCTCTCTATTGTGAAAATGAGTGTCTTTTTTGTTTGTTCACATTTTGTAGACTAAACAAATTCCTACCCCATCTTAATAACAAAGGCCAAGTCTGAGCCTAAGCACCTCAAAAATCCCAAACCATTCAATCATTTCATAATGTCTTGAAAATTATAAAAAATGGATTGATTGTCAACTAATCATTTCAGCACTAAATGTGACTATGACAGCAACCACAATTTAATCCAGAAGTTGTTGCAATTTATTAGTGGAAAAGAGAAGTCAATCCGGTGGTCGCAACACTTGTCCCTAATCTATTTTGTCGGAATTATTTTTATGTTGTCTTTGCTTTTCTATATATAGTTAGTGTACTTCTGTTACCTGAAAACGATGCAGAGGGCACTTGTAAGTATCATAGCGAAGAAGGCAGCTCCACTCACAGCAGCCAGCAAAGAGGAGTCTACTTTGCTGGCTGTGGGAGCGGAAGCACGGCGGTCCCCCCCTGGCTCGGTCAGGTTCTGGTAGTGGAAGAGAAGAGCAAAGCCGCGGCCCCAGTGGGTGGTGGTGATGAGCTCCATGATGACTTCCACCATTTCCCGGCTGGAGCCGAAAACCAGCTGGCTGCTGGGAGGCCGGTTGGACCCACAGAACCTGGAGGAGAAGGTGATGAGGTCTGAGATGTAGAGGACATCGTGGGGGCAGGCGTCAAGCACAGAGTGCTGGGTTTCGGGGCTCACAGCTGGAGTGTCAGTGGACAGTGGTGATGCAAGGGTGGTCTCCTCCACAACTCTGCTTGTGTTAGAACTGGGGCTGAGGTCTCCCCTGAGGTGAGAGGAGGAGGTGGAATTGACAGCCTTGTCTCCTGGAGGCACAGCAACAGGTAGGAGGAGAAGAGAGGAAGGAGGTGGCGAAGGTAGGCCAGAGGAATCACTTGCAGATCTTTTGGCAGAATTTGAGACTTTGGCAATCTCCATCTTTGTGGACTGTTCCTGGATCACTACTTGCTTGACTTCAGCTTCTTGGGAGGACTGCTGAGTCTTTGTGACATCCCCAACTCTCTGAAGCATAGGATCTTTAGCTGCTGATGACGTTTCAGCTGCCGCTAAGCTGCCAGGAGTGAAAGTCACCTCTTCGTCTGCCTCTTCGTCTTCAAAATTAGAGATAGCAGAGTACTGTGCAGCGGTATCATGGCTTTCAAACACGTCAAAGTCAAATATCTCCAGAATAAGCTGGTAATCAACAGGAACAAAGAACTGCCAAACACAGTGTGTCCCAGACGAGTAGTTGTAGGGGAAGCCAGGGGACAGAATGAGGCCTTGGACATCCACCACATCCACCTTGGCACCACAGTCGAAGTATACCTGCAATATGAGCCGCATTAAATGAGTCATGTCATAATTTCAAACCGTCTTTTAAAAGGCACTATAACCAAAGAATCTCACATTTTAAGGTTTATTTTAGTTACTTATTGACACTCAGAATCACAATTAACGTGACTCATACAGCTCTATAGGTAGCAAAAAAGGTTAAGGCTTTTGATTCCCACTGGTACCACCCATGCTAGCATTCATTTCATTCTTTGGCATTATGTTTAAAAGGTTTTGACCAGTATTATATTATATTCTGAGATGAGTCATATATTCAGATGATGGCAACTAAGTGATTAAGTTCTCTAAGGACCAAAGGCACCAACAACCAAGGTACCTATCAACAAATAATACACTTGACTTGTGGTCTGATTGCTCACTGACATAAACCAGCTTGAAACTGAACTATTCAACCCTGCTGTTCTGCCTTTATTTCAAAGCCTGTGTTTTGCCTACTTGGGTAACCCTAGTGAGGGTATTTCTTCAAACATGCTGGCTGTAATTCTTCCCAGGTGTGTGGGGATGTAAGGGGGACCTGGGTCCTAAGCAGAGGCAGATGTGTGGCTGGGCCAGGGAGCTGAGGACCAGACCTTTGTAGGGGGCCTGTGTGTTTATGAGCTTTCCTGCTGGCCTCAGTTCTGGACTGTGGGAATGACCCAGACTGGCAGACCCCCATGCCAGACAGGTAACAAACCAACACCCGCGGGCGACACTTGTGCTCTGGACTGGGCTGAAAGCATAAGAGATGAGATGAGAATGCAGTCAAGATGGGGGAGAGCTAAAGTCTATGGAGCCAGACAGGCACTTTGATTGCTCCATGGACCATCTATCCCCATTCAAATGCATTTATCAAAAGGCATTCTTCAGTCAGTATATTTTAAGTAGCCAAATCTACATGTAATTTTCAAATCACGACTGGAAGAGGGGACCGCACGCTCGGCCCTGCGGTCATCAGGATCAAACCAAAGGCCTCTCCATAGTTGATACAGGTGACAGCCTCACAGCCACAGCATATTACAGACACATGGGAGGTCAGGGAAGGCAAGGAGGGCAGCATGACCTACGTAATGAAAAAAATGTGTGTATGTTTGTCCTGTTGGCTGTTAGATGTTAAGATTTTTTGCATTCTGAGGGATTTTGTTCTCATGTTGGGAGTTTCATTCAAGGAAAGATCATCAAAAATATACAGTAAAGATTTCATAAGCAGCAGGTCCACAGCTGAACTCATACTCTCTTTTGACCTCTTTAAAAGGACATGATGGTGATAGATTCTGATAGCAGTTTTGCTGTGACCTTAGAACTATGTGTGTTACTTCGTGATTCAGTCACATTGCCTTCCCTATGCAAAAATGTGATCATTTTTCCCCCAGTTATCCAGCAGCGGGTTGCATCACCAAAGTTATTTTTGTGATCTCACAGGTGTCTACTTTCAGCCCGGAATTAGAGAACATTTGCCCGGGGCAAAACCAGCATTTACATCTGACATTTTCGCAAACCGTGCCACTCTGCTCTGCTCTTCATCTATGCTGGAAACGTACGTCAGGTCCGCTGCTCAGGGCATGGCACACTGGTGGCTGGCACAGTCTGCGGAAATACTGCATTAAAATGTTGGTTACGTCCCAGGCAAACATTTCATCTTTCTGAGGAGACAGCAATTTGTTGGATTGCGAGAATACCTTCGAAGGTACAGCCAAATGCTTGAAAAACAACAGTTTGATCTTCCCCCAAAGGTTTGCGTAGGGAACACTAATGTATGTCACAAAATAACATAACAGTGCTGAGGTCACAGATGGGGCTAAGTTTCAGTGAACAATAACATAAGCCTAAACCACAAGACATGTTTGCCAGTCCGCTTTACATTTCCCAGAAATGCATGTAAAAGTATATAGCTGACCAAAAACGCTTGCATGTGAAACAAAAAAAACAGCTTACTACAGTACAAGCCATAGTTTCCTAATTACATTTTCAAACAGCAGTATCTTCCCATGTTAAAAGACATTGAACTGTTCATGGCATGTGAGTGACATTACATTTAATGAAATGTTAGCTCAGTCTTCTTAATATAAAAACAAATGCAAAATTTACCACAATCCTGATAGAAATTGTAATCATTAAAGTCCTTTATGGTAGCTGTATTTTGCAGTTTTTTTTCCCTGACTGACATTTGGAAGCAATTATATTAGCACATGACATGCTACACTTGCACTGCCTACACACTTAATAGAAATTATGTGCTACAGCAAAGAATTATACGGATGACATTTGAACGGGCCAAATGTCATTCCTGCTGAGGTTAGAGAGAGTAAGCCGATTTGGGGTCTGCAGTGTTTGCAGCAAGGTTGCGCAATGAGGGGGAACCACTTCACAATATGGGGACACGGCGGGGGGAAGGGAAGGACAGTGCGTCCCCTTTAAGGGCAGAAATGACCCGTAGTGAGAGAACATATGTTTGTTCATTTATCTGCCATTTTGTTGCTTTGCTGGCTTTTCCTTAACCTCCCTTAAAGACCTATTTCACTATGGGGGGTTTTTTTAACCCTAAAATAAATTAAACTTTAAAAAAGGGTAAAAAAAAAAAAAATAGATATTGCAAATAATGCCCATTTATGAATGAATAGTCTCATGTATGATGTGAAATCCTGTATCTGATGAAAGAGAACTGTGTCATCGACAGAGACTGTGTCATCTCTCCCACCAGGACGAGGGAGGTCTCCAGCACCCTGGGATGTGCATGCTAGACTACACATGAAAGGGCCCCAAAGTGCCACAGTGTCGAATGGAAATGGGACATTCTTATAATGCCAAGCATCTCAGTTCTGTTACATCACAGGCCGCTCCACTGGCAAGCCGCTAATTATTCAAGGATGCCTTTTCTCATGGAGAAACAATAGGCCGCAGTGCTGTTTTGGTGAGCCACTCCACCAACTGGGAGGGCGGATAATATTTTAATGAAGTGATGCTAATAAGAACAAGGAAAGCTGAAAGTTTACATAAGAGCCGGCTGGTCAGTGCGCCCCAGTTGTGCCACTGACAGGGGCTTCCCTGGACAGAAGTAGATCAACTGAGCACATAATTGTCCGAAATGACTTGTTCAGTGAAACATCAGACCAGCTGCTGTCATTACTGAGAGGCCCCTCACAAACAGTATTGTTCTATCGTTTTCACTTTGCGTCAGAACATCTTAAAAAAAAAAAAAAGGGGAGGAGCGGTGGGTGTTTTAATCACATTCCATGATAGGGTTCATTAGTCTGTCTGATTACCACAGAGGCAACTTAATCCACTCACTGATGTGGGGGTGATTTGTTATATTATACACACACATCATTTTATTAGAATATTATTTTTTATTTAATTTAAATAATTTTTATTGTTAAAAAAATTATTTAAAACAAATACAAACAATTTAAACCACTATATTGTTTTCTACGAGAGGTTGCATTCTAGGTAAACGGGGGGCGGGGGATGTGGTCAGAAACAAAGATAAGAAATAAACAAAAAGGAAAATAGTTCTCTTCTCCTGTTATAAATATGTATATGATCATTAAACTACACTTCTGGAGCAAAAAAAACAAACAAAACAAAACAAAAAAAAAAGTTATCCAAGCTTGTATCTGCAATAAAAAGCAGTTCATTTTAGACCTCAATCTGTAGTATAAAGGTGAACAAGCCAAAAAAACACTACTTGTCAGTACACCTTTATTTTACAAAACAGAAGTCTGCAGTGTGACCTAACTGCTGGCTTTAACAAGGATTTTTTTAAACCACCCAGGCTGACAAGACTGCTGTGAAAACTTTGCAACACGAGCTGGCTTCTGCTGAAGTACTGTTAACACACACACACTCACACACACACACACACACTCGGCCTCTCATGCACAAACAGCCCTGGACTGGCTCATAAACAGGCAGGCGGGCCCCTCAAAAAGGGGGCAGGAATCCTCAACAGGCCTGTTTACTGGAGGAGAAAAGTGACACTGCTTCACAGGCCAGCGCCTGAGCAGTCCACTCAGGATGCTTTACAATCTCACTCAATTTCCTCAGGTCTGGACCCATATCACCGTACAGTTTAGTGGACCAATAGTTTAGCCTGCTCCGAATTATTTTTCCATTATCCTTAATTGAATCAAGTAGTTTGAGGGTTTGAGATCCGACTGATACAGACGTGAGGAGAAAAAGATTTTGAGAAAAATATAGCCAATAATGTAATGCAGCTACATATTCACCGTGTCAGTCCACTACATATTAGAACAGACATTGAAAGTGACTACTAAAATAGAAAACGTAAGAATTAATGCTGTAAAAAAAATCAATGATGGGGATGAGACAAATCTTACCACAACTCAAATAAAAGCTGGAGCTATTTGAGTTTAACAGAATGATGTGCCACTAATTTAATTTCATTTTAGCAATTCTCAAAGTGCAACAAATGAACAGGAATTTCCATGAGTTGCACCGGTGCAGAAAGATGCAGACTTCTCATACAGTAATGCAGTAAATCCTGACCCACAAGAGGAAAGTGCTTGCAGGGTACACAGAATACAGAAAATGTTAGGAACTGTTCCTCTTTTTGAAAAAACAAAACAAAATAACATTGATTCCAGGATCATGGAATCCAATGACGTGCAGCTAAAAAGAAGTTAGAATGGGGATTTTAAGGTTATAGACAAACGAGTCAGCAGCTACAGCTCAACACCATCAAGGTGCCCTATTTGTTTTATTTTGAACAGCTCCCTCCAAATACACCGATAGGAAAGAAGCTCCTTGAGGTCATTCCCCACAGCTGTGAAAAGCCCTGATACTCGAGCCCAGGATTGATCCCATATCTCCCCTGTGATGTCAATGCCTCTCCTGTTGGGCTCATGTCAGTGGCTCCAGTTCAAGCCAGGGTGAGTTTACAAACTAGTGTGGCGGCCTGATTAGGCCCAGGCATTTCTAGGGTCGCCCTCGTTGGCCACTGTAGCGCTGGCTCAGCACATTTTCACCACCGTGTGCTTCTTGAGTGACTTATGAAAGGCCTCTTTGAGCCCATGCATGTTTGATCAACATTTTATTTACAGAGCCATCATGGGCCAGTCGCTGTAGACTACATGGAAAAGTGGAGCGTGGGAAAAGTATTATGGCTGTGGTCCGCAAACTCGCACAGATATGTGACTGGTGATTGAGAGGGCAGGCAGATGCAGGCTCTCTCCTCCATGTTTGTGGTGTAAAACCTATTAACATATTTCCTGTAAAAAGAGCTGCTGCTGCTATGGTAGCAGTGAAACCTGTGGAGCCCTGTGGTGAATCGTGACCATATCTCCACGGCGGTTACAACCATTTTGGAGAAATCATCTCCAGATTTTTGAATGTGATCCAGTGAATGCATCCATGAGGATTAGTCTTTCGGCAGCACCTCAGCGAGAAGCCGAATCACGTAGGCTGGGCTGCACTGTACTGACACTGTGAAACTGCAATCAAGCAGAGTGTAAATGGAGACAACAACATTTCCAAGTGCAACCACAGCATCAAAACTGCCAGAAAAGCTTATTTTTTGAATATCACCACAACAACACTGATAACCCATGAACTACAGTATGTTTTCTGACAGCCTTCTGCTATAGTAGACTCTGAACTGCTGGCTGCTCCATAATGTAGTGATTCACCTCTATTCTTCAGAGAGGATACTATAATCAACATTAGGTTTGATTATTATCATATATGTTAAATTGATATTATTGTGTCTACTGGGCCTATTTCACCTTAGATGTTTTGATGCATTGACTTAGCCCAAGTATGTGCCTGTTATTTATTAGCATTACATTCGAGTCACAAAGCCAAACATCCGATTTACCAAAAATTAAATACTGGACGATCTCTAAAGAACCCGAAAGGTTGTTTAACAAGACATACTTTTGTTCTGAAGACATTTCGAGAATCAGCAAAGAAAATAGAAAGTAACATCAACATGGACAAGCATAAGTGATAGTAAAATTCTTTCATTTTGGTTCACACTCTACATGTCACTTCTGTTTGGGCCATAAAACAGAGTCGCTACTTAGGAAAAGTGCACAGAAATTGTTCTTATTGTGCAGAATATGGAATTAGTTTTTTATCCAGATGGTTAGAAGTGACTTTAAAGACTCTGGAAATACCTTCCGAAAAGTGTTGTTAATTGGCTTTCTGGGATTTTTCCAAAGATGCCTAGTATTTATATTTCTGAAAAAAATCGGATGCTTAGCTCTGTGGCTCGAATGTCACGGTAATAAATGAGAGGCACAAACTGGGGCTGGCCCTGACTATGACCTTGAAAACAAGAATCTGCCTCTGCCGCAGTTTAGATCCTACCTGACAAACTGCGACTATTTTGTGTCCACAAGCAATTCCGTGATTTTGTAGTCCCAGCAACTCCAACAGAGTGACAGGTCTTCTCTAGCTGAGATCTTCACATCATTTTCAGGAGTCACATTCTCCCAGTTAAACTTTTATTTATATCCTATCAATAATTTAAGCTGAGCAATTTAATAGTTTTGAATCAGGACCTTCAGTATTTGAATCAAGAAGCCCGTGAAAAATAAGTTCTTCTAAATTTAGAAGGCTATAGCTGTTATTCCTATGTGTCAGATACATATTTAAATCAACATTTAGGTAAATGAAAAGGTACGGGATCGTACTTGGTATAGGCAGATCCCAAATATCAAAAGGACTCGGGGCTAAAAAAACTTGATCGGGACATCCCCTGTGCGGTACTCTCACACCCTCTAAAGAGGAAAGTAAAACAATGCAGTTTATTCCAAAAGCAGCTACTAGAGCTTTTATTTTGAAAGCTAAAAAGTCTTTATTAGCCATTAAAGTGGTTTGGCCTTTCCAATGTTAGGAGGCCACCTGAAAACTTCACCATGTATTAGCACCAGCATCACCATATAGCTTTGATGCTACTATAGACAGTATTAAAAATTACAGTCGTTTTCTATTGAACAACCTACTGCATCTGCAACACAAACACTCCCTCTCAGCTCATCACTCCGCCCATCCCATCTCCTCTAAAGTTCCACTGCAGTTCACTCCGGCACGGTGACATGTTTATCTGTTGACAGACTGTGTGTTTCTGTTGGCAGATAATTCATGGGAGGAATAAGTGAATTCACTGTTCACTCGGGTCCTACAACTCAATTCAATTAGAGATTAATGTCCCCTCATTCCACCCCAAATAAAACCTTCCAAAAGACAGAGTGGCGCAACAAAACAAAGATCAAATTCACTCTCCCTCGTCCTCAGCGCTGAATTGTGGACTGACGGATTTGGATGCCTCCCATTTTTTTCTGTGGGGGATAGAATAAATTCCAAGCTTGTTTATGCTGTTCCAAAAATCAACTTGATACAAAAGGGGAGCAGAGGACAAAGACATAATTTACCATGTCCCCTCAGGCAGATAATTGCAAAGATAGTGAGCACCCTATGCACACAGGAACTAAAGCTGGAGACGCTGACAATTCAATATACGTAGGGCTTTTGTTGCCTAGTTCTAAGAATTGCGCTGCTGAGCCACCATTGTCCATCAGCGAAAGAGGACAACTCTTGACAGGTGGAAGCTTCTCCCAGCTGACAACGTGGTCTCGATGTCCTAGAGGAGATCTGTGTCAAGAGTAATACTTCTAAGTTATGACACCAGCCACTGTCCCACATGGAGACATCATTTTGCATCACACATAAATCAAAAACAGAAGAGTGTGGCCTCAAAAGACTGAGTGGGTGATGCAGTTTACAGTTTGGACCGCTTCGCTTCAATGACTCTACTACAACATTTGGCAGCAAAGTACATCAAATATGAAGTGTACAACCCTGTCATTTTAAGAATGTTTGCTGCTTATTCCCAAGACCACAGGAATAACATATGGCATCGATTCAGCCTGAGAGGCATTCACCTTTTAGGTTGCCTTCCACAACAATATAGGAGTTGTAAACAACGTAAATGTTGGAAAGATCCACTGTACGTGCTCCGGCTATTATATACAGTGTTTTCTGTTCTGAGCAATGAGCCATCACTGTTCCATTCTTCAGGAGCAAGTCCAGAGGCTCACCCCCGCCACAGTCTATGTAAATATGACCATTCCACATTGCTGACAATGTACATCAACAAGTCCTGTCATCCTTAGTCACGTGTCGCCGAGTTATTCAGCGCAGGTATCCACACAAACCCAATTATAGTCTGACACTTCAGGTTATGGCATCGAAACAACTTTTAAAAACCTCAACCACTCAGCTCTAAAGCGCCCATACACAGCTAAGCCCCACTAACCTGGCAGGAGCTTTGACTCTACCACAGGAGAAGCTAAAACATGTCCAACATAACTCACAGCCTGATTGAATGAAAAACATGCCCGGGAAGAAACCCCTGACTGCTTCAGAGGTGAAGCTGTGGGAATTGGCCCCAATGGGTATGAAAGTGTACAACATGGGTTTACATGCTCTCAATGTGGTTCTCATTTCAGCAGTCTGGACTCTGCATGCCATTCTCTAACTGTGAAGTGCAGGAACACCAAAACACGCCCGTGCCATCAAAACATCCCTTTAAAAGCCCTAGAGGATACAATGGGCCACGAAGTTCGGACATTTTAAAATATAGCCAAAACCTTTCAGAACTTTGCCGTGAATGGCAAAGGCGACAAGAGTAAGTCCGCATGATGTAAGGTGATTAAAAAATGGCTAACGTTACAGGTTTTTTGTTTTTTTTCTAGATTTAAGTGTTTTTGATTGTCAAACAACCACATGAAATATATTTTTATAAAATAAATAACGACACTGAAGTTGAACTTCCCCCTTCGAAATGCAAACTTTCAGTTAACTTAACGTTACAGTAGCCTACTTTATAAGCTACATGAGGCGGATGTGTTGGCTAAATGTTTCAAATCACAAGCTGACTAACGTTTCAAGACCATTTTGATTACTTCTTAATGTAGGCATAATGTATTTTGTTTCATACACAACTTTCGCAATTTCAGAAGCAGCGTAAGTCGCAAAGAATGCGCTTTTGAGAAGGCAATGTTACGTCCTATTCTGTTATCAAACAGAACGTAAGCAAAACTCGACTGTGAAAATTGTAAATTTAAAAGTCCACCGCTAACTGGCAAAGTTCTCTATACTGCGATACATGAGCTTGGACGCTTTACGAAGCAGAGTGGTCTTCTGATACAGTCGACATACACGTTATCTAACAAGAAACATTTACGGTATTAAAATGGAAACTTTTAAAAATTGGTTCAGAAGTACCGCTTCTTGATACCGCCTACAACGGTGTACTATATTTTGGTTGTACAAAATTGTTGACAGAACAGACGGACTAGAATTAAATTTTAAATATTGTTGACGCAAGTGGTCATGTGTGTATCAGATTTATGCCGAAATGAATGGTTGCACCTAACTTTTCTTAAAATTACTTGGTTCAAGCCGTTTGTGGTCAGAATGTTTGCCGATTAGCAAACAATTGCTAAATATCAAGATTCGCGAACGGAGTTCGCGGCTTGATTTTCTCTATACAAGTGAGCACGACACTATAGGGCTGGAGGTAAAGCTTGTGAATTATTTTCATCTTATTGTCAACAAATGTCAACTTACCTTCTGTGCAACGCATCCCATCACGAAGAGTAGATATGTTGTCAGAAAAACATGCGAGCCAAGCGACGTAACACAACTCATTTTCCTCTAATTGTTCCTTTTTAATGCGACGCACATTGAACCGTATCCCGCTCCTCCGCTTCCCTCTCATTCACCTGAAGTATCGGGAGCGCGCTTCTATCGTTTATGGGCGATCTCGAACACAGTACCAGACCCCTAGCTAAACACTCTCCTATTCTTGACTATATAGTAACTTCATCATTATTCATATTCAATTTTTTTTTTAAATCTCATTAAAAAACTTAATTATACTATTGTAGATTGTACGACTGAAGCTCTAGCCAGTCCAATGTATTTATTACCATAAACTTATATCTACCAATCTAACAGATAGAGAAGTTACATAAATGTTAGGGTTTTTTTGGGCCACAGTTTTAAATCAACGTATTTGGCTCATGCATTCAAGCAGTCTGTGACAGCTATTTGTGTCTGTGTGCTTCTTACTAAAACATCCCTATTTGATTGATGAGTTACATGTTTTTAAATAACCACAAATGTAAACATACACATTGTTTGTGGTTGATTCGAAAAATCCCATGTCAACTTTAGAGTCTGAGCTACTTCATTTTGGTGAGTTCCTCAATGATCAGAACAGACTCTTACATTTCGTTTAGTAAATGCACTAGGATTAGAAGAAACAGCAGCACAGATAAGCATAAAGTGACTAAGACAGAGACTTGAATGAGAGGTTTATGGTGAGGGCCTTTCCAGACAGCTGGATGAAAAAGCAATCAGTATGTTCAGCAATACCTCAGAGTGTCCTCAAACCGAACATTAGGTAGGCCAGCATAGTTTCTTCAGATCTCCTAGTACAAAATCCATTAGAGAGCCACCCTTTTTGCTATTTTTTTAAGAGAGCACCAAATGTCAGGGACTCTATTGCTAGATCTGATTTTCCCACGCCTACATAAAATACCTTTGTCAGTGACATTAAAGAAGGTAACTGCTAAGTGCGGTTGATGCACACAGTTTAATTCTACCCCAATGCGCCACTCCTTCAACCACCCACACTCTGGATCTTAGATAGGCATCCAAGCTATTATCTCATGCACCACTAAAATGTGACTTGACCTTTTGACAAGCCTGTGCGGGCAAAACTAGTTAAATATTTAATTCAGTGAAAGCAGAATAATGCAAGGGAAGAGATCCAAACAAACAATTTCTAAGGAAGGAAAGCTATTGGCAACACAGACTGGAGACATTCACTCGTGTGGTAGTATCTTTCATAGTATTCTGATGCCTTACAATTTGGGTTGCAGAAAAGAACAATTGTGGAGAAAATTGTTGAGGTCTATGTGTTTTCAGACCATTTGTCCAATACAGTGTCATTCTCGATACTACCACTAGATGGCACCAAAATAAGACAGTATGAAATCCTACACTGTGGCTTTAAAATTGTCTTTTAAACTTTATCATTAGAAAAGGTTGATTTTACCTAGTTTTACTATGTAATTTGACTGGATACTTGGATGTAACATGCCTAACACCTTACACCTTACACGTGGTTGCTGAGGGACCCTGCATTGGATGGTGTCCATTAGGACCTAGTGTGTGGGCATGCAAGAGTCCTGTTGGGGATGCTGGTGGCAGGGCCTGTGGCTGGGATTTGTGATCTGTATAAAACAGCCAGTCCTCAATGTCCTGTTAATGTATGGACATTCGTGTACTCCAAGGACACATTTGTTCTTGGTACAGAGTATTAAGCTTGCTTTTTACACAGGTAAACATCCAACAGTCTTTTATTAATACATGTGATTGGATACAATTAATTAAAATATACCAGGTGGAAATAGTTAGCCTACGCACTAGAACGATTGGATCAAGTAATGATGATAGCCTAGAGTTTAATTACAAGGCCAATACAAATATAGCCTATAATCTAAACTCAAATCCTCTATGTGAAATCCAGTATAATCTCACTACATTGAGCAGTGGCATGACATAATGATGTGCGTATTTCCGTGCATTATGTGCGACATACAGCGGCAGGCTCAAAAACGGGCATTGGCAGCGTTTGGCTGCAGCTGCAGGGTGTCGGTGTCTGCAGCCTGTCACAGCTGGAAACTCGGGCACTTTGACCACAAGAGTCCGTTCCATATTGTAGCTCGTGTAATAAATGTATCACTGCCGTATACATTTGCAATATAATTATCTCATGTGATTACCATGAAAGGGGCTTGCATTTAAAAATCCAGACGTTGTGAGAATACACCGCGGACACTCCGTTGTCCGACAAGCTTTATTTGTTCCTCCAGATGCGTTTGCGCCCTCTGTTTCTAGTCGGACGGTTAAGGGACGGAAACCAAACAGCCACGTAGTGAGAGGCGAAGCTCGCAGAAAAGGTGAGCGTTTATCGTCTTTTGTAGCATTAACCGACATTGTCATGTTATAATTTACACATGGGGGTTTGTAACGTACTTGCGCGACAGGCGGCAATTCGTTGGCGTATTAAAAATATTGGAGGAATCACTCATCTGCACTGGCGCTGGCGAGTCTAGCTAACGCTAGCTAATCTTGCTTGACAGGTCCCTTCGTAAACACAGCTAGCTAGCTTTCTCGCTAGCATCGCGAGCTAACCGTATCCACCTAACGTTAGATTAACTACCTTATGGTCTGTCCTCCATGTCATAAACCGGTCGAGTTTTCCTGAACCCAGCCATCACACGAGGGCAATATAACCACCTCTATGTTCACGTTCATCAACAACTGTCCCGTGTGAAAACGTGCTAAACAGGGGTTAGCACAGTAAGGTATCATTAATAGCTAGAGTGACAGATAGCGTAAGATTTTTACGTAACTCTAAACATGCAGGAGTTTTGAATAATGACGCTGTCATCGCTATATTGCTATTACTACTCTTAAAGAGCCGATTGCCAGACTCGTCTTTAAATTCAGAAATGCAAACCGGGCCCAGTCTGTGGACAGATGTACACAGTTAGTTAGCACGGCGTATATCTTCCTGAAATGTTTGTGTAAAGTAAGCTGCTCCCCTCACAGTACAATGGATATTCTCCACAATCCTAACCAAGTTAAGTTAAAGTGTGACGGGTGAAAGGCTTGTATTTGAGTGCCTGTGTGCCGTTGCGATGAGGCCTGTGTTTGACGTTATCAGCAGATTGTACAGATTCCTACAAAGATTTAACTAAAAGTAACTAAACGTGAACCTTAGCCTATGACAAACTCGAGAAACGGACAGCTTTGGCCTGTCATATTCGTTAACGGAGTTTGTTGGATGTGTTTTACGGAGTAAAAGTAAAGGAATT
The DNA here is from genome assembly GCA_011952105.1 of Coreoperca whiteheadi. Taxonomy (NCBI): domain Eukaryota; kingdom Metazoa; phylum Chordata; class Actinopteri; order Centrarchiformes; family Sinipercidae; genus Coreoperca; species Coreoperca whiteheadi. The sequence goes on from CM022476.1 coordinate 24,882,547, forward strand.
AAATGTTAGTTGCTAGTTAATCTGTATTTAACGCGACGGAAGCTACTTAACAACCAAGCCATCCTGCAGCCCTGACTCTAGCTTATGTTCAAAAGAAAGCACGCTGTGTTGCATAACATCATTACTTCTGAGGAGCTGCGACTTCTTCCGTGATGTATATTGATATTTGTAGTTTGTAATATTCCGCAAACAAGAGCTACAAGTGATTACAGAGTGAGATGTTAAACCGCACTCTTCCTCTCTGTAGTGCGGTCTGTGTTCAGAGGTGTTCCTGGACACTGACATGCTCCCAGCTGGCCTGCCTCCCAAGGAGATGGTTCTGTGAGAAGGTCTTTCTGAAGGGCCACCAGCTGTATAGTGACTGTGCAGTTTCTTAATGGAAATGGATAATTACCAGTCAGAAGCAGCTCAAATGGAGGCCCGTGCCTATCAAGAAGACCATGTTATAAAATCCAAAGAGGCTGTAGCCTGTACTGTGGAAGGGGAAACGCAACTGAAACAACGAGGGCTGGAGAACATACAAAACACAAAGGGGGGTATTCAGAATGGTGAGTACTGATGCTGTCTTGGTAGGTTGCAGTTGGGTTTCATTGTGTGTACGAGGGTATGTGCTGAAATGATGTCTTAATGTGACACCACCCCCCTCTCTAACACTGAGTGGCAAAACCTATGAAAAGCTCTGGATTGGTAGAGATGTGATACTTGGAGAAAAAATGACTAAACTAATAAATATCTTTTGAAAAGCAAAGGCTGGGCCGCCCCTGTAGCTCACCCGGTAGAGCGCATACCATTAAGGCTGAGTCCTTTAGAAATATTTAGATTTTATTGAATGTTTTAATTAAAAGCAAACGTGCTTGAGTAGGTATTCTTACACAGCCCTTTTTTGAAAGTATGGCTTCATTTGTCACTTTTAATTGAGCCGTAAAGCGGGGTTTTCAATATTCGTATTCTCTGTGAATTCATGATGACAGATGCTGACTGTTGTGTGTTAGCCACTCAGGGGAAAGTGACCTCGACATAAAGAGACCTGGCATGCATAGCCTGGAAATCATTTTGTGTTGGGCCTATTTTTTAATATATTCCTACTAGTGTGACTGTCCTTCTGCTGGATTAGCTTGTTTCCAACTCTGCTCTCTCATCTGCAAAGTTCTTTCCCCTTTAGCCATATTACTGGTATCTCTTTTATCTAACACTTGTATTCTGCCATGCATGACTTGTTTCGGTGGCTACTACAAGCCCTGAGGCCTTCTACTGCTCCATGTTACACGGCTCTTTGAACTAATGTGTTAAATAGCTGAACTGAATTCTAATTAGTCACCATCAGGGGGGCCACTATGCTTATAGTCTACAGTGGTTAAGCTTTAGGAGGAAAAAAAAAATAGGACAACATGGAAAGTACTGAAAATATATTTTTGAGCCTTAAATACTCTGGAAAAGTTGTGGGAAATGGTAGAGATCCTGATGGATGCCATCACAAAGGTTGTTTTCTCAGACTTGACAAAGCCTTTCGCCCAGAACCGCAAAAGACATGTTTTTACAGACTGAACAGAACTCCCCATGACTACGGTGTTAAATCGAATGTGGGCTTCATTTTTAGTTGTAGGCAGTCAAATTCAGTAGTAGTATGAATATACTTTTGGCGAATATTGTACAATTTTTGAGCTTGTATTTAAAGTCTCTAAAAACGTGGTTTCAGAGCTAAACTATTTCTCTATAACATGAAATACTCATGACTAAATAAGCAACAACCAAAGTTAAAGTTTGGGAAAAACATCCTTATTATTTCATTGAGATTTTAACACTCAAAAAGTCAACTTATCTGACTAAATTCTGACTGGTGCACAGACATATACAGTCTGTGACGCCACCTTTTTCCAGCTAAACCCTCACCCCTTCAAACCAGTGAGAAGGGCAGAGACAGAAAGTCTCATATAATATAACCAAAACGGTTCCAACTGTGGCGGAAAATTCAGTTTTTGTTTAACCTAATCACCCATAGTTTGAATCTGATAGAGAAAATAGGTTTTCACGGCCTTTTTAAATGCATTTGCCTTGCAAGATGAGCCCTACTCTTGTGCTCTTTGATACAAGAGTAGGTGCAGCTAAAAGGATGCTTCAGTAGCCACGTACCTTTTTTCAGTTAAGCTATTGTAGCTTGGCAAAGTTACCCAGCCAGCTTGCCAAGTGGAATAACTTTCACTTTGCAGTCTAGTTCACAAGAACTTATCATGACTAATTGTCACATTCCTCAGGGCTTCTCTCCCCTCTTTTCCCTTTCAGGTCCTGTCAGTTCCGATGTGATGCCAAATGGAGACGCACTGGCAGAGGGCTTCGGTGCTGTGGGGAACACCCATATAAATGGGTCCCCGTCTCCGACAGCCCCTCCCCAGAGCACCAGCTCCCCTGTCAACTCCCAGACCCAAGAGCCCTCCCCAGGTGTGGCTGCTTATCCACCCATGATGCTAGAGAAGTCTGAGGGGGCTAGTGCTGAGGTCAAGGTTCACACGGGTGACTCATTACAGTCACTCAGACTCAGTATGCCTATGCAGGAGACTGAATTGTGTAAGCATAAACATATGTGGAGTGAATGCCCCCTCTATACCCGCCTGAATTTTAACCTCATTTTGCTGTGGGATGTTTTGCATTTTTTGGCTCATATACATGCCCTTTTTTAACTCCCTTGTCTGTGTATAATCTAAATGGAAGGATTCAATGGGAAATGTTCTTTAGTCGTTTGAGTCCACCCCCTTTCTGCAACTCGCGTAGGCACTCGATTGCTTGATTAGAATTTGGTGTTGGTGCTTCATTTGGAACACTGCTTGGACTAATGGCTCCCTTTTGGAACTAATCCCTCTAGTATGTTATCTTGTTGGCGGTATTTTAATGTCAGGCACAGTCGCCTTGTTCACAGTTATGAAATGTAATATTCTTAGGCTTGGCACAAGCTGTGGTGATTTTGTTTGGCTTCACATTATAACTCCCACACAAGAATCTCACTTGATGGCGCATGAACATGATCCAACGTACATCTGTGTGATGCATTTAGAGATGTCTTTATTTCACTCGTTGCAATACTAGCTGCATAGCTGTTACAGTCATGACTAAGTAAAAACATTTTTACAAGTGTGTAAACTGACCAAGTAAATGGAGACAGTTATATAGCGCGGGGCACCCTTTAAATATATGGGTGTACTGTAACAACCATACTACCACCTGCTCTAAAAATCTTCCGTAGCTGTTAGATAAAATGGAGAATGTTGTGCAGTTTCCTGCCCAGCAATTAACATAACAAACTCCAGTTTGAATATTTTGTTTACTGCTGCTGCTTGAGAACAGGATTCCAGGCAGCTTTATTCTTGTCCATAAACAACCAACATAATACAAGCATTTACATTGGATCAATGATGCAACATTCAGCTCATTGCAAGGATTCAACTTTTACAGGCACGTAAAACCAGCTCTTGTGTAAATAAAGTGCTGTGGCGTTGTTCACACTCCTCTTTTTGGCCTAACATGCTTTCCCTTTAGCCAACCAGAATCCATCATTTGAGATGGAGAATGAGGAGAAGATTCGCCTGGAGGCTCGCCGGCGTCTGGAGGAGCAACTCAAACAGTACAGAGTGCAGAGACATAAGGAGAGGGTGAGTGAATGGAAAAGCTGTCAGGTTATGGACAGCACAAATTCTTTTTAACTCTACCTCTTTTTGCGTCTGAGGTCCTCATGTTTCCTTAACCTCAACTGGCATTATTTGAGCATGCGAGTACTCCCTGAGACAACTATCTATTTTGATGCTTTGTGCTTCTTGCTTCTGGAAAGACTTACACTCCGGAGACTTTGGCTCCCAAACACGTTATTTTCTTGGAAAATGTAAACCAGAAGAAACTGTTTTAGAAGTATAGAAGCCGCAGCTTTTCAGTTAGGAGAAATGTTCAGCATTGGTGCAGGTTTGGCTCCAGAGTGCCCTATGTTTGTGTATTTGTTCTTTAAGTTTCTGTCACCGTTATTCCTAATTTAAAATGTTTAAATATTGTGTGTTTCAAGCTGGGCAACCTTGTGTCAGATTTTGTCAGGATGGAAGTATGACGGATCATTTATTTCAATCCGTTTCTAGTCTCACCGCTCCACGCCCAAGAACAGGCCATTCAGCACCCTGGATCCAGAGCTCATGCTGCATCCTGAGGGTCTGCCCAGGGCTAACACTCTTGCCATGACCAAGGAGTATTCCTTCCTGAGGACCAGTGTCCCCCGTGGCCCCAAACTGGGTAGCTTGGGAATTCCCCCTTCCAAGGAGAGAAAGTCCAGATCAGCCCGCCCGAGCAAGATCCACTCCTTGGCTGACTACAAGTCTCCTGGGAATGATGATGGTGGAGGTGGAGGAGGAGGTGGAGTAAGAGCAGCGGACAACACCATGAGCTCCCTCCAGTCCACCATTAGCTCTGTGTCCACTTTGTCTGAGGTCAGTGTGATGTCGGAGGGCAGCACCTGTGAGACAGAGGCACAGCCTCGCGCTTCGCTACAAGTCGTGGACAATATCTCCGAAATTGACGGCAGTGAATCAGGAACAAGGCCGGTGAACGACGGCAACGACAGTGACAGCTCGTCTTACAGCAGCGTGTCGACCAGGGGCACATATGGTATGCTCTCCGCAGCAGTGGAGAGGCAGCAGGGGCCCTACACGGTGGAGGGGAGGGAGATTGCCCCAGAGGCCATGGGTCAGTTCCCCTCCCTGCAGGAGGTGCTGCAGGCAGCCAGTGAAGAGCAGCACCTGCTGGAGTTGGAGCAGGAGAGAGAAGGGACAGCGGAGCCTCGCAGCCGCAGGGACAGTTTCTCCAGCAGGTATTTGTCAACATCAGATCGGGAAGGAATAAAATAAAAACTACAAGTGACAAACCTAAGCATTAATGTTGTGTTTACTGCCAAATTAAGCCAATATCATAGAGAAATTGCTTGGTGAGAATGGCTATTCCTCCCTGTACATTTATGATTTATTTAAATAATGATTATGTAAATTGTTAGAATTTTCTGTCAATCAAGTAGTTGGTCAATCATTTGAGCACTAATGTTGTTTACATTTGTTTCAGTGTTTCTTTGGAGAGTTCAGTGATTGGCCATGATGAAATGTTGCAGGTGTTGAAAGAGAAAATGAGACTTGAGGGTCAACTGGAATTTTTGTCATCTGAGGCCAATCAGGTAATACAACATACTGCACAAATCACCCATCCATACACCGCCTGTGCAGGAAGCGGACAAAATAACATGGAAACTGTGAAAATCATCCAATGCAGTACCATTACAGACTACACCCTGCAAAATGAGCATAGAGTTGAATCAACATGTCTTTCACAGTTTTATATAAACTAATTTGTAAAAGGCTTCCCTTGACCACTTGAATGTATTTTATTGATAGGTTTTCCTGTCATTGTTATAATCAATGATTATAATGGTGTGTATCTGTCCTTTTACATGATTTACTATACAGCTGGTGAATTGTGCTAGCTATATTAACCATTATCGAGCTTGTGTCATGCTTTAAACAGCCAAATCAAAAATAGTCTTCTATGTAAATGCTTACCCTGGATTATGAAACACAGATTTTCAACATCAAATCCTGTTTCTTGGTAAATGAACCCAAGGACATGTCGTAGAAAAACACATGAACTAACTAGAAATAATAGTATTCTATATTCCCTACTGTGCATTTGTTCACCGATTGAATAAGTGAAGGCTTACCGTATTAGAGCCGGTATATTGTTTGTATCTAGTATCTGTTTTTTCATTCACTGAAGTCTCTTACTTTAGTAAGCTTACACGGCTAGGTGTGTTAGCATAAATATAGTTAATTACAAATCATTTTACATCGTAATATGTTGTGTACCATGTTCAACTTTGGCTGTAAATGTCAGTACTGATACTGCTAAGAAATGCCAGGTCATGTATCACAGCATCTAAAAAGATTACATTTAGCTTAATGATTATTAACTTACCTGGGCAGGCTGCCCAGAGGACACCATATAGGAAACACAATAATTGGACACAAGTGCTGACCACACTGTCCTGTCCTCCAGGCTCTCAAGGAGAAGACAGAGCTTCAGGCCCAGCTCGCCACAGTGAATGCTCAGCTGCAGGCCAAGAAGGAGGAAGCTGAGTTCAGCCAGGAGAAGCAGAGTGCCCTCACTACGGAGGTTGGCACACTGCGGCAGAACTGCAGCCAGCTAGAGAAGGCCATGGTGGAGCTTCAGGGCAGTCTGGAGAGCAAGAATGCCGGTCTGGCTTCTCTAAGTAATGACCTGAAGGTGGCTGAAGACCAATACAACAGGCTCATGGGGAAGGTGGAGGAGATGCAAAACACTGTAGCCTTGAGAGACAACACAGGTGAGTAAAGGAGACCCAGAGAGCTGAGTATTAACAGTCAACTTCTCTAATTGTGCTTTAACTTAATGAACCACCCAATATGGTGTTGGAGACCACCTTGACTACCAGTTTGCCTATCCTCTCAGGCTTAAAGGAGATGTTTTGCTCTCACACTTTTGCAGTTCAGGAGTTGCGTCTGCAAATGGGTGGTCTTCAGAGCCAGCTTCACCAGGTCCAGCTGGAGCGCAGCACCCTGCAGAGCCGGATGAAGACCTCCCAGGCTGAAATTGACTCTCTCCAGCAGGTCAGACAGTGGTACCAGCAGCAGCTAGCGCTGGCCCAGGAGGCAAGAGTAAGACTGCAAAGCGAAATGGCAAACATGCAGGTAAGGTTGATGCTAATGCGGTTGATTTTCATCAAGGTTTGATATTCGTCAGACAGGAGTTGATGTAACACTTCTGTTGTTGTTTTTTTCTCTCCCAGGCTGGTCAAATGACTCAGATTGGTGTTGTGGAACATCTGAAGCTGGAGAATGTGACTCTGTCCCACCAACTCACTGAGACCCAACACCGCTCCATCAAAGAAAAGGAGCGTATTGCTGTTCAGCTGCAGAGCATTGAGGTATACTCTCCAACATCCCTTTCTGCATATTACATCGTCAGATTTGTAAAGTCTATATATCCACCTAGTCAACAACCCATACCTAAGTGTCATTATTCAGTCAAGGACCTTAGATAAAAGTATGAGTAGGTGTTTCTAAATCACCAGGACTAAAATTTTGTATTATTAGGCATCAGTTTTTCCAGCTGGTGGATGATATTTTTTTAAATCAATCTGGCATATTGTGTAAAACCTTTTACTGTCTGTGACTTAGACCGACATGCTGACCCAGGAAGCTGCTTACAAGCAGATCCAGGATGCAAAGACCATGGTGGAAGATGATCTGCAGCACAAACTGGAGGAGTTTGAGGATGAGCGAGAACGCTTAATGAAACTGGCCAACACAGCCAGCACCCTGGAAAGGGAACTAGAGCAGGTAGTCATACCAAATGTAACAGTAGTTTGTTTACCAGCTTGTATGGGCAGTAAAATTCTTATTGCATTCTGCTCTAAACTGCCTTTCGCGCTCTATCTCTCTTAGATGAAGCTGACCCTTTCCCAGAAGGACGTGCAGCTGCAGTCACTCCAGAAAGAGCATCTGGAGCTGATGCGCCAGCTGACCACCACTCAGGAGAACCTGCACACCAAAGAGCAGTCCATCAACCAGCTGGAGGCCCGCTACCTGGAGCTGGAGGCGCAGCTGGCTGAGCTGCAGACAGAGAGCAGCACCAAGGACGACAACATCCACTACCTCCAGAACGAAAGAATTGTCCTGGAGGTGGCGCTACAGGCAGCCCAGGCCGACAAGAGCCAACTTGACGAGGACGCTGAACGGCTCGGAGAGGATGTTCTGGTAGCTTCGGATGTCTTGGATCAGCTCAGACAGGAAGTCCAGGTCAAAGCCAGTCAGGTATGCGATAAGTAGGAGGTGAAAAAGTTAAAACAGCAATGAAACAAAAGATAATGGCATGGGAAAATAACTGCAAGCGTGATTAAACCATTACCAGTTACTAAACAACAAATCTTAACATTCCTTTTTGCGCATCATTATAATCCTATCTACTTCTGTAGTGACACCTTGAATTAGATATGTTCTGGTTAAATTACTTTCTCAGCAATGGTGAGCAGCAATTATTTTGGCTATGAAGCATCATAGGAATTGCAGAGCTGCTAGTGACTTGGTTAGACATGATCTTGCACTCCTCAGAAGCCCTGTTTTTGTACCCCTTTGATGAAGGTGTGTGTTCATCTTAAGCAGTGATCCGATATTTAAAAAAATTCAAGAATTGAAACAGAATTCAAGTGGCATTTTGCATCTTTTTTTCCTTCTTTTTTTTGGGATTACCACTCCACCACGTAGTGAATAATGAATGGCATTTGCTTTGTTACAGATTCAAACACTTCAACAGGAAAATAGTTCCCTAAAGAAACAAGCTCAGAAACTGAAGGAGCAGTTCCAACAACAAAAGGTAAGCCATCTCCCTTGCTCTTACTAAAGATCATGTACAGCTCTCGCTGACTGGGTAAAGTCATTAGAAGCCAGGGAGAAGTTTAGACAGTGTGGACTTTATGTACATTTATAAAACACTTGTCTGGAATCTCCCAGCTGGCTGAGGCTCTCGTGGGAGGACGTATTGTAGAGCCAGATGGCTGTTGTCTCAGAAGAGTGCTGGTTGACACGCCTCAGTGGATTGAGCAGTGGTGGATGCTGCTCTTTTTGCATTGACAGGCTGTCATAAAGAGGGTGTTTCTTGACAGATTGACAGAAATGTGAATTGTATTCAATTTCTGTCAAGACTTTTCAAGTTTTTGTAGACCTTTCAGTCTCATCTTGGTCCATCAAATTGTGTTGGGGCTGCTTTCAGCAATCTATGAAAAGCAAACTAGCGTGCCTCTGTTGGTAAAGGAGAAACAGTTGGCTGCATTATCAACAAACTAATATGTCTCTTCACTGCATCTAAAGTAACTGGGGAACAAGTAAGATGAGGTGTTTAATGTTTTGAAGATGCTACATTCATTTTTGGTTTGTAGAGAAGTTAGAACATTTAATCTGCTCAATTTGTGTTCAAATGCTGTTTCTTAAAGGCACAAACAACACAAGTCTTGGACTAACAGCTACTCTGTTTGCAATGTGTTTCATACTTGTCTTACTATATACCTTTTTTCTTTTTTATCATTCTATGTTTCTTTGTTGCTACACATTCCCGCTGCACATGGCACACTTGTACAGCTGTACCTACGATAACATTTGCAAAGCAGTTTGAATATATTTGAAAGCTTAGAAGCTTTGGATTATCAGAAACAACCAGCATCACAGCTTTCCTTTGGTGGTTTCCTGTAATATTTTGTAAAATGTCCTACTGTGTTTGGTATATGTGTTCCTATTAGGAACAAACACAAGGCTATTAGGCTGAAAATTAGGCTTTTTTCATTTTCCCATAACCATGTGAAATGTGTCTCATTCAAGCCTAGAGATGCTGCAGTGTGGGATTCAACTCCTGTTGCAGTCCCTCACTGTATCTCCAGAATGTCATGAAACGTGTTTTGCCTACTTTCTCAGTCAAGCCAAACATGTGCAAGACTGCTTATACACCTTCAAAACCTTACAGGTGATGGTGGAAGCCTACCGTCGGGACGCCAGCTCCAAAGACCAGTTGATCAGTGAGCTCAAGTCCACTAAAAAGCGTCTGTTGGCCGAGGTGAAGGACCTGAAGCAGGAGCTGCTGGGCGTTCAGGGGGACAAGCAGAAGGCAGAGCTGGAGCAGGCCCGGCTGCAGAAGCAGGTGGTGAGAGTCCAGGAGCAGATGAGCAACATGGAGGCCCATCTGCAAGCCATTCAGACAGAAAGGGATCAGCTGGAAACCCAGATCCAGGTAATTATAAATATTACTTTTTTTTCTCCAACATTTCTTGTTAAAATGTACTTCATAAATTATTTTTTTTTTTAAATAAAGTAAATCTTGATGTTTCGGATGCTTTGGGCAGCAATTTGAGTGTGGATCCTTGTTGTTATGTGAAGTATTCGGTTTTTCTCCCTCTTCAGTCTCTACAGTTTGACCAGAGCCAGCTAGCAGCAGTGACAGAAGAGAACGAAGGGCTGAGAAAACAGGTGGAGCAAATGGAGGGAGAAGCCAAAAAGTGAGTCATGTGCTGCATAGAGATTTGGGGAGCTTGATTCCCACAGTAATGACTTGGACCATGATTCATATCACTGTTGTCAAGTGCTATTTATAACTACAAATAGAGGGCATTGCTTATACATAAAATGCACAGTAATGTACAGTCTGCACACCTGCATCTTGTGTTCATATGTATGTATGGTCTGCTGTCAAAGCAGCCTGATTTCTCCATGGACAGTTTTAACTTAATTTCTTATATGCATCAAATAGGGCCATCACAGAGCAGAAGGTGCGCGTGAAGCGGCTGGGGACAGATTTGACCAGTGCTCAGAAGGAGATGAAGGCCAAACACAAGGCCTACGAGAACGCTGTGGGCATCCTAAGCAGGAGGCTCCAAGAGACCCTGACTGACAAGGAGACAGCCGAGGCAGAGCTGGTCAAACTCAAGGCCCAGGTGTCTGGTGGGGGAAACAGCCAGGTCTTACAGGTACTGTAGGAGTTTCAGGCAATTAGCATAAGGAAAAGCATCATTTTGAGAAAAGCCTCACAATGGCTGTCATCCAGTTACAGTTCTTAGCAATCGAACATAGGGTACAGTATGTGTGGGCCTTTTTTTATTAGAAGGCCTAAGGTAGTAGGGATACAAGGTTTATAATACCTATTTTTCTGGCACTGAATAAAATTAGAGAGGTTAGTCTTGTCACTGTCCAGCAAAATTGAAGAGTAAGTAATATTTAGCATTCCTAATAGAAATGAAGGATTACTTGAATGCAGTTAGCTAGTTGTACTGTAAGAGCTTCCCCATAGTCTGAAAGGGGAATACCGTTAAAAGGCCATGTGGTTTTTTTTTTATTGCTTTTGTCTACAGAAACAAGGACACCATTTTAAAAACATTGATTAATAGGATAGCCTTCAGTCTGCCCTCGTCCTCCTTTCTTTATCATAACGATATTTTGTCATTTCATTGTGAGTAATCCTGGATTAGTACTGAAGTGGAACTGAGCATCTGAAATGTGTTGAAATACAATGCGGTTTTATTTGTCATCCAGGAGAAGATTAAGGCTCTGCAGGCTGAGCTGCAGGCTGTCACCAACAGTAAGACTATGCTAGAGAAGGAGCTGCAGGAAGTGATCACCCTCACCTCCACAGAGCTGGAGGAGTACCAGGAAAAGGTCCTGGAGCTCGAGGATGAGGTGAACAGTCATCATTTTGCATTAACATGTTGTGGTTTTATGTCCATTTTACGCCACTGACCACAACCCTGTATGAGAAGTATGGTTCTGTAATCACTCAGCTCATGTATGTTATTTAGTATTAATGACATGAATTGATTTCACAGCTTCAAGAGTCACGATGCTTCAAGAAGCGGATTCGAAAGTTAGAAGATGCCAACAAGAAGCTTGCACTTGAGCTGGAACATGAAAAGGGGAAATTGGCTGGACTGGCACAGTCCCACAATACACTGCGGGAGCATTCCAACATATTGGAGTCTGCCTTAGCTAAGAGAGAGGCAGATCTTGTCCAGCTCAATTTACAGGTGAAATATTTGTTTGCATGTTATAATGTTGATATAAGTTTTTGATTACCCCCGTGTTTTAAAGTGTTACCTGTATGCCAAAATAGAAACATTTTGTTGAGGAATTGTTTTTTTTCAGGTTCAAGCTGTTCTGAAGCGTAAAGAGGAGGAGGACCAGCAAATGAAGCAGGTGGTTCAAACTCTACAGCTTGCCTTGGAAAAAGAGAAAACCAAAGTCAACGACCTAAAAGAACAGGTGGGAGCCTCTTAAAAGTTAGAAAGCTGAATTATTACATGCATCGATAGTAAGTCCAGTAGCTTTTGTCTTTTTATCCCCAGTCTTTGATCTGGACCATTTGTGCTCTTTCGGATTGTTGTTATGATGCGATGTGTCCTTCAGGTGGCAGCAGCAAAGGCTGAAGCGGCCCACAATAGACGGCACTACCGGGCAGCCATGCTGGAGCTGTCAGAGATCAAGAAGGACCTGCAGTCCAAAGAGGACCTGGTCAAAGCTCTGCAGAGTGAATCCCACAAACTACAGTACGTGCATTTGTCTGATTTAAAGAGTACAGTGACTTTTGACAAATTTCTTTTTTTAATCTAATATTGTCTTGCAACAGCTGTAGTAGTTGTACATCTCACCACTCATTTGTCATTGAATATGTCGTACACTGCAGGGCTCAGGATGAGCAGCATGCTCAAGAGGTTTCCAGGTTCCAAGAGGAGCTGGCTGAGGCCCATTCACAGCTGCAGATCCTCCAGAAACAACTGGACGAGGAACTGGCCAAGCAGCCTCTCACTAACCAAGAGGTAAGTCTTCTGAACGAAGGGATGATGATGATGATCTTTATCCGTCCACCTGTGATATGATACACACGATTCGGTTTGTTTGATTTATATTGATGTAGTTTTTTTTGTATAATATTGATTATAATACAACATTTTGACCATGTACTCTTTTATGACTACCTGGGTAAAGGAGTTTCAGGGTTCCAGTTCTCTGAAATCTGTTTCCGCCTTAGTTTCACCCATCACTTGTTGTTATTGGAGAACGACTCTGTGACACTAATGTCTAACACTGACTGCTCGTTCAGGTTGAGGACCTGAAGTGGGAGGTGGAGCAGAGGCAGAGGGAGATTGAGGCTCAGAAGCAGCAGCTGGAGATGATGGAGCAGTGTCACCACAGGGAGCTGGACAACCTACAGAGAGCTCTGCAGGCAAGTATTCACGTGATTGTAAAATATGGACACGCTAGTAAACAGTTAGTGTCTAGAGGGAAACGAAGGATGAAGTGAGCACTGTACAGTGTTTATGTCCTTACTGCCACCTTCCCCTTTTTAAAAGAGTTTATAACCAACAAAGACTGCTCTCTGTCTCAGAACATCAAGGTGGAGCTCGAGTCCGTGCAGGAGGAGATGAGTGGCACCAGGAAGGACAAGTTTATGCTGCAGGCCAAAGTGGGTGAGCTGAGGAACAGCATAAAGACGGTCCTGCTGCAGAACCAGCAACTCAAACAGGACCTCAAACAGAGCCGTCTAAGGAAGGCAAGGCACCTTATTTATCTCTCTATTTGCATTTGCTCATCTGACATCATTTATACCAATATAGACCCATTGAGCCAGCATTGACCTATAACCTTGGCTTACCCATATACTGGTCAGGCTCTAGTGCTAAGTCACTCTTTAATTGTCTAATGCTTACAGTGCCCCCACCCTCTCTTTAGAAAGATTCAGAAAGGCCATTTTGTAAGTGAAATGCCAAATAAGAAATGCCTGCTGAAGATAAATGACTAAATACATCCCTGTAATGATGGTTTTGTTGGAGTAGCAGCGCATGGAGCTGAAGAGTGAGGGGAACCCATCCAACCCAGTGACTCCAGTTAAGATCCCAGACTGCCCTGTGCCTGCCTCCCTATTGGATGAGTTGTTGAAACCATCAACTTCTGTCAACAAAGAGCCCCTGAACAACCTGCACAACTGTCTACGGCAGCTCAAGTGAGCCTTTTGTTCTAACCAAATGACATACCTACATGAATCGGTGTCGTGTCGTGCTGAGCAGCAGCTATCCAAATGCCAGAATATGTGTCATGTTTTTTTTTTTTTTCTCAGGGAGGAGATGGACAGCCTCCAAAGGCAGATGGAGGAACACACAGTAACAGTACATGAGTCGATGAGCTCATGGACAAACACAGAGGAGGAACTAGCTCAACTGGAGCTTCAAAACAACATCTCCAAATCATCGACGTCGCTTAACAACATGGTGGTCGAAAATAACAATGAAGCAGAACAGCAGCAATCATAACATAACTTTTCTCAGGCCATCAGAGGGAGAGTGGAGTTTTATCCACAAAGGCACTTTTTAGCCCCTTATTCCCTTTCTCTTTTCTTAACAATTGCTGCCAACATTTGGCATTCTCCCATTAGCACAGAAGTGCTTTCGCAGAGTAATACCAATATTACATGGTATTAATGTATACCATAGCTTTATTCTTTCCTCCTTATTTGACAGTTGTTTATATTTTTTTTTATGCTATTGTCACATTTATTTATTTAGAGTTTGGGAATTACAACTTATCTGACAACCTCTCCACGAAGATCCCCTATCTCCAGTTTTGTTATCATAGATAAAAAATGTGGTCTAGTTGTTGAACTGATCTGTTGGGCCAGTTTCCCCTATTGAGTCAGCAGTTTTCCTCGCTAAAAGGTATTTATTTAGTCAACGTCCTACTTGTTATATGAAATCAGATGCCGCTTAATGATGGCTGACATTTCAAAAAGTGTTTTTGGTGACAGAAACAAACCACGGGTCTGCACAGACTGGCTATGAACTGTTCTTCCATTTTTCTTTGTGCCTGTGTATGAGTGAAGTTGCTCATCTGTGATTTAACTGACGCGGTTACACATCTACGTGGTTTCTAAGCAGTTGATGATGAAACGTCATCACTCCTTTTCCATGAAGTTAAGAGTCATGCACAATTGTGGTTTAGTTTCTGTTTGTTTTTCCTTCCATCGCCTCTTGTTAAAATGCAGTGTTTCTTACATTGTAACCATATCACCTTGGGTTCTTAAACTCTAAAAACATTAATCTCTGTTATGTATGGATGTGTTCTGTCTAGCATGGACTGCAGTAATTCGCACGCAAAAAAGCCTTAAGCAATCTTAAATATGTTGTAAAGGACTAAGTTGGTTTGAATGAGCATAGTTCTGCTTACTTGGGGTGTAAGGAAGATGTAATGTGTTATATTGTATATGTGTGCAACTAAAGAACGGTTTATTGTAAAAGAAGTGGGTAACATCAACTGACATTGCACACTAGATCATCAAAGCTTAACTGACTAGGAGAGAAAGTGGTGAGATGAAGCAGAAGTATTGCTATTTCTAACAGCAGGTGCAATCAGATGTGTTCAGTCTCTGTTACATTTGGTACATACTGTATTTACAAGAAATGACTACCCCCTGGATCAGATGTTATACTTGTTTTATGGCTGTTTCATGGCTAAGGGGATGAGTTAATTGTTTCCAGAGGTTAATATATAAATACACTTCCTTTTTTGTATGATTGTAAAGTCATCATAATTGTTTAACAGTGTGACAAAGATGAAATGCAAACTGTAAATCAAAGCCAATATTAATTCTGGTACAGTAGCTTTCTGCATACAACTGTGCTGTAGCCTCTGTGTTGGTGCTCATGCTTATAAATTTCCAAAGGGACAATAAATATTTTGAGACTGCTTATTGGGGCAATTAACAGCAAATATATTGATATACTGTGTTCTGAAATATTTTTGGGCTGTATCTTCCAACCTACCTTTCACTGTAACGTTAGGTAGTATGTATTAACATTTGCTAGGTGCTAGCAAACCTTTAAATGCTTAAACCTTGCTGTATTTGCTCCCCCCTCTCCCCTTTCTTCTTCTTCTTCAAAGATTGGATTTGAGTCATTCCTGTTTTAACATTTGTGTGGGGAGATGTGATTGTATTAATCATAAAATTGCACTATTCATCTTTCATTACAGTTTGTGCTCCTTCAGTGCATGTTGTCTTCAAATACTTTGTCTCAAGTTTTGATAGTTTTATTTATTTTTATTTTTATTTCGGGCAAGTGAACATTTTTATACAATGAAATATAAATAGCATCTTTTATGACAGTTTGTGCGGTTAATCCACAAATGCAATAACAAAAAGCTTGCATGTAATGTGCAAGGTTATTTTCCCATTTGCCCAAAAAGGAGTGGGAAGAAGAAAACTTATTTACTAAGTTCTATTATTTGCCCCACGTTTAAGCCTGTATTTTGCTCAGGCACTGTGTTGGGGGGAACCGGGTCCTTGTTCTCTGCATTTTGAAACCGTCGCGGTGAGAAGACACCTAGCAACGGTAGCCGGGGAGAGAGGAGGAGGAGGTGGGCATGATACTATTAAAATTATATATTACCCTGGCGGTGCACTACGGTTAACTGTGGTACATGTTTACGGTTATGAATACAAGAACTGTGTTCTTACCGTACGTATTAATGTGTGCTACTGCCAACCGGCGGCGGGAGTGATTAGCTTCTTGCCTTGCTAAGTGGCTAATGACTGTTAGCATGCTTGTCAAACTCCGCTTCCTCGAGGGGATCGTGTATCTAACGTCACTCTAACTGTCTTTGCTTCCGCCTGTAACGGATAATGATCTATATGGGTAGCTCAACCCACGTTTAATTCCGTTCTTGGGTAAATATCTCAAGAATCGTCTCGCTGTTAGCTTTTCCCTCGTTAATGTCAACGTTAACGTTACATGCCCGAGCAAGTTGGCCTGCATAAGGTTAACGTTACATTGGATTGTGCCAACGCAAATATTCTTGGGCACGGTGTTCATACTGACGTTACACTTCCACCAAGTCGTTATTGTCATCTATTTTAAATAGGTAAATGGGCAGTGAGCCGGAGAAACCTAGACATGACTTTGCTAGCTTGTCGTTTCCTTGGATTAGTCACGTCTGCAATGGGTGAGCACGACGCTACCTTGGTGGAAAGTACGCAAATATCAGCGAGGTAACGTTACATAAGACCAGTAATGAGCCCTGATATCCACGAAACTCTGGTGTCGCCAACAAGCATGCGTTCGTATGGCCTTCTAGGGCAGAAGGACATTTAGATAATATACAACTCAGTTGTGTGAGAATAGAAATCATCGTCATGTCAACAACTTTCCGATATAATAGACCCACCTTTGTTGTTGTTGTTGTTGTTGTGGTGTGGCTTTCAACAGCACATGTTAAAAGTACTTTGATATGGATGGTAACTATATAAAGACACACACCAGGCGCATAATGTGTTAGGCACATAGACGGCAGGGCATTTGTTTTAATTACAGAAAATAAGCGGTGACGTGCTTCAGCATAGTGTCACATGCCGCTGTAAAGCATCTTACTAATTATATATTTTATTTTGCTGCTCAGAGTTTCAGAGAGAAACGCGACCCTTCGCTTTATGTGCGTCGCCTGACGCGTTTGCGTTTTCCCACAGGTCGAGAATGCAGCGTGCGCCCTCCCTCGACACTGAGCATGCGCAGAACATGTTGTAAACAATGAGACTATTCCAGACCGTCTCCAGCTTTGTGTCTGTCCAACAGTTTATCTGTGCAAAAGTAACATAGCTCCGCGCCTATTCAATAAAAAAATGTTCCCTGGTAAGTACAAGGGCACGTTTGTTACTGGATGTCATCACGTACACTTTTTTTTATCGGCTTCATCGCCACGAACACGTAGCAAATTTGTTACGTTAACTGACAGCCCGAAAACCCATCTCTAATGACACACTTGGGCGTGACAGCATGCGAATGAACCGACTAATATTGTTATAATATATCCAGTTTTCTATATATTTGTAGTCGTTAATACCCCAGCCCGAGTTTCTTGTGCTTTACTTTGTCAGTCTCTCTTCATCCGAGCAGTTTTCTTTAGCTAGCTCTGCCAGGCACACTCCCCCGGCTGCTGAAAATGACATGTTGGTTAGCAAGCTTAGCTAGCTGATGCTAGTCCCACATTAGGGTGGTTGGCTGTGATAAGGTAATATGTTGGGTTAATAATACGAAGATACGGAACTTCAGTAGCAGTGCTTTATTACATTACAGGGACTGTTGGGCACACACGAGCTGTGTCATGGATTTGTGCAGCCTACCTAGAAATACTTGGCAGTGCGGGGCAAGGGTTTCCTTGTTGGAAAAACCAGTCTGCATTATGTTTTACAATGTGTAGCAACCTGTTGGAGTATAACAAGGAGGATGGCATTTAATAGTAACGTGCACGCAGGCTGTTGGATTGCTCATTATGGGGAATATAGTGGAAGGTAAAACCTACTAAACTGCAATTCCCCCACTGCGGGACAAATAAAGGCTTAACCTACTTTGTCATTTAATTTAGCGTTTTACCGGTGTCTTGGTTCATGTGCTGATATTAGTCTTAAGAGCAATGACCAAGCTATAGTGTATGTACACTAAATAATACCAAACTAAATAAAGTTGTGTGTTCATACTGTTTAAAGGCAAGTAGTACAAACTAATGAATTTTCTGAATGTTTGGTTTTCATTTGGAAGTAATGGTCGCGGAGCTGTATGGAAGGGGCAAAAAACATCAGCAATTTAGCTATGTAAATCACATGTCATCTTCTCCAAATTATATTTATTATAGTCATTTTTAATTGGCATTCACAAGTGTTGAAAAAATCAGACTTAGTAACTGTGTTGAAGTATTAATTGAGACAACAAAACTGTATGTTCTGAATCCTGATATGTAGTTTAAAAAATGTGGAGCACTAAAATGTGACTAATGCTAAGTTAGTTGCTAAGTAAGTTTCCTACATGGTGCTTGTTTAGTTTATTAATGGTCATAATTGCTGATGTATGTTGTGTGGTGTGTTGTAGGGAGCTGAAGCATGGAGGCGGTTCTGAGCAGGCTGAGGGGGCTAAGTGCTGATGAACTGCGCGAGGAGTTTGCCCGAGCAGACGTCAAGTGCGGCCCTATCACAGCTACCACCCGAGCCACCTTTGAGAGGAAGTTAGCCCGAGTCCTGGCCGGGCCAGAGAGCAGTGCCACTGAATCCGACAACAGCTCTTCAACGGGCGTCGCGGGCAGTGCGGCCTCCGTCGCCGATCTTGCCAAACCTGTGTCAAGTGTCACCTCAGCACCCGTCGCTGCTGCAACAAGCAGGAACCCCACTGAGACTGCCAGCGAAGAGTTGGACTTTGGCTACGGCGTAGGTCTCAACCCTCCAGAGGAAGAGGAGATCTCAGTAAAGATAACCTCAAACAGCTCTGCTGAAGGCAGTAACTCTCAGTCCAAAACGGAAACCCCTTCAAAGCTGGCGCAAGTGTCTCCAACCTTTTATTATGGAGTATGTCCACTGTGGGAGGATGTTTTAGCTAGAAATGGTAAGAGAGACTCTGCTCGTTACTTTGCGTGGTGTCATATGGATTTCAGAATTATATATTGAGACTTTGCAAAAGTTCCATCACAGTTCAGGATTACTCGCCAGGTGGTCTTGAATTTGGGAATTGCAGGAAAGAGTTGAGATGAGAGTAGGAAATAATAGCTTTTATACCATACTTGACCTCACATGTAGTTGGAAATTTCACACAATCTGAATTTTATCCATGTGAGAAGAAAGTAAGCAATATATTGATCATCAGTGTAAACATAAAAAGCTAATGGGAAAAGTGTACAGGGTAGCACTGTTCAGTTCATCACTTAATATCAGTAACTCTGCTTTGCACTATGAACACTTATACAATTGCAATAGTAACTATTTTGAAGTATCACTTAATTTAGTGGTGTGCAACAGCAATGTTGCAGTGACACTGAGGAGTTAATGTCTTAAGACACAAACAGCTGTAATCCTTCAACCACAATCAGTTGAATCAAATGCAATTCATGCTAGTTCACATCACAAATAGGATGATTTAAATAATCATTGTTTTCACTACACTTTGAATTCTTAAACAGAAGAAGAACCTGGAGTTTTTTTCTCTTCTATTTTGTCATGTGTTTAGTCATAGTGATGAATGCTTTTTTTGGGGTGGCCTGGTGGTTAAAATATACTGTATACCATTTAGTGTTATCAGATTGTCCTCAGTTTGATTCCAGCAGTTGTTTCCCGTCACCTCTCGACTGTCCGCTGCCAAAAAAAGGCAAACGTTCCCCAGAAACAATACTTCTGGGGGAAAAAAATGTGTTGATTCCATCTGGTGTAACTACAGGGTGGAATCATACCTAATATATATATATTAATTTAATTTAAATGTAAAAAATGATCAACAAGTTTGTCCGAATGTATCAGTTCTTCAGTGTTTGTTATTGTCAGCCTTAAAAAAATACACAACTCCTGTGAGTGATATTTTCTTTGATAGGTTTAACGTTTGTTTTTTTTACTGAGTTGAGGCTAAAGTCCACCTTAAAAGATTATCATGTTGCTTCTTTGTTTATTCATGATATCTACTGTGTTGTCCAGTTTCTGTATTTGTTTAGAAGTGCTTGCAGGTGAGTCTGACATCCACATTTGTTTGTTAAGTGAATGAGACATTTGTTGTTTTTTCTTTGGTGGTATGCAGCAGCCTGACCTCTCTGGAATAGCGTATTGATCTAAATTCATCTTGAGCTACCACAAAAATCAATGCTGGTAATGTTAATCTGTCAGGCTTTTATTGCAACTGCAAAAACAGTCACACTTTGTAGAACCTCACCAAAATGTGACTTTACAGGCTTGACTGGACACAAATAATCCTTCAACCAGCAGTTAGGAAGCCACATTAACAAACAGTAATACATGAAACAAGACAAAATCTGGTACTCATCAGGTACAAATTTGGAAATGGGGGGAAATAGCTGATTCTGAGTGTTGTTGTTTTTTGGTCTGTAGAGAGAGCACATGTGTACACAGATAAGAAGGATGCCCTTCAAGCTGTAAAGATGATGAAGGGAGCCCGCTTCAAAGCCTTTCCCAACCGGGAGGATGCTGAGAGGTTCGCTAAGGGGATCTGCGACTATTTCCCCTCGCCCAACAAATCTACACCCTGCGTATCTCCTGTCAAACCAGGCCTGGTCATTAGTAAAGGTAAAAAGATACGACGTGTGAGACTTCTTTGTAAGAAGGGCCCAAATCAACACCCTCGGTTACATAATTCATTAGAAGTTCTATCTAGGTTTCATGAAGGTACACTGATCTTTTGGGTCATTTAGAAGGCCAACGCATTCAGAAACATGCACAGCAGAGAGCAGTAGGGTTAAAACTGAAGTGAATTGTTTCCTGTCAATGTAATGCTGCCTGTATTGTTAAAGGAATAATGCTAAGGCTATAATATTGCATGTGTTGCCCAATAGAGTGATCCAAACGGTCGCACTTTGCCTCCCTGCCATTAGCAAGGCTGCTTTTTGTTAAAAAACTTTTTAAAAAAAAATTGTAATGCAGTAATTGTCTCTTATTTTCTGCATTTGTGTCTTTTATTGCCTGAT
This sequence comes from Coreoperca whiteheadi, assembly GCA_011952105.1. Taxonomy (NCBI): domain Eukaryota; kingdom Metazoa; phylum Chordata; class Actinopteri; order Centrarchiformes; family Sinipercidae; genus Coreoperca; species Coreoperca whiteheadi. The sequence continues at coordinate 24,903,618 of CM022476.1, forward strand.
AGACCAGTGTATGTCAGACCTCTTTTGTTTTGTTTTCATCCAGAGGAATAATCAGCATAATTGGCAGCGATTCTTTTTCTCTCTTATTTTTGCGACTTTTTGCTGTGCCTTCTTTGAGGCTAATCGCCATTATTTTGAAAATGTCAATATAGTGGTGAGATGCATCATTCCTCCAAGAGGTGCCATGTGACACAAACAGAAAGACAAACAGATGCACGGGGCACACCAGAATTGAACAACATTTGGAGTTTTTGACTGCAGTGCCTGTCTTTCACTCTCTTCTCCCTCTCTACACCAGACCACATGGAGGTTGATACCATCAACCGGGAGCGGGCCAACAGCTTCAAGAGCCCACGCACCCAGGACCTGACCGCCAAACTGAGGAAAGCTGTGGAGAAGGGCGACGAGGTGGCCTTCAGCGATCTGGTGTCGAGCAACCCACGCTATCTCATTGGCTCAGGGGATAATCCCACTATTGTGCAGGTGAGGACATGAAGTTAATTTCTTGCTGTACTCAGTCTCAGATTGTTTGTTTCCCGAGCCAGTTTCCTAAACAGAGGGTAAATGAATATCTGTAATCAAATTAAGAGGCAGCATTATTAGAGTTTGTTGTAGTAGTACTGTTGTGGTTTCTCAAACTCTGTGGAGGCTCTTTGCTATTAATAGAGATGCACAGCTTTACTTGGATCGTTGTCATTTGTTGATACATAAACATCTTTTCCACATCAGCGCCAACCTGTCGGCTAATGCCCTTGTCAAGCTTGCATTTGCTAAAATGAAGACAAACAGGTCATATTTTTGTGCATAATATATTGTGTGTAAAATGAATCTTGCATATCAGTTTGAAAATACATCATGTTTTATTCTTTTTTTGTTTGTCTTAAATTCAAAGTATTAAATCAGTTTTTTGGTATTTTAAACCTGCAAATATCATGCGACTATATTATAAATCTCACTATTGTGTCTTAAGCCCTAGTCATTAACAAATGAAATAAATAAATCCCTAACTTCAGCAGGTGACATTAAGGTCAGATGCTGCTTTTGAACAAAATTAAGCATTCTTTCCTGTTGACAGGAGATTAAAGAGGATTATGTCCTGATCCATACAGTTGTTCCACTGTTTTGTCTGGTTAGGAGGGCTGCCGGTACAACGTAATGCACGTGGCAGCCAAGGAGAACCAGGCGGGAATCGCCCAGCTGCTGCTGGACACCTTGGAAAACCCAGAGTTTATGCGCCTCATGTACCCAGACGACCAGGAAGTAATGCTGCAGAAACGTATTCGCTACATTGTAGATCTTTACCTCAACACTCCAGATAAGGCAGTAAGTGCCTTTACTGTACCAGCTAAACCAGATTAGATTACATTCTTTCAAAACGTAGTTAATGGGCTGGGTTCATATTGTGTCTTGCTCTGTTTGTTTGTGTGCTCCAGGGCTTTGAAACACCACTCCACTTTGCCTGTAAGTTTGGGTGCCCAGATGTGGTCAATGTCCTGTGCTCGCATCCTGACATCGATAAGAACTGCAAGAACAAGGATGGCCAGAAGCCTTGTGATGTAAGGAGTTTTATTTTTAGCCCTTATTCAACTCCGTAACATGCACACTTGAGTAAGAAAACCTTCAGCATACCCTCGGTTGTCGTTGCTGGGGGTTATTACACAGAAGGTATTCATGAATGTGTACAGGTACATATGGGAGCTGCCTAGCAGCTACTCGGCCTTGCACAGTACTGCTGAACACTGACATCCTGCCAGTCGTTGCTGAGGGAGGTACAGTTATGCCTACGTAGGTTTTGAAGCCGTGACCTTTTCGCTTGATTTTTAAATCTTTCGGCAACAATCGGTCACTGCACATTGAAGGCTAAACATAGATGGGCATGAGCAAACTCTTTCCTGAGCTAATCCAGCAACAGTTGTATGTTGTCAGCTGTACATACAGTTTATCCCCCAATTGTTCTTTTTTCCCCCCTGTTCACAGCTTATTTGTAGCAGAAGAAATAAAACCCAAGAAGTGAAGCAGAAGATAAGTGACTACTTGGAAGGTAAGGACACACAGATTTCTGAAAACATTCCCATTTTTTGTTTGGCTGTTTCCTGAAGTACACAGACAAGTGTGATTTAGTGTGCTTTCATGCAGAGAACGGCTCGGTTAAATAGAAGCTGCATGTTACATCATGTAGTTGGAATTCTGCTGAACGCCTCAAAATGGTTTTTGCTTTTTATTTGTTTGTTGTTTATCTGTCCTTGTTTGCTATGGTGTTAGCCATGTTGGTTGATAGTAGGAATTGGGCTAAAAACATCATTAGCAGGTTGCGTAGCTATAGACCAGTGTAACTGGGTTAAAGTGACAGGCTGTGGGCACAAGTTTGTATTGCAAATCACTTCACAGCTCTAGTTGTGTGTTTTTGTTCGATCCCCTGAGAGTCATAAAGAAAGAAGATGGATAAATCTGACAATTCCAGCGGGAGACTGGTACTGTATCGAATTTGGAGTGTGACCACGGCATTTGACATGAAGTTCTGCATACTGTATATGTTTACTCACTGTCTTGTGCACAGACTGCCATCACCATGTGCAACAGATATTTGACAACACACTAAACTTGATTTGGAGCTGCCAGCTTAAGGGTCTGGTGTCAACCTCATTGAAAATGCATGCAACCGTAAAGTGCTGGAATAAAAGTCATGTCCATGGAACATATTATCTACACATTCAATATTCCGTTGTCTCACAGATCGCTGCTATATCCCGTTGCTGAGGGCAAGCGACAACACCTCTCAGCCTGTCATTGGTGCTCTGTGGTCACCCGAGTCCTCAGAAAGTCTCTCGCTGATCCAGCGGCACACAAGAAACCCGATGGATCCAGTGATGACTGTCACAGCCTTTGCTGGCCCGCTGAGCCCTTCTAAAGCAAGTTCTTTACCTGATTACCTGCCTGTGTTAACGCAAGTCCATCTTTGCATTGCATCATTAAAAAACGTTTCGTGACCAGAACGTATCGTCTTCCCCTGTAGGCGGATGATTTCCGTCGGTCCTGGAAGACGCCGCCCAGAGACCGGGCGGAGCTTTTCCACCACATTTTTAAGTCTGATCCTGATCGTGGGGCAGAGAGAGTGGGCAGGTACATCCAAAACTTTACTCTGCTTGTATTGTCTTTATATCTGTCTACATGTATTCTAAAAGATATTGTGATACTACTGAAAGGTGCCATCGCTGGGCTTATTGCTGTGGACGGTGATGCATGGAGATAATACACTGGAGGAAATAGTTTTCGCACTAGCAGGATAAACTCGTCTGGGGATTACAGACATGTCGGGCCATGTACTACACACCCTGGGTTCAAACCCGGTTCATCCTTTGTTAAACATCATCTCCACTCTGTCACACATTTTCGCCTCGCTTCACTGATATATATGGGGTGGACAAAATAATAGAAACACCTGTCAGTATAACGTAATACAATTCAACAGCACCACCAGCTCCAGCCTCCAAAATGACCATACCGCTGTATCAACATCTCTCTAATAGAAATTGAACATTATAACCTACATGAAGTTAGGAATTATTGTAGAGCTGTTGTATTAGATTGCATTAGTTATAGCTAGGTGTACGTAATAAACTGGCAACTAAGTGTTTAGTTCAATCTCCACTTTATGCAGTCAGTACAAGGAGACCTGCAACAAAATGAATCTCTGAATAAATAGAATTGTTTGCATAAAGAAATGTATGAAGACATTGGCTTGAAAGTATCAAATCAGAACTGGAAATGGCTCAAAACAACGGAATGTGTTGTTAGGCTGTCTGCTGTTATATCAACACTGTTGAATAGTATGTGTAGCATAAAAATATATTTCTATATCGATTAAAAGTGTGGCACCTTGACAGCAGGTTATTCTCAGACATAAATCAGTGTATAAAATTGCCGGGAAATTCAATCTTATGTGTACTTTTTAATGAGTCAGTGGAAGGTTTATTCATGCTCCAACAACTGTGAGAGCACCAGTTGTTTGAGTAATACATACATAGATGTGGCTGAATTGTACGTGTAATAATCTAAATGATAAGTCACCCTTTTTCTACAGAGACCTGGCACACGAGATGGGCCACCCTTGGGCCGAGTACTGGGACTTTCTGGACAGTTTTGTGGATCTGTCATCAACCGAGGGGCTCCGCAAGCTGGAAGAGTACCTTAGCAAGAGGGATTTCAGCCCATGGGCTCATGAAGAGGCTGGGGAGAATGAGACCAGCAACAGGTTCAAAACCCCCTCTCCAGGTACCGTCACCTGTTCTATATCAGGGAAGCTACAAGTCCTCTAAAAAGCCTAAATTCCAGATCATCCTCCCTGATTCAGTCTGTTAATTGGCATTGTAGTGTACTCAGGGTTCTCAGATATAGCCTCTTGTCAGATATGAAATAGACAAAGCTACTTAATGTCCTGCCATGAAGAATTCTATATTAACATTACACTGTAATTAGGGCTAGTTATAAGTCTTTTTTGGGCATTCGTCATTCCTGGTTGTAGGCAAGCCCAAAAAGTTCTGCAACTCCATCTCTGTCGGTGCCTTCCTCGACGAGGGTGATGACATCAGCCTTGAGGAGATGAAGAACCGGCAGAACGCAGCTCTCACCAGCATCACCTCCTCTGCTGCATCCAAGGACGGCCTGAAGGGAGCAGTGGGTGGCCGTGAGTTCCACATCCTGCCCATCGCACTGCACCACCGCGGGGCCGACCTGATTGAGACAGCTGCCGAGCAGGATCTGCTGTGCTGCTGCGACGACGGCCTCCTGTCGCCCGGCATAGTCTGCAAAAATGGGGTGTGCTCCTCCTCCAGAGACAGGACTCACAATGGAGACAAGGTGACCCCTCGCACCTCCCCGTCCTCCTCCTGCCTGCTGTCGCCCATCTCCAACCTCATGGTGGAGTTTGAGCGCATGTCGCTACAGGAGCCGCTGGACAGCCCCACCAGCTGCAGGGAGAGGAGGAGCAGTGGCGGGAGCCGGCACAGGGAGGTCCGGGACTCCTACAGGTCCTCATCAGCCACAGACCTGAGCTCTGGTCTGAACCGCCTGCCTTTTGGACACAGCAGTCAGGACGGGGAGACCGCGGAGGGGCCAGGCTGGAGAACAGAGGGAGGAGGGACAGAGCAGAGGCGCAGCAGCAGCAGCTCAGAGGAGTACTTTGAAGCAGAAGAGAGTCTGGAGGTGCTGGGCAGGACTAGGGGGTCAGTATCAGGGGGGCGCAACTTCTGTGCTAGGTCCAAGTCATGGGACCATGGGGGGAGGGACTTGAGCAGCTCAGGATCCTCTGGGTCTTCCTATAAGTCCTTCGATAACTCCAATGAGTTCCCACCTAGGACCCCACCGCACATAAGAAGAGGACTTTTCATTGACGGGTGAGTCACTGGTTTCCCTGCAGAGGGCATAATGGTGGTGTTTTATAACAAAACGTCCCTGATAATGTTTTACAAGATAATGTGTGTATAGACTTGATATTCTAATTAGAAATAAGTAGCGAGTCCTGTCTAATGTTTTGGGGGTACTATAGTCTCTGTCTAGTCCAGACAAGTAAACTGCAACACCAGCTGATAAACACTCCAATTTGACCGCCATGAGGGGAATGTGACAGGCTGCCAGTTACGAAAGGGTTTTATGTTCACCAACTTATGATGATGACGATGATGGTGATGATGATGATACAGTATATTAATCTTTTGTGTTTTTACAGGGATTCCCCAACCAAGTTGGACAGAGAGGTCTTGTATGCAACAGAAGGCATAGATGTTGATGCCCAGAAGTATCCGAGCATTCATAAGTGGAGGAGCACAATGAAGTTGTACTCTGCATCAGACATGCAGAGGTTAGTAGGCTTGGTTGACATTTTATTGCAATGACAATGATTCTCTATTATTGGTCTTCGGATTTTTACTGTGTGTTTATGATGCTGCCCTTTTTACAGTCTGTCTCCACTGAGGTTGTTCCCTACACCACAAAGAAATTATTTCTCTGGCCAGCCATCTGAAATAGTAAATGACTTCTAGGTGGATAATACTGACCTCTCAATATTTGATTTGTCTGTTTAAAAAAAACAACAAAAAAAAAAGAATCTTATTTATTAAAGATTGTAATACTCCTCTAATTGGGGGGGAAAAAAGAGAACTGAACTAAGCATGGCTAATGCAGCAAAACTTCATCAGGGATGTCTGGTGCAGAGGGCTTTTCAGCTTTTGCAGCTAAACGTTTTTGTGATTGGTCACAAGACATTTTAGGAATTAGTAGTGAGATGAAATGCCAGGGGGTGGAGCGTTTTGTTCCAGATAATAAATATGAAAAGACAAACAATCGTGAAAGGGTTTGCTCTTATCAAGAAGTAGTGTCAGGTGCCTGTAGACAAAATCCTCAGTACCATCTGTAAGAAATGCCCGCACACTGACAGAAAAAGTGGAAGAGGCTCTTCAGATGTAAAAGGATTAAATTGATTAAATGTAACCACTGACTGGTGTTGATGTGTGTCGTCTAGCTGGCCCAGCCCTGCGGTGGAAAAACCACGACTCAGGATGCAGCATCAGACTCCCGGCTCGCCGGGCAGCAGCCTGATGTCTCCCACCGGTCGCTTCAGTCCTGCCCGGAACGCCGCCTCACCAGACTTCAGCCCCAGCCGTTACAGCCCTGCCAATGCTAGCTACATCCAGCGCATCCGCCTCAAGCACTTGAACGAGCCACCAATCTGACTGCCCACTTCTCCCGCACCTCCCACCACTACGGCCGTACCCTCTCAGAGCCCCAACCCGCCCCGCCCATCCCCGCCACAAACCCAGCTGCACCAAGGTGGCTACACCAGAGCTCAGAAACCACATACCTAGCAGAAATATGCACAAGTGTCTGGAAGATTTGTATTAATGATGTACGGTACTACTCCTATGTAATACAGGAATTCTCATCACGTTGGGTTGTGATGTACACTCAAGACTTTTAAAAGGAAAAAAAGAAACCTTGATAATTTAATGTACTGTATGGGTGTGGACCATGTTGAATTGACGGTAATGTTCTTTGTGGCAAGTGTGAAGCACCTGTGTCATAGCCTGAGTCAACTTTTTTTGAATATCGTGAATACAAGCCGCACTCCCCAAAGTTAGTTCACTACAACCTTGGTGTGGAATCCTCAACAGGATTCTGTCACTGAAGATGTTCTTAAAAAAAAAAAAAAAAGTAAAATGTCAATATTTTAAAAGTTATTTTTTGTATGTTGGTCAGTAGCACAAAAATTAAATGTTTTTATTAATGGTGTTAAAACCGACTGCCATTTCCTATGTTTTCCTCATTTCAGGAATTGCCTTAATTTTCTGAAGTGATGAACCAGTTCTCTTGTCAGTTTGGACACTCTCTAGCTCATACATAGAATATCTGGACATGACGACCTCACTGGCTGCATCGATTGATCGATCGATGATTACGGGCAAACACGGGAAAAACTGATAAGATTGAGATCTTCCATGTTTTTATTTTGTTCTTCAATAAATGCATACATTCTCCGTCTTTTCTCGGTGGTTCCTGGACATGTCTTGACTTTTCCTTTCTGCCACTACCGGTGGCCTTAGACTGTGCAATTTCTGTTTTTATTTTTTTCTCTGAAATATCTTTCATTCACAAGCATGTCCCACAGTGTGAGTATGAATGACAAAACACACTCATCAGTAAAGTGTAATCTCTAATTAGTCTGGGCTAAACCTTAAAATTGCCCGGTCTGAGGCCACTTTTAAGCTGTATTAAGCGATTTCAAACCACTAGGGGGAAGAAAGACTCCAAAACGAACTCCTCGGTGACAGAACTCTGATATGTTGATTAGCTTATTTTGGTCATCTTGTCAACAAAAAACTGCCTTACGCTTACAGAGATCCCAAGTGATTAGCTGAGAGCCGCACAGAGTTGTATATTGATTCCCAGTGGGATCAACAGTACTAGCAACCCTTTTCACATTACAAGTAGTTTGATTAAGTGTTGATTTCAAAACTAGCACTTTAATGCCCAATGTTATGTGCCATGAATATCTTAGGTGGTTCAAATTGGCTTACAGTAAACTCATACAGGTTCTTGCAGATCTCCAAAACATGTAAAATCTAATGGTGACTTGTGAATGTGCAAAAACCTGCTTTATCCAAATTATTTGTAACTTAGGGATAAATTCAGTGCTGTATGAGGGCTTATCAGCAATGTCTAGGACAAAAAAGCCAATCTTTTTGAATATGTAGATCTACTTAGGTTGAGAGATACAAGTGTTCTGAATGTACTTTTGTGTGAACTAAACCTTTATCCGAGAGCACAAACTACTTCACTGAGAAGATTGTATTGTCATCCTTGTGCTCTCAGGTGACAACAGATCTAATTCTGGTATCTGAATGTTTATGAATGTGGAACTGTCCAAAAATGTACCTAAAAAACTTAAAACATGCTTCTTGTGCTTTTAGCATTCTGTGCTTTGTTAAAAACTTTCTTGGTGAATTCTCTTTATATATATGTCTAGACCTCATTTGCTTTCAACTAATCAATAAAACATCACCCCTACTTTACTGCCAATGTGTCTGATTTGTTTTGGAGATGTTACTGGAAATAAATGTGACAGAAACCGAGGCATTATTTTTATTTTATTTACTACAGCTGCACCATACAACACACAATCCTCACTTCAGCATACTGTAATGACATGTAGAGCTGAGAGCATGACTTGCTATACAAATACAACTTTTTTGGTTTAAAAATCAGTCCCGTGTAAAAATCCTCTGTTACATTCAGGAGGAGTTGCTATGCAGCTGTTAATTACTTCTGCTGGCAGTCTATGGCACTGAAGTATTCACAACCACGGAGTCTTTCATTACATGATGGTAGTTCAATTACAAAATAAAAACAACAACGGTAATTTTCAAGACACTTAGGAGAAAACTGAGCTTTGACCCTGCAACCAACTGACTGGGCATTGGCGTCCCAGAAACCTGCGGCGTGTTGGGCCATCCATCAGGTCCGTGTTAGTTTGTCCGGGGGCATGAATCCTGCGTCTCCCAGAGTTCTGAGGGCCACCCTGCCACTAGGGCGGATGGTGAGCCACGTGATGCTGCCGTTGTTCAAGCCCATACGTAACCAGCCCTCTGGAGGAAACTGCAGAGCCCTGAGAGAACAAAAGAAAGAGCAGCTGAGAATGAGCATCTGAATCTTTACAGGGCACTTATTTAACAAATAATTTTATTTGTGTGTGATATTGTTCAGTAAGGAGTCATTTGGAGGATATTACACCCTTGTCATATTTAACTAGATGTACTAAATGTCCCTTTTAACCAGAAGCACAGGACAAGCCGTCACCAACAAATGCACAAATCTTTATGTAACTGCTAGAATATTTACATTAAAAAGGAATTTTCTTTTAAGGATTCTGTTAACAGCACACTGCACAGTGAAGTGAAGCACACATTCACTAAAAAAAATAAATAAATAAAATAAATCTTATGATAAACAATTGCAGCATAGTTTAAACACAATGGTTAGCAAAGCAAGAAGGCCACGCTCGGGCCTCAAGTGAGCCCCGACCACCGAGTCTGCCGGCGACACAAACCTGCAGACAAAATAACGGATGACATTGGCATGACACACGATGATCTCGTAGCTGTCCTCCTTCTGCTTGGGGTCAGCCCGGTGGATGTAGCGGCGGAAGGCTGCCTCAATGCGAGCTCCATCTTCATGGTACTGCTGGAGGACGGTAGAGAGGTTGAAAGCCACTTTTGTCACACGAGAGGGTTCTGTTCGAACCCCTCAGTCAGTACACCGTCAATACATGATGTTGCTGTGCACTGTGGGGAATGTACGAAGAGTTTCATTCCAAAATGAGGCCAACTATGTGGAAAACGTTACTTCTGCTAAAGGCTAAATCAGCACTGAATCACAGCAGAACACTGCTGCTGAACTGCTCGCTGTAGGAAATATTAGTGGTTTCATTTACATTCATATTAATAATCCAATTATGTCCAACAATTAAAGTGAGGCATTACTGAATGGGTTGTTTACAAGATTGTTCCATTAATAATCCTGTTTTCACGCATTGAAGCATAGTCCAATTTTGTCTTTCTTTCATGGTGCTGCCATGCTCAACGCTCTTCTTTAAGATGGACGTTTTCCGAGATAAAAACTCAACAGCAATGTGTCTTTGTAGTAACGGTTTCCTGGTTACTGTGGATAATCCACAGACCTCACAGTTTTCTTTATAGCCACTTTTTGCTCAAGGTAGCTGGGTCCATGGATTATCCACAGTAACCAGGACAGTGTTTCTGGAGAGGTACACACGATGGCTGTTAATAATAATACTTTTCAACAGTGTAAAGTAGGTAGATATCATTGGGCTGAGTTGTTTTTTTTTTTGTTTTAAATTGGGTAAACCAAAACCTTCAAGTTCTCAATAATATTTACCAACTAGTTATTAAGCAACTGGTTATGTAACAATGGGCTGAGAGACTCCTTTAAGCGTTGGCATTTTGGAAGTTAACTCTTCCTATGACCCATTCCTGTGGCAGTGCATTGATGTATTGGCTGATTTCTGCAGCTGTAAGCCTAAACAAGCACTTGACAGGACACCCGCGCAGACATGTGGGCAGCAGAAAGTTAGCTAAACAAGGATATATGCAAACACAGAAAAATCAGGCCTACAGCCCACTCTAGAGGCGGCGTGGGTGTGGCTTCTCTCACCACAGCGTCAGGCTTCCAGTGAGTGACAGGCGGAACCGGCTCGATGGGTGCACCCTCTCTCAGCAAATCACAGCTCACCAGCTCCATTCCTGGACCCGTAAGACATTGAGGGCAGGGGGGAAAAATGTTAATATACGTGTTTGATTTCCACACTAGCTTTGTTACTGTGCATAATCTAGGTTGCTAAACAGGAAGGAGTAACAGGATACAACAAAGATAAACAGGATATGGATGATTGTATCTCAACAGTGTTATGAATTAACCAACAACTTTACAAATGTGTCAAGTAGGAACATATTTATTCATATTTGATATACTTAGATATTACAGGCCAAACACGAGGGCAAAATTACATAGGTATATAAGTATTTTGTACTTTGCTAGCCATGTGATAGTAATGTCACTGCACGACAAGCTCTCCCAGCTGAGTGCGACTGACTCCACCTGCAGGTGGACCACAGACTTCTTGTCCGACAGCAGGCAGCATGTGAGGCTAAGGAAACATCTCTCTGACTCCCGGACCATCAGCACCCTTCAGTTCCCCCCACCAAGGCTAAATTCTTTCCCCTCTGCCCTTCTCCCTGTACACCAACAGCTGCACCTCCAGTCACCAGTCCGCCAAACTCCTGAAGTTTGCGGATGACACCACCCTCATTGGGCTCATCCCTGATGGGGATGAGCCTGCCTACAGGTGGGAGACTGACCAGCTGGTGACCTGGTGCAGCCAGAACAACCTGGAGCTCTTAAAGCTCTTTAAACAGTGGAGGTGGTTGTGGATTACAGGAAGAATCTTTTACTCTCATTGTCCATATAAAATCTATTCTATGACATCCTATAACCTGAACAGTGCTTAGAGCAACAGAAATAAACTTGACTTTTCAAAACCCTACAAAAACTATGGAGTTTACTCTCCACACTTCCCCAGACTTGGGGTAAAAACAGTGGAGTGCAGCTCTGAAAGGCAGCGGGGCTTCTATCCACTACCTGAGAGGTGTTTGTTAATGATGTGTGCGGTCTCTGTGGCCCTGGCCATGCTGGAGTGGATCAGAACATCATACTTCAGTCCCAGCGCTGCCAAGCGCTTGCCCGTCAACTCAGCCTGCTCACGGCCTGGAAGTGGAGACACAACGGTCATTATAACAAATGGCTGGTCTGTCAGAAATGGTCATGGAAAATCTGGGTAGGACAACGGGATACATGCGTACGCTATTATACACTATCAGAGCCAGAACGGCACACAGTGAAGCCTGTTCCAAGCATCGAGATGCACTTGTGACCCCCTGTTGACTTAAGTTACTCTCCAGACTGCTGCCTGGTCAACTTTCCCGGTGGCAACCTTGTGAAGCGCTTTGGATGAAAGCGCTATATAAATGTAGCCACTTCCACAAAAGGGAAATAAGGACCTAGTGGAGTGAGGATCCTCTCCTTGTCGCTATTCCCGCTCAGGTTGTACTGGGAGTGTCTGATGAGGAGAATGTTGCGTGTAGCTTTTGGTTTGCCGTTGTCCTGCTCGGAGCTGGGGTCCTCAGTTGCACTCTCTTTCTTCTTCCCATTGGACAGTGCAGATGGGTCCCTCCTGAATGGGTTAAGACGAGGTGATCTTGAGATTAGAAGTGGCTTTGTCTCACACTGTTAACTTGAGGGGTGGAACACTGAGAAACAACAACTATGATTTAAGGTGATGGTCAGTATGACACTTGGAAAAACGTCCATGCATCTCGCTTTCAAGTCTCTACGCCAAACTCAATTAAAAAAAGAAGCTATTTGTAGCTGACTGACCTGTCAGCTACATTGTAGCTCGAACAATATTAGGCAGCATGGCATCTCACAAATCCTTATGCTCCAATGGTCCAATTAAGATTAACAAGACGTTAACATTTAGTTCAACATTTACTTTAACCCAAAGCAACCTAAATTTCATCGTGGCGGAGTATTATTAAATCGATGTATATCGACGTGGCGTTCAAGCCACACTAGAGAGGAACATGTAGGTAATATTAAACAACTGCGTTCACATAGTCAAGAGATGTGGAGGCACTTACTTATCCCAGTTGAAGTCCCAGGCGCGTCCAGTCGGGGCTGGTGTGTGGCTGGCAGGTGTCCACGCCGGCTGCGCAGCTTGAAGGACGGTGAGTTTCGACCGCCGGCTGGCCGCCTCTCCGCGCTGCTCACCGAGGTATCCGCGGAGGTCGGCACTGGCAGCCGCCAACACCAGTACGGCAGAGCCCCCAGCAAACCCACAAATAAGTTTTAAAGTTTTCCTGTACGACATCCTGCGAGCCGCCGAAGAAGGAAACTATTGACTATTGTTAGCTAATTAGCACAGCGTAACTGGCTTTCCGTTATCAGGGTCTGACGCGCTCTCCCCCCCCCCCAAATGTGCCGCGTCCTTTTACTAAATGGCGTTTGGCTGTTATTTCCAACTCCAGCAAGGGAAACAAAACCCGCCTTTTGTGGCACTAATGTCAAAGCTACCGGGCGGCGGCTCTTAGCTGGAAACTAAAAATACAGTCAGCACAAGAGACCGAAAGCTAATCTAGGTAGGTCCCTACAAACACTACGGTGGCTCGCCCGAGCCAAAAACGTTCGTATCGCGTTTTGCATAAATCCCGACATGTGCCACTTGAGGGCGCGCTAATCCCTGACTCCACAGCGTAGTAGCCCTGATTAGTTTCCGCTCTGTTGTAAACTCCATTCAACACGCAACATTTCAGTGGGGCTAAAAGCATGAACCTCCGACACATCGGTTTACTGTTTCAAGGCGCAAAAATCAACACATAATTTCAGAAAAATGCCAACGCGTCACGCTGCCCCCGATTCTTCCCATATTCTGTTTTGGTGATAAGAGGACTGTCGGGTAGAATGGGTAAAGTCCTTTTTAGCAGCTTGTTTAATCTAAATAGATGCCTATTTGGTATAAACTACCCATACCGAATTTAAGAGCAGAAGTCGACTCTTCGTAAAAAAACAACCCCGCCTGGTTTGTCCGTGTGCACGCTTGTAGGTAAGCAAAGCAACATTAAGCTGCAAGATTATAAATAACGTTTGGTGTGGCTCTCTCCGCCAAGAGAACACCGCATGCACGGACCGGGGCTACAAAAACGTCAAACATCCAACATCCGTCTTCTTCAACTTTAACAGGCGTTTTGATATTGAATTAATTTAACATCCTACAGCCAGATTTTTAGATTTTTATCATCTCCGGGGGGGGGGGGTGTGACTAATTATTTCCGACGAAATGCAGAGCGATCCACATTATAGCTCCGATAATTGTTTTACGAAGCCACTTGCAGAGTTTGCACAGAGGCTCCACCTTTTCAAGCGGTTCAGTGACCTCACCAGTGGGCTGGATTGGAAGGGTGGGATTTCCAGGCTTTCAGAGAGCTCTATGTATTCCTGCCTCTCTAGTCTGAGATCTATGCGGCTTCAACGATAGCAAAGACCTACTGGTTGTACCTGTAATAGACATAGAAAGGCCTATATACTGCACACTGGATCTTTTTTTTTTTTTTTACACGCGTCTCCAATCGGAATAAATAATTGAGGAATGTGGAAATTACAGAATGCCCAACAGCGCTGGAAAGAGATTTAAACCCACCAAATACATCCCAGTGTCCACTGCTGCCACTCTCCTTGTGGGATCGACCACTTTATTTTTCGTTTTCACGTAAGTTTGCATCGCGTCTTGCTCGCATTCGTTGCATGTCGGGATTTTCATACGCGGCGCGACAACAGATTACACAGACAGAAGAGGATTTGCAGCTCGAAGTTTGCATGGGGCTGATTCAGTCACCTGGGTAGAATAAGTGATTTTATCGGAGTATAGGGACCCTCGCAGCGGTTCTGAAATGGGTTTGCAATAAAGCAGCCCTGAATGCTGCCTTCCTGTGCAGCCTCAGACAGGACCATTCAGCCACAATACCTGCAAGGCAAACTTCCAATTAGCCATGCAAGTTTAACAACGCTGTGATCGTGCAGGAGGCCACAGTTTAGGCACAGTTACTCACTTTCCATTGAAGAAATGCCGCAGGCAGTGGTTGATACAATGAAAATGGTTGCGTTGGCCCAGCAGGCGGCTGTGTTTGATTCATGCACACTCAGTTGGGATAGTTACAGTCTCACACAACCTATCGAGATGCATTATAAATATTCTAGGCTTGGGGTTCCCAAAGTGGAGTCCTGCAGGAGCCCCCATCTAGGTTACAGTGCATCTACCACCAAGTCTCACCTAATGTGTGTACAGTAATTGAGGTTTTTCCTTTTGGAGGAAATGAGGATTTTGGGCAACCTCTGACCAAGAGGGAATTTCTATGTTCTGACAAGCAGCTGACAGTGGTTCATCCACACCAGCTGCAATCAGGACGATTACATTGTCACACATCCTATCAGCCAGCATACACAATCACGCCAAGGCCCCCCCCCAAGTAGGAAGGGCTTTGGTCCAGGGCCCCTCCGTCTCATGAATGAGGAAGTTAGTGCTGTGGATTTAATGCAGAGCTGTAGGAAGGGAGATAACAGCAGAGAGGGTGATGTCTCTGGTCTGAATCATCATCCCTGCATATGTGCATTCTCCTCTAGTGCTGACCCCCAGGTGAAAGGATTATCAGTGAAATCAACGCCGTGCTCAAGCTCACTTTCGCAGGGAGCACCGAGGGGTTTTTGAAAATAGATTTTGGAACCTCTGACCTAGACCGAGGACTGTGGGGATGCACATCATCCAACCTTCATCCTGTGCGGAGTCACTTTGTCTGCCATAGTATAACATCGCTGAAGACGATCCCTCGCCCTCCAAGGGTGGAAAGTTTTACAGTGTTTGAAAGACCTTATGTCGCTGTGGCTAATGGGAACATGTTGGATGTGTAGATGATGTGTCACTCTATTTGCATTATAAGCGATTTCTATCATTTTTTTTTTTAACCTAATATGGCTCCAGTTAATAGCTGTTGTGGGTCTACGGTTGTGTGTGTTTGTACCATTAAATAGTTTGCTTGTTCACACACATCTGTATTGGATGCCAAAGTGCAAAACAGTAGGTGTTCTTCTCTAGCATGGGCAAGATTTGTCCCGCCTGGACAAATGCAGGAAGACACAGAAAATGCTTCAGCTGCACCCTGAGTGGTTTTGCAAGATCAGTCTCAGCTCAATGACTGAGACTGAAGGAAACATATGGTGTTTGTGGGTTGTGTGGGTAGGTTGGGTTGTAGCTTTAGAAATCCCAGCACTCCTAGGTGCCCTGTCTAGGGCTTTGCATAAACAAATGGCTTGTTTACAAGTCCTGGTGTAGAATGAATGTGTTATGATTTAATAAGGGATCTGCATTTCAGCCACGTTGTTCACAAACAGCAGAAGTCCGAATTAAAATAGTTATGCTGGGGTCAACGTAAATCTACACATCAAGGTTCATCCCCCGGCAGATGGTTCAAGGTTGAGGATTAAGACTTTACTCTGTTGCTCCTTCATTTCCCAGTAAAAGGTCCAGAGGATTGAGTGGCGTATAATGGAACCCCCTGGGGAGCGATGCACGGCCAAACTAGGCCATGTCTCCTCATTCCTCATGTTGAACCCAGTCTAGCCTTGTCTTTAGCTGGACTGCAAAGCTACAGTACAAGTCACAGAACAGTTGTACAGTGTTCGTCTAAAAAAAAAAAAATCTTAACCTGAATAACACAAGTGCAAAGGTAAGAACATTGAAAATGTCTATGTCACCAACTTTGTTTGGCAGCCACAAACTAAGACATGCAGGGGTTAAAACTTAATAACTGTACTAGTCCCTCATATACAGCAGATTGCCAGGGACACAAATCTGGTGTTATTCCTAGGCTGCAGTGTGTTAAAGGTCTCACTGTTGCCAGCAGGCCACTTGGTGTCATATGGGCAATGGAGGATGAGACCTGAGGCCAGCACTGGCTCTCACACACACACACACACACACACACACACTGTCCATGATGTGTTACTGTGTTTGGCTTACTGACGCCTGGCAGTTTGTGTTTCCCACAGAGATTGAATTAGAACACATTAGTACAGAATTATTTTTATCTCCACAGCATGACCACGACTCATCACAAAAATACTGATGATAAATTAAGCTTTTAGTCATGGTTCAGCCATCGTAATATTATCCCAGCCTCATCTGTGTCTATTATAAGGTTCTATTAGACAGTAGCTTAGACCTCTTACTATGTCTAAATTTGTCCCAGCTTTGTATGGCTTCATTGAAGAAGCTTTCTTTGACTGTTTTAGTTATTCCTCAGAATGGCTTCATCACTGCCCTTGACCATATGCCAAATGAATAACCTGCTCCGAAAACGCAACTGCCAGACTGGCCATTATCGTTGGTTGCTAAACCTAGTAGTCGACACTTTAGAGTACGCATGGATAGATGTGTGGAAACTATCAATCAATCATCTGGACAAGACCTGTGTTCAGAAGTTTTTGCTGTGTGAAGGTGAATTATGAGGGAGGTAGTCAGGGGTGGAGCCGGCGTATCACCAGGCTGAGAGCAGAGCGGCGCACGAGAACAGGCCTGAGAGGAATCTAATCGTCAGCTTCCACATCTGTTTCCTCCTTTTCACTGTACATCCATTGAATCAGACTTCATTCAGATCCCACTGAATGCATTGTTTTGCATCTGTTGCTCCACTCCGAGGTTCTTGTAGAGATTTTTAAAGGTACTTCCGAGAGAGAGTTGAGAGAGTGCAGAGTTGTCGAAATATGGGAAAGAGGGGGGTGATGGTCAACCATGATACGCTGCTAAAACACGTGCTCCTATCATTAACCTTTTTTAATGTTCTATATCTTGGTACATAGGGCACCCATACATTTTTCCTAATAGAACAATTTTACAGAGTTAATTACATAGAACCGTTTTAGGTTTTCTAAAGTATATTTTTTCGGGCTTTTCTCGCCTTTATTGTACAGTGACAGGCAAAGAGACAGGAAATGCAGGAGCTAGAGAGGGGGGATGACATGCAGTAAATTGAACCGGGCCGGCGCGAACCCGGGTCTTCTGCAGTCAGGACTATAGCCTCGTACGTGGGGCGCGCAGTTTTACCGAGTGAGCTAACCGTGGAAAACCTGGGTTAGCCAACATTGGGTTACTGTGGGACTGCCTGTAGGCACAGCAATGCTTTCCTCACCAGTAGCCAGCAAGTCAAAGAAGAACAAAACAAGTTCTATCAAGTTCATCTAATAATGAACCTTTTTGTGGCAAATAATTCTTTGAATTAGGGATATAAACTTGGGTTTCCTCATCGATTCTTTTTGTGAGAGTGTTAGGATTCTGATTAAAATGCTTGTAATGTGGAATAATCAGGATTTCCTTAGCTTTATAATTAAAATTTTCTTATGTACATCTTCAACATACAGTATAGCCAAGTCCAGAGGTATTGGTAATCTCATACTTGGTTCCGCCACTGAGGTCCCCTCTTCACTCTGCTGTATGTAACAACGTGGTTTTCTGTATCTGAAGGTCAGAAAGCATAATTGAATTTTTGTTCATTGATCCTAATCCGCATCCTGCGTGTGATTATGTACGCTGAGCTGCTGTCGTCTTTTTGTCAAGGGGTTTCGGTAAACAAGCTTGTAACCATTAATGCCTCACTGCCTGGTATTAGTGTCCATTAGAGCCTGTGTGCCTTCCTCCTGTGTGGCGTTAGTGGCTTCGGGTTGCCCCGTGTTTGGCTGTAGTTAAATGAATTGTTGGTTTAACTCGTCCTGTTTATGCTGTGGTCGCCAGACCATGTTGGCTGTCTGTTTTTAAACATTGCTCATATGACGTTGGGACTGATTTGGGTTTAGTTTGTTTATTTAAATGTGCGATTGAGGTTGTATTGCCAAGTTTGAGATGTCGCAAGGGCAGAGCATTTCTCAGAAGGAGAAAATTGCCAATTGACGTGTTATTAATATGCCCTAGTAGCTCTTTCAGTGTCTCTGCTCATGAACAAGCATCTATCAAATCTACAAACCAGAGAATCTCAGCCTCCCCTGATGGGATACTCATCTACAGCACAATGAGAAATTAGCAGGAATTTGTGAAATGCTCACACATCTTAAATCTCCAAGTAAGCCCTGTAAAAAAAAAAAAAAAAATATATATATATATATATTCCATGATTTCTGTGAGAGTAACTAATTTCAGCTCTTAATGCAAGCTCATCAGTATTCATCTTCAGCATGTCTTACTCACCATGCCATCAGAAACATTTGCTGAAATATTACTATTCTGTCCTCGCAACACTGTCACAGCATTAGGTTTCAGCCTCACAGCTCAGGTGGATAAGGAGCTATCCTGTCCCCATGTCACACAGAGGCTACGACTTTGATTATCTTGACCAAAAACTAGCAGATAGACGTACAAACTGACCAAGGCCGAAATCTTCCCTTGGCCTCTTCATAAAATCCACGTGGCGCAGTCTCCTGGTTTGTCAAGATAACTGGGGATAAAACCAGTTGCAGGTCGTGTGGTGTGACGAGCTTTGTCAGATTAGATAATGATGTAATTTCCTCTGTAGGACCTCATCCATCAGCACCTTGGAGTGAGGGCCTGGAGATTGACAATTTCAGAGCAGGGTTCTGCCACTTCTGCTCTCAGAAGCTACTTAATGTGACAGGCAATAATGAATGGAGAAGGGGTCTTATTTCACTTTGAGCTAATGCAGGAGATATGGTCACAGTTCTAAATTGACCTAACGTTTTTTTTTTGTTTTTTTTTACTTGATAGTCTCATTGCTTTTCACAGCATGTTTTAGTCTTTGTGGTGGTTTATGGTTGATTTTCATTCTTATTGTGGTTGATGGTTTACCACAGGGCACGTTTCAAGATCATTACAGATTGTAGGCCATTCCCTTGCTCCTGCAGCTCCACAGCCGTAAAGGATAATTCCGGTGTATTTCAACGTGGCGTGTTTCCAATAAAACAGGCTATCGTGTCTCTCTGGGTCATGCTAACTTTGCACTTGCCACCTCAGCTGTAGAGATTTGGGGAAACAAGGACGTCGTGCAAAGCAACATATATCAGGGCAAGCTGCTCGAGCCTCCTACAGCTTTCCAAATAAACATGGTTTCGCATGAATCATTTCTGACGCTTGTCTCTGAGTCTGGCTGAAAAATAAAAATCGCAGAAAGAAGCGACCATTATGGCTAACTCCATAGGGACCTACAGCTACAAAGTTTCTGTTTCCTTTTTCACAATTTAGTCAGAGTTACTGACTTAATTCACTGTTAAGTATTT
Organism: Coreoperca whiteheadi; assembly: GCA_011952105.1. Classification (NCBI taxonomy): domain Eukaryota; kingdom Metazoa; phylum Chordata; class Actinopteri; order Centrarchiformes; family Sinipercidae; genus Coreoperca; species Coreoperca whiteheadi. Next base: position 24,923,571 of record CM022476.1, read on the forward strand.
ATACTTACAAATGTTATGTCCCACCCCCCCAATGCCCTGATTTCATCAATAAAGAAGCAAAACTGCTTTGAAATTCAGTTTCTTTGATACCATCATGTAGCTCCAATCTGAGATACTTTCTATTTAAATCCATCAAGACTGTGTTAAATCCATTTATAATGTAAAACATTACCACTCAGAAACTAAAATACTGTTATTATGCATATAGCACTGGTAGAGACTGTTCCCCAGTGGTGTTCAGGGGCCTCAGGGGTCCTTGAAAGTATTCCAGGGAGTCACTTAATGAGAAATAGTTCAGTGAAACAGAATTAATATGGCCTTATCCCAGTTAGTGTATGTATAACAATCCCAATTCCTATCCAATTTACTGACTAATCAACATCAAACACCTCCCTGTATATTTATCCCTAAAACTGTTGATTTTTTCATCAGACTGGGGTCTATGGCCTGATGTGTCTGTTTGCATGTCCATAACACAAAGCATGGTTATTAACCTTTCTAGCAGCAACTATTGAGTGGACTGCCATGAAACTTTTTTACACTCATGGTTCCCAGAGGAGGATGTAGTCTAATGACTTAAGGGATCCCTTGAGTTTACATCTAGCGCCACCATGAGGTTTTGTGTGAAAGGTCTTGAAAACGTTTGGATGGATTGCCATGTACTTTGGTATAGACATTAACACCCCACTTGATGAATTGTAATAATGTTTTTGGTGATAATGAGATTCCAGTCAGCCTCAGTTGTACTTTGTGTTAATTGCTAATTCACAAATGTTAGCATGCTAACATGCTAAACTAGGATGGTGAGCACAGCAAACGTTATACCTGCTAAACATCAGCATGTTGACATGTTGTAGGCAAAACAAAAAAAGCTAGTTTGGAATTATTGTCTAGTAAAAATCAGCGGGATTATTTTGTCATTGTGGAACATCATGGTGAAAATGCAAATGCAAATAGAGAGAATCTTGGATGGACCCTGTTGATGTTTTGAAAATGTCTAATGTCAAAAATCAAAGTCTCATTTCAAACCGTAGAGACAGCAGGAGAACTCATGGTGTTACTCCAGCGGGCGCTTGACACGTCTGAGTCTGGACGCCATCGCTCGTACAGTATATTTTTATACTTCTGACTGTTTGACGGTGATGTGATCAAATGTGAGTTTTTAGACAAATGTCTAACAATGTTCTAACAGTGTGGTTCTTCTGAATGGAACTCTGTTGGCTTGAAGGAAACCATTACCAAACAATTAATACATCCGAGATACACACAAGCCAGTCCTGTCCACCATGGCAGGGAACTGCCATATATCTGTCGAGCCAACGTATGTGCAGTTGTTGTGTCTCCTCAGAGTAAAGCTGTAGAGTAGTGGTTCTCATTGTGGGCTCGGGAGTCCAACACAGATCATTTAAAGACTAAAGTGGAAAAATAAAGTAGTTAATCTCATCTGTCTATTATTGTTATCTTGATAATAGAATTACTTCTGCGGTCACTTCTCCTGCTTGCAGCGCTAGTCAGACCCAGGCTGCAGTACAGTTGGTGGCCAGTGTACAAAGACAAACTTATACTGAAGAGAAAAGTAACCCTGAACTGCCACCTCCTCTTCCCTCTGTCAAGGTTCAAGTAGGCCTGAGCAGCAGGCCGCTAGCAGAGCAGTCTGCCTCCATGTGGCATTAATGAGTGAAAGAGGCCCAGAGAATAAAAGGCCAGGTCTTCTAATCTCATTCTATCTCAGCCTTCCTGTCACCGCTTGACAACTAGGTTAAGATAATGCTGACAGATCCGCTTCCCTGGCTCTCTAGCATGCATCCTTGAGCAGGGCGACCGTCTACTGTACATGCCACACAAACACCAACTCGTGCCAACTTAAAATTACATCAAGTTTCAGGTCAAGACAAGTTTTCCTGATTTGGTTCCTCTGTAATCATCAGCAAGATGAACGCACTTATTACATTATAAATAGTTTGCGGCTCCATTTTAATGATCCTATTTGACAGATAATACGCTCGTGGAACTGTACTAAAGAACAGTTTCCTCTGTCTTTGTACATTTTTGCAAATACGCAATGAGAACTGTTACAGTGCTGTTACTGAAAACAAATGCAATGCATAATTCACACTACATACAATGTGTTCCCTGTTTTGTGGAAGGACTTAAATGACTCGTAACGGTGTGCATATTTACAGTAAAAACACATTTGCATAATGTTTGTCTTTACCAGGGTGAGATTATTGTTTGCAGATTAGCATGAATAAAAGCATAAACATCCTAATGTGCAACAACATGTGTTGAAGTATCCAAACTGTGCATCATGTTCATGATTTTCAAGCACATGTTGAGCTTTAATAGAAATCAGTGCTTTTTTAAAATGAGCCCTTCTTGTTTCTGCCAAGCTCTGAACTTGTGTTTTTTGCTTGTGCACTCTTTTGTAAAATGCGTGAATCAGACAAATTTAATATGCTGTGAAGAACGGGGAGAAAATGTCTGAAATTTGTCCGAAAGTGTCCTCTCTACTCTGGATCAATAGTGTTCATTTTGTTTCCCACTGTAGCTCGTGACTTTGTTCCTTTCTCTATGTCTATTTAAAGTCCTTTTTGGTTTCTTTGAAGCAGTGACTTTCTGGACCTCTGGTGCTTGCCAAAAAAGTAAATTGTGCCTTGTGATGCCATAGTTGAGCTAAATGGATCCATGTGGATTCAGTGCACAGCAGTGTGTGGGCGAAAAGTGCGGGAAAATGCAGCGAGGTGCTCTCAGCATTTGGTTTTACTCCACCACCCTCGCACCAGCCGAATAAGCCCAGGCCGCCTGGAAAGTCTCCTCTTGGGGAACATGTGGGATTAATTTAGAACCTCAGCCTCTCCCTCCACGGGTTTCTCCGCCCTGTTTCCCCTCGTGTTGTTTTGCCAGAGGGAGACCATGACTGGTCATAAGTAGAAACAGAGCTCTATGTCTTAGCACCCTCGGCTGGAGTGGCTTTCCGAGAGATCAATGAGCGAGGCTCCCGGTGTTCACACGAGTGAAGCAGTGTCCATCTCTCAGACACAGAGGAAGACAGGCCGATAGACTCAGTGGTTGTAAGGGCAGGTCAACCGCTACTTTGCCACTTTTTGAAGTAAATGGTTTTAGAAGTCTATGAAGATGAGTGGTCACAGCAAACAAAGCCACAATCCATTCATCTGTGCAGCGGAGTTCAACCATTGAGCTACTGTAGGCCAATCCAGATATCAACATTTTGACTTAAACCACACTGTGTAGAATTTTTATGTGATTACGGCATCTTTAAAATTATTCTGAAAGCAATTGTTATGGTAGGAAAATGTAAAATTTGAATATTTGTAGGAAAATGAGACAAAATTCTGGTTAAAACTAGAGCAGTCGGTGTGGTGTGCAGGCAAAACGCCTTCTTGAGGCACTAAAGTCTAAAATTTTGAAGCTTTAAAGTAGCTATAATTGATATTTTATAATAACGATGTACAAAATGACAATGTGAAAGGCATCACTTGTAGTGATGTAGTGAACCTACAGAATCTGAATCTGCAGCTCTCTTCGGCTTTACGGCGCTTGTTTAGCTGTCCGGGCCCGCAACTTTACTGTTTTGGTTCACTCACCGCTCTCATGGCGATGTTTTTTTTTTTACCGCAGCAGGCAGCTGTTTCCAGTGAAAAACCTTGTACCATAATGTCAGTATTGTGTTTACAGCTTGTTAAAGAAATCACTTCACAGTTTAAAAAAAAAAAAAAAAAAAAGTAATTTAAATTTTATAATTTCTTGGCAAATATAATATTATTATATACAGTATTCTAAAACATCACACTCCTAGCTAATGTTGCTCTGACATATCCATCTGATGTGCTTGTGTGCGGCGACGACCTATAAATACAAGTGGTCGCTCTCGTCTTTGAAGTCAGGGATCCAGGGGGCTCTAGCTAGACTTGCCGTTGTCAGACTTTTGCCCAGTCCCTTTGTAGTTCACTGTAGACGCGACCTTATCCCGTCATGTCTGTCACATGCTATTATTTCACACCTCTCTGGACAGTTTTTGAATAGGCATCAGTTTTATATTAATATCCATTAGAGCTTGACCCTCCAAATAGCATGTACTTTTAGATTTCCTTTTTTGTGTATATGTGTGTATGTATGTATGTATTAAGACCTTAGCACCAGCCCCTCTAACAATACAGTTATGTATTTAGCTGTGGCATCCAGGGAATTGTTTTCTTCATAGCTTTATCTTCTGATAATTGTTTTTCTCTTGGAAGGACAGACAAAAGCTGTTTTATACACTAGTGGTTCATCGTGTTGTGCATTAGCTGCTGTTTGCCTTCCACCCAAGCCTCAACTCTTTTTAGCTTTCACCCACTCTCCATCATCTGCTCCCATATCTGAAATTGCAATTGAACTCCTCTGGCACCAAAGCGCCAAATGAAAAGGCAAATAAAGTCCCCTGATTTGTTGCTTTAGTCTGTTAAATCCCTGCCAATATGCTAATCTACAGCCAGAATGCAAAGACAGAAAGTAAACCCCAGTCAAGCTTCACCATGAACCAGTTTGTAGGTGGACCAGTGTACTCCAACCAGTTACTGTGCTATCAATTTGTCAAACGTCTATTTAAAAGAATGGTATCATGCTTGACAGTGAGGATATTTTTAAAATGAGATTTAATTCACAATGGACAAATGTCCTCAGCCCTCAGGCCTTCACCGTTCTCTGTGGATTCCAGGTCCACTTCCACCTAATGTAGAGTGTCATATGGAGAGATATCTCGGCCACACTTTGAATCTTAAAGCTAGTTTTGGAAGGTCAGCGTGTGGACTCAATTTGAGCTTTTGTTTCAGGTTCCAAGTCATCCACTTTTAATACTAAAAGTGACTTTAATTTAAGTCCCAAATTTAGCGTAGTGTTACTTTTTCAGTGAGGGGAGACCCAGTTGTGCAGCTGTGCTATTTCTTTTGCACAATTTGACAGACAATATAAAAATGTGTAGTGAATTAATGCTCTTCATGGTGGGGAAGGAAGTTGTTGACCACATCTGCAACAGAGACACTACTCTGAACCTTCTGCCAGAGAGCAGCCAGCTCTAAGCTGTAGATTGCCTCCGCTACGCTGTTTTCCTTGGCCCAGCAGAGTGCAAAATTCTGCAGAAAAGCCAACAATATTTGTGACTGTTATCCATGTCCAGCTGATGAAGTCATAGCTGCTCTATCTTTGACTGAAAAAGAAGGACAGGAAGTTTGACTTTGGATCTATAATCAAATCACTTCTCACTCATACTTCTTTGGAGACATGATCGTCAGTGATACACATAAAGAAAGTAAAGTAACTCACGTAATTGAAGCTGTAACGAAGCTGTCCCCTGGCGCTATGCGATATGGGTCAGTCAAGCACTTTAATTGGGTGGTCTGGATGTTTTTGTTTGGCAGTGTGGTTCTGCAGCTCTCACTTTGCTTGGTTGCCTTCAAAATGCTTTGGCTCCATCTTGCCTGATCTGTTCCAGGGTGACGATGTTTGTTTTGCTTCTCGTCTTGGTGGAATTGGCCGTTCGCCAAATCCCTCCCTCGAACGACAATTGTCCATTCATTGCTTAGCAACCATACCTAGGAACGGCAGGTCTGTTAATTTCTCCGTAAGGCATAGCGGTGTGCATGGCGCTGTAGTCAGAGCAATACTCTGCATTTAAAGAGTTTTGAGGGTGGTGTCTTTTTTTTTTTTTTGCCTTTCCAGACCTAAGAACACAAGGGCAAAAGTGGATATGGGTTAAACAGTGTTTACCTGCTTCAACGTATTGGTTATCGTTAGCATGTATCCTAGCCCAGCATTACCTTCAAGGCCGAGGAGCACGTCATTAACTAACAAGGTTACATTTAGTTTGTGGCGTTACAGGTTTCAGAAAAAAAGGTCCTGTTCACAACTAGCACGTCAGAGTTTATGCTGATGTTAGCTCTTCACTGGTGTTGGGGAAGTTTACACTCCAACATTCCCAGCTAGAATTCCAGAGATAGTAGCACTATGTTTGCCAAACACAGTGGTTACTCCGAAAGGCCTTGTATCAACCGATAATGTAATTATTTCCTGAAAATGTAATAAAATTTGCACTCAACTTGATCCAAAATTTTGTAAAACCAAGTAATGTCATAACTTGACCAATAATGTAATAAAATGTCCTGATTGATATTGAAATAAAAAAAAAAGTCTTCTTTAGTCAATGTAGCATATTTATCGAATTAAATCTGTTCCTGCCTATAACACACCAAATATTTAAAACAATTATAATTGTGGTATAGGCTATTGCAATTCTGCACCAGTAGGTGGCATAATTAATTTAATCGCCTATTCCACAATTAATATTTTTCACAATTTAATTTAATAAATAATTTTAAATCCGCCTTGACAGGTGGTCAGCAGTTAGGCTGTGCGGTCACAGAAATTTGACAGTACCATTCTCAACGTAAAGTGATGCTAACTTTGCCTTATCAGGAAATATATCGCCAGGACTGTAAAAAGTACTCATAAAATATACTTAAGTTAAAGCAGTGGGTGAGCATGGGTATGGACAGATTAATTTCCCATTGATAGGGATTTTACTTTAATGCATTGCGTGATAACAATGCACCACCTGCCATCTGTTGTAAATTTCAAATTTTACATGAAGCCTAGAGTTTATCTTTCCAAACGTGAAATCAGTGTCAAGTGTTAGTGTTTTTAGTAGTTTAACATGACACTAACAGTATTATACATTTTGAATACTTACACTTACATTTCTGAGAAAAAAAAAGCATACTGTTTGACATTAATACATAATGACCCACCTGAAAGGTATTATGTTATCCGACAAAATTATTACTTCATTAGTTTTGGAAAAACATTACCCACCTGAAAGGTATTACATTATGGGTAAAAATGTTATTACAATATCAGGACATTTTATTACATTATTGGGATTTATTACATTTTCGATTAAGTTAAGGGCAAATTTACATTTTCAGGAAATTATTACATTATTGGGTGCTACACAGGTCTTTTCTCTTATAACGTTAAAAGTAAAAACTAAACTACTAAAAGTGTAAGCTTAGCAGCCAAACAGGGTTATGTTAGAATGAAATAAATCTGATATAACATTTCCTTATCATACTTAATGCTAATGCTAGCACTGCACGGCCAAATCAGCTATTGCTGGCTAGAAATGAGAAGCCTGCTCTTGTCTACCTCTGTCTATAATCAAGGACCCATTGTTTGAGTGGTAAATCTGCCACCATTATCACTGTAAACTGCATTATGTGCCGAGATTGGAAAGCTTGACAAGCGAAGCAACTGTTACTAAGGGAGGCGGGGAATAGTGAATGGATTATTGGGCAGTCTGGATGTGTTTGTAAGGCAGTGTACCATGTGTTTGTGCAGCCTTAAGTGCCTTAGATCCTCTATACCTTGAAGTCCCAGGGAAGGAGCTTTATCCTGCCTCATCTCTTCTAGGGTGAGGAGGGGGAATTGACTGAAATGATCCATCTTGAGAGATGGGCTGGAACCTAGAGCCTGACCTTTTTGGTAAAACAGTTCACGCAAGCTCAGACCCCACACACTGACTATATTGCAAAGGCAAAACTGCGCCCTGGCTGAAGTGCAACATATCACCTGACCTCACTGCCACACCCCTGTGCCACTTTACTTCAAATTTGAATCTTATTTGGAGTCTTAATCCGACTTGCACACGGCGGTGATCTAATTCAGTGACCTGGCTGCACCCAGTTAGTTCAGCAGCCTAAAACCAATTGATCAGAACTGACATGAACACCAGGCTTTGTTGTTCTCAAAGTCTTTATACAAGGCCATACCCAGTTCTGTACTCAGTGCCCTCCTTAATTGATTTTACATTCTGATCCTGCGCATTCCTCCTCTGCCATGTGTTTTGTGAAGATGACGGCTAGTGTCAGTTCACCTGTCTCTCACAGTGAGTGCTGCTCGAACACCTGTGGAGATGATGAGTAGATTCACGTCTGTCAAATCCAAAGCATGATGCCAGGATTGAGTCTCTGCGTTCGGTTTGTGACGAGGAAAAATGTGGAGATGCATATGTTTTCATCTTCCCGATATGTGCCTGTGGGTTTAGCCTGCCTTGCACAATATATCTCGCTCCATGTTAATGAAATCGGAGCTTATCTGTGACGGGCCCCGGCGTTCCTCGTTCCCAAGCAAATCTCTGCCTGCACTAATGCGCTGGGTGCTGCAAATTGAGAAGTTTCCCCTGAGAAAGTTCACAGAATGTTATTAGTGAGTTTTAGGTCTTCCCTGGAGACCCACATTTTACTTTCAGAACAAAGTTTTCTTTCCTAATTTGAGGAGAATTTCTGGTTGTCAGATGTATTTCTTGACCAACAGTTTTTAATCTAAGCTATTTTAAGTGTTTTAAGTACTCCAGCATTGCTGTATTACTATTAAACATTTGACTTATTTCTTGCATATTCCTGAACATTTTCTTAAGTAAGAAGTAGAATTTGTGTTTCCAATGTGACAAAGCAAACTGTGATATTACAGTGTGTGCAATAAACAAGATATATTAAGTGCATTAGTCATGGTGCGCAGGTCAGATTGTTGGGCTAGAATTGGCCTTGGTGTTATGGGGGATGTTTTAGGAGTCTGAGTACAGGAACCGGAGAGATGACCCACCAAGGAGCCGCAACTCCCATCAACAATGTTGCGACTGATTTGATTGAGAGCCCAAGTGAAGAGTCTCCTGAAAGAGGAAGAGGAGGATGAGGCGGTGGAGTGAGAGGAGGAGCAGGAATTGCAAAGAAACTGCTGAGCAGTCAGAAACGACACCTGGCACTGGGACGCACCAACCACATAACCAATTGTTCAGGATAGTGCAAAAGTAGCAATGGTACAGCTGTGTAAAGACCCAAAGGACCCAGAGTGTAGCTCAAATTTCAAGTTTCAGCCTGAACCCTTGAAAAACGTCCACTCAGCTCTGGCAGTGACGGGCAACGAGTTGGTGTTGTTGTGTCTGGAGTGGCTGACAAAAGGGCTTTCCCTCAGCAGGGGGTGACAGGGAATGTGACAACAGCTGCCCGCGGAGCCTGCTTTCATGTGGCATGGGCTGAGGTGTGGTGGCAGCTGGAACAGGAGAGCAGCGGCACAGATATGCAGAGCTGAGGCTAAAGGGGAGAAAACAGGAAAAACAACAACATGCCTCTGTGCATCAGCCTCCTGCTTCTTACTGTAGATTCCCACTAAATATTTTTGGACCTTCACTAATAAATCAGAGCATCTGTCTTACAATTTCGGGAGCCTGTCATGTTGTTAGTCATGTTGACTTTAACAAATACGTCTGTCGACACTGTCTGCAGTGTGTAAAGTCTTGGTAACAAGCAGAAAGAGACTTTTCACATGGGAGAAAAATACAGTCATTATAGTGTACTTTAAAATATATTTGAAAATGGGCAACAATGTGTATGTACAGTAGATTTATTTGAAAAATAGCCAAATGTTCTATTTAAGCTCTGAAATGTATAGCAACCAAATCTGGTAGAAACAGGCTGAATGTCTGAATATGAACATGTACAAATACCTTTCCCCCCTACTGATATGTTACATTTAGTTAGGATTTTGGATTTAGCTTCATTGTATTTATTATGTGTAAATGTAACAATTTCCATGGCAGAAAAATTACAAGCACTCAGTGCTCTAACAGAATGAGATTCTTAGCAGGGAGAAAAGCTTCTGAAATGGCATTTCCACCACACAACACCCGTGCGCTGTTAAATGAAAGGATATTTGTACTGCACCTCAGCAAAACAGCACATTAGTATCAATTCTGAAGGATAGCTTCGCAGAGACTGCTAGCGTAGCATTGATAAACAACGCAGTGTATGAAATCATGTACTGTATCACATCAGTCAAATCAGATGTAGCTTTCAGTGACTGGATAATATACAATTTTCAACCAAGTACTGAAGTACGTTCTGTATGTACTAGAGAGTGACACTAGCTCAGCCTGCAGCCTACCATGTGAATCAGGCGACTTGAGGCCGATAGACTCTCTGGGTCACATTCTGGGTCACGATCTCCCATCAGTCTCCTAGCTTGGCATGACCTCGCACCTCGTATATACACACATTTACAAAGACAAAAAACACGTGGTCCCGTGTAAACACTATGATTGCTTTAGACATTAAAGACCTAATCAGACTTTTCTGTTTCACTTAGGCTTTGAACTTTTAAGTGCTTTTTTAGAACAACTGTGATTAGCAAGGACATTAAGCATGGCTGCGGGAAAAGTGCTACAGTGACCCTCCGCACATCGATGCATTTCATTAGTATAATCACTTCTCCGTGGCTCGCGGGGTCAAAATTCGATGTAACTTAGCCTGTAGGTTAGCAGGAGCCGTCAGACATGTGATACTGTCTGCCACTGAAGCGGAGTTGTGTTTTGAAGCAGAGTGTTTGCAGACATGTGGCTCTACCCCGAGAGCGGCGTCGACTAGCAGGGAGGCTGCTGGTGCTGCCAACACATTTTTCAAACCCTGTCAAGGCGAAGACTCGTGGTGCGCTCAGTGAAGCACAGGCAGAATGAGCAGGGGTATTGATCTTCCCTCTCATGGGTTATGCATGACGCAGGAGATAATTATTTTCTGATATAATCCGACATTATACAATGGAGAAAGTTCATGAAGGCAGAGTGGCATGCCTGAATCTTTTTTTCACTCTGGGCTCATGCCAGTAGCAAACACACGGTAAAGTTGACGATAGACACAAATTCATATTCTCTGATTTAAATTTAAAAGGTCTTGTGAGGTAATCGGTGAAACAGCAGAGGAAGAAGCCTACAGAAGAAACACAGAGAAAATATTAAAGCTGCACTAATCAATATTTTTATATTAACAATGGGTAAAATGACAACCTGTAAAGTTCAAGGTGTCGCTCTTCCTGAAGAACCCATTGAGAATTATCACCCAACTATGCAGTTCCCTTCAGCTCTGTCGCGCATTTTAGCACCCTTCAGCTCATTGTTTTGGTTTTAGGAGCCCCAACTTGACTGTTTTGGTTCATTTCTGACCACTCTCATCAACCTTGTTTCCAGGCTCTACGAGAAACTGTTTTTTGAGGAGTTGGTGGAGACGAAAACAGCTAAAAGTAGAGTCAATATTGGACTTAGCAAATTAATCTTTCTCTGGATCCACTGGATGTGTAAATAGGCAATGTTTTGCTAACATGTTAGCATATCAACTTTATAAGCTGATAATATGTCAATGTGTGTTTACAGCTCATTGTCCTGCCCCCAAGTGGCCAAAAAATAAACACAGGTTTAAAGATAATACAGTTATTAGAACTGAAATGACACATCAAAGATGCTGAGAAACATGTTGCCTTTGCGAACGTAAGAGAGACTGCAGTGGAATGTGTCAGTGTTTCAGCATATACTGTAATTGACATTTCATTGTTGGAAGATTTATAAGGGGACAAGATTTGATTTGATGCAGAGAGGTGCAGTGAGCCTTCGTCTGTCACATTCCCTATAGCCCAGGGGAACCACTTCACCCCTCTGTGTCAGGCAACGCCTCATCTACAAGGCTTTCTGCCACAAGCTCATCAGTCTGCAGCCAGTTTCTGGTCACTTTTAGGCACTCACCATCCGGCAAACACTCTTACATAGTAGGGCATGCGTCCTCAGCTGCTTCACGTGCCTCCAAGCGAAGAGCAAAAGTAAAGTTGTTGTATGGAAGTGCAACAACGATGTCTGTTTTTTGTTTAGCGGCTGTAATATTAGTTTATTAGCAAGCCAGTGTAGAGGTCTAACCGTACAACTAAGCATAATTTCTTCTCACACTCTTACAGAGCAACAGGGCTGCTGTTGTCCTTATCTGTCCCACATACAGACCCTTAATGCATGATAAGTGTGTTTACTGCTCAAGCGTTAGCAGTGTGTGTTACTGTTTTACATTCAGTGTGTATGTCAGAGCCAAGAGAGCCAGCGACAAGGGCTGCCATTCAAGCACTTCACTGTGCTCATTTACAATCTGCTCTCCACATTGCCAGGCTAAGTGGTGACTGAGTGAGGCCTATTTTTAACTCCCCCCTGTAACTGGAGCACAGCGCTCTCTCACTGAAATGGGTAACAGGGCTAAAAGGCAGGTAGTTGTCAATCAGCAACTATGGACGCATACTTGTAGTTTATGTTAATTTCCCATCTCTCTCCCAGCTTATTCTTACTCTCCTTTTTTTTTCTTCTCCACAGACAAGTGGATAAAACAACGACGTTGCTGTTCTGGGATCCGCACTTTACTATAAATGTTGCTACTGGGAGCATTTTAGTTTAACTTGGCTTTGAGACTCAGGAATCTCAGTAGCTTTTTGGGCTCACTGAGCTGGCACCCTGCCAGCCCTTATCTTCAAACCATATCCAGAGGACATTTTTATCACCATTCCATGTGTACAAACCAAGAGTCCAACACCACCTGGCCAGTTTACTGAGCAAACCGCTCTGATAAACCTTTTTTATCTACCTCCACTTGACCATTTCAGCCAAATACATCATCACGTATGGGGAAAGTGCAAACATTAATAAATCTTGGGACTCTCAAGCATCTTGATGGAGATGTTTACTTCTTGATGATATCACAAGCTGCTATATTTCATACTCACAAAGTTCTTCCTTGCATAAGGTCTGAGCATCTGGTGATCATCAGTCGGCTTGTAATGCCTGGCTGTGGCTGTGACCTGTCTCCACTGGGTATGAATGGAACAGATGGGCCTGAGGCTTAAGTGGGGAAGTGACTCTCCACTGATGACACCTGTGCATCACGAGTGCGCTTCGTGTTCCTGGAGCTGCACGTGCCCAGATGCACACACTGATCTCGTAATGTAGGCTGAGGTCGGATCAGTCCCAGCCAGATGGGCATAATTAGTTGATGTGACTATATCAAAATGCAAGTGTTTTGTCCAAGCAGAAGTCCCGGAATTTAGGTGGTATGTGTCATCTCTGCATATCGGTTCTAAATATTAAAGGATGAGGCTAACGTCATTCTATATTCTTATTATTGCCCAAAAATCCCCAAATCAACAATGCTTTAGTAGTCCATCCCTCAAATGTCTTCAGCTTGACGTATTGCATGCCCTATTGACCTATCAGTAAACTAAGCTAATCAATAAAAATGGAGGAGGACATGAGCAAGCAAAGCTGTGCTTCTCCGCTAATCACAACACCGAACATCTGAGAAGCAGCTTATGGAAGAATTTTGGGTTCTTGGGGTGCATTACCCTTTTTGTTCGAATTAATTAGAATGAATTACGTAATTAGTTTGAATTTGTTCAAGCCTAAATTTTTGAAAGGTGACAGCCATGGTCTATACATTAGGCTTTGGCTGCACAGGATATGTTAGTAGGATTGTTGGTTTTCATAGGTGTTGTTGACAATGAAAATATATAAAATGAGTTCTTTAAGTTCTTTGAACTTACTGAACTATAAGGCCAAAAGACAAGGAGGCAAGTATGCATTGGTGCTCTGCTACTTTTGAACGGAACTATAAGGCTATTAGAGGAAAATGTTTTATTTAGAAAGATCTTATATTGATTGATGGGAAAGGGCTTATAAAGCTAACTGCTGTATTCATTTATAACAAGGAATGAGTCAACTTTGAGCACTGGGAACATTTCTGAAAACCTCTCTACACTTGGCTCACTATTTCCACCAGTATGTTATACACTCATCTTTACTGAGTCAGGGTGGACTGTACTGACAATACCAGTATATTATTGATTCTGGGATGCTGGGGCCGTAGCTTGTCAAATAAAGATATCTCTATGTTAAGGAGCTGTGGCACAGCACAGTTTGAATCGATCTGAATATTGCAATCTTCCATGTTAGCCTATAATGGAGACCAGTCCTCCGTTTTCCTCTTGCACCTGCTCCGCTGAGGAAATGGAGTGTCTTAGCGGCACTCTGTTGCTCGCGTGCTGCCAGTCTCACTGATGCCAGGGCTTAATGAGGCTTGCATTATGCCATAGCTGGCCGAGGGTCCCAACACCGGATACTGACTCAGGAGGTGAGGATCAAGGCTCTGCTGGGGGCTTGTCTCCTTCTAGAGACCACCGTCCAGGCTGTTGCGCTTTTCATACACACCTGTACCTGTACATGTAGTACATTTATTTGAACTGGACTATGATTTCTGTAATATGCTATATTACTATCCCTGACACCACATATCGTCACATGAAAACAGTATCCTAACAAAATATTTGAAGTACTGTTTCTTTACTGAAACGTTTGACTAAGTTGTTTGACAACTAGCTTTGTCCGGAGTATCTATGAGGTACAAAGCTCCAGACAAAGCTTAAGTGGACCTTGAATTAGGACTTTCCAAGGTCAAGAATGAACTTTCACTGACTGAATACATTTAGTAACATTTTCTAGTTCTTTCTTTGTTTGTTATTTTGGACACTTTGGCCTCATTCACAGTCTGGAAGGGACGGCCAAATGGATAACACACTGCTGATGCTCACACCCCCACACACACCTGCCCCAAGTCATGCTTATACATTTACACAAACATGCACACGCACAAACACATGCACAGTGGCCACAGGTGGTTATCATGTATAAACGGAGTCTTCTGGGAAAACAGTGGCAGCTGGAGAAACTGGACACTGCTTTGCTAAGCAGGGTTAAACAGTAAAATGTTGTCCCATACTTCACTGCATGAATAAGATAATGTTGCTCCAAAGCCGCTTCACGCTTCATTACTGCTAGGCACAAAACAGCAATTCAAAGCTTCGGTGTCACACAGGAAATTAGGCTCTACGCTAACCCCATTTAAAATAATGATATTGGATGGGTTTCAAATCATTTGTCGAGTCTTGAATGAAGCCTTGTAATGTTGCATTGAAATTACTGTTGCTATTGAAACAACTAATTGATGTTAATTGTTGTAGCTATTGTCACGCCTGTGTGTGTGTGTGTGTGTGTGTGTGTGTGTGTGTGGCAGCACTTTAGAGCAGCACAGGTTGTCTGCCACCTGGGTGAGCAGCACCTCTCCATATTTGCAAGCCTTGGACACCAGCTGAATGGCTTTTCTCCAACCTTCTCATCTTGAAATTGTTGCAGTCATTTTAAGAGTGTCAGCAGGCATCGAAACAGTGATATCCCCCTGGGTGTGGGGTTGTGGGTGTTTTATTAGACTGACCCCACAGGGCAGAGGTTAGCTTTGAGGTAGACAGAGGAGCAGAGTCAGCGTTAAGAAGAAATGCAACGTACTGTTCGCTTTGTGCCAATTTCCAAATGTAGGCATTTAAACACAAAGATGGAGTGACAGTTCTCCCACTGTGAGACCTAACAGCTTGAATAGACAGAACAAACACACACAGGACTTTACAAAAACAAGCTGTTTTCACACAATGCAGGGGCAAACCTAGGGCAAGGTGCTTAACTAAGGCTTTAGCTTGTCATGGTTTTTTGACTATGCAGCTGTGAATGTGTGTGTGTGTGTGTGTGTGTCTGTGTGAACTGTGACCTGTCACAGCTATAAAAAGGTGTGAAGTCATGGCAAGGTGACAGTGAATGCAAGGCCTAGTTTTCCCTGACTAATCCCTGCAAGATGGGACGCCTGGCTCCATATAATCACAGCGCACTGATTACGTGCCTATTACTGCTCATTGTATCAGCGCATTCTGCTGCTTTATGTAATATTATCTGCTACTTAATGGACGTTTTTTAATGCGAAGCACATTTCTGGAGCCACCCATACCAAATATGTAGGCACTTTCCCAGTGCTGTAATGTACTGCTTTTATCCAAAGTGCCTACATTAGAGGGCATACATATTTAGTATGGGTGGCTTTAGGAATAATGGTAACACTATCTTTGGCGGCATGAAAGCAGTGCAAGATATACCCACCTAAAGTTAGTTTGCAGCATTTCAACTGGAGACACTTCACGCCAGTTTTACATTGTTGCCAGGCAATCGGGGTTTTTAAATTTGCACTACCTGGCTGCATTGAGTGTGCTCGCAATACCCATCATACTGAAGAGCAACTGGAGCCAGTTGCAGCAGCTTGGATTAGTTATAATGTAAGTTTTTACTAAGTGTAGATGTACTCATCACTAAATTAAAACGGGTTGCACCACACAAACTAGTTCTTATGTAGAAATTAGTTGTTACTAAGTATTTACACATACTAACTACCTGGTATAATTGTTGCATATAGCTAATTGAACTGACTGACAAAACTTGCATGCTAGTATATGACCCCTTAATAGTATTAGGGCACATGTCAACTGGGATTATTTTAAACTACATTTAACAAAAGTAACCCAATACACCATGAATTATATTTAATAATGTTAGACTATATGACAAAATAATGTCCGTTAATATAGCATAATTGGATATTTCCCTCTCACACTGCTGTGGAAATTATCTGAAAGCACTCAACACAAAAACACAGAAGAGTTGAAGTCACAACGCGTCTCGCACCAGGCTCCGCAAACAAAACACTCCTGCAGCTCCGCACTTGTAAAAGTTTTAACAAAGAGCCATCACATGCTGCTTTTCCTGCTTCTACAGTGGCCTTCCCATGTGCTTGCTGTCGATTTGTCCACAGCAACCACTACAGTGTCTGCAAATCCAGCACAGGTGAGTGCGTGTACGTACACCCTTCAGCAGAGTTGGTGCATCGGTTTCCACAGGGACGCTGTGAGCTTTACTTTAGAATATATAAGTAATAGCTACATTTACAAAGGACTGGCAGTTAGATTTAATACATGGCCCCCAAAAGTGATACACTTGTAAGTTATTTTACAGCTCGTGATGCTGCTGTTGATTGCTTTTGAATGGACGATGCACATATGCATCCTTGCAGTCAATTTACACTTTACTTTAGTCTTAACTAGTTAAGACATGCTTTACATTTTAATGGAGCAACCTAATTTATTAAATCACTAGTTTGAAATTATAAGCACTTTGAGAAACTTTACACTGCTGTGTACTCATAGTTGGTGCTATCCTAGACCCTTGACCCTGGCAGCGTTACAATACACAATAGTGCAGTAATGTGTCATCTGCGTCTAATTAATTTTAATTAATAATTAATTAATTATTGAACTGTTCTGTGAGTCAAACAACTAACAATCAACATTTCTACTGTAGCTGCTGTTGGAGGTTGAATGTTGATATCATGCTCAGGACCCTATCAAATATGGCAGTGAACTAGCCTTAAACTAGCTACACACTATGTAATTAAAACATATTTAAAGCATCCTGTAGTAGTGTGGTCTGAAAGGGCTTCACGGCACACGGGCACCTGCATGTGTGTCGATTACATATTGTTAAATGGCACTTTAGCAGTCGGACTGAAATAGAACAAGTTCCTCTTACATTAGGCAGCTATAAATATTTTACAGCCTTCAATGGAAAACTCTTTTTGTCTTTGTTCTGCTCAATTGCAACAAGACCAGGTTCTCTGTTAGACGGGGCAATGGCTGCGATGAAGGGAGTGCTGTGAATTTTGGCAAGTGTGTATTTCAAAAAGAACAGTTTGTAGTCACAAGTTGACAGGTCACTCTAATGTTAGAGTGGTAGTAGGAGACACAGGGTGGGGGATCCAAAGCCCGTCATGTTGTTTCCTCCACCACCTCTGCAAAGTAATTTGATGTGCTTGGCTAGGCGAGGACGGATGGTGTCACTGCTGGGGGAGATAGATAGCCATGGAAGATGGCGTCCAATACATTACATAAATCACACATAAATGATGAATGAGGATGCTAGTTGATGCAGTGATCAGGATAAATGTAGTGTGTTGCAATGTAGCGTGTAGTGTCTGCGAAAAATGCATTTTCAATGGTCTTGACCAAGCCTGACTGAAATAATCCCATTAGGGTTCAATTAATATGTGTTTTATAGGCTAAAGACAGCTATTTAAGCTGCTGATAACTGATACTGATTTTGCGCATTTTAAAACTTGGCCATTTTCAACGCTGCTTTGTGTGGAAAAAGCCTTAAAACAGCATTGAGATCACGGGGCACTAAAGTGTAACTTGGCTGATTTTTAAGAAAAAGGTTAGTATGAGCCTGTTATATCACAAACAGCACAGTCTAACCTACTTTTTAACAGTCAAATGTTTGTCCTTTGTGTATTAATTACTCAGAAATTATGCTGCTGGTTTTCGCAGACCCAGAGTTCCTGACTGCGGGTTGTTGTTTTTGTGGAAAATGTGTCATATTATTGCCGTGCTCCTCCAGTCAAAATGCCTCGACGCTCTCTGCCCAAAGAGCAATTTCACTGTAGAGGAGTGAGACATTTGAGGTAACGTCTTACTTGTTTCGATGCCGGACAAATGTTCACTCACCCTTTGGCGTTAAGTCTGAGTGTGTAGGTAAGTGGAAAGGGAGGAGAAGGAGGATGGAAGTAGAGGCAGATGAGAAAAGCGGCACTGTGTGTTTTCCTAGAAGCTGCCAGCAATCAGATTGACGGTGCTGCACAGCACCAACAGCTATTGTTGTCATGAGCAGTATGTTAATACCTTATATTAATTCAATTCAATTCAATTCAATTCAATTTTATTTATATAGCCCAGTATCACAAATCACATTTGCCTCAAAGGGCTTCACAATCTGTAACATACGACACCCTCTGTCCTTAGACCCTCGATTCGATTAAGGAAAAACTACCCAAAAAAAACCCTTTTAATAGGGGAAAAAAACGATAGAAACCTCAGGAAGAGCAACAGAGGAGGGATCCCTCTCCCAGGACGGACAGACATGCAATAGATGTCGTAAGTACAGAATAGATTTATAGCATCAAAACTATAACGTAAATAGCCATGATGGCAAAACTGTTGTATATACATACACATTATTACGTTAGAAATGTTTAGGTGGCAAAACACAAGGGAAGATGATGGGTCCAGACGGACAGCCGAGCAGCTCCAGTTGAAGGCCAACGAGCAGGACCTGAGCCACTCGTCCCCTGCACCATAGACACAGCAGCACTGCCCCAGCAGGTCGCCATAGTCACCGATCCAGATACATCTCCGGACACTGAAATACCTGCTGAAAGTGACACTAAGAAAGAATAGACGGACGACAAAGCACAAAACTCCGGGAGAGGGAAGAAGTCAAGTTAGTGACATGCATTTATGGGATGCGAATGCATTCCATTCGTTGTAACACTGCATTCATAATAAAGTGAGAGAGGCAAAAAAAAATTAAATTCCCCTCCCCTCCCTGGCTGTTATTTTCTTACCAAGCAATTTTCTGTCATTATTGGGACATTTTAGGGAATATTTGTTCTACGAGTAGTCTCAATGTGGCCTTGTGGTTAAAGAGTCAACACCAGGCTGGTGCAAATGGGGGGACTTTTCTGAGTTTTTGAAGAAGTTAGCATGTAATTTGCACGTGTCTCTCAAAGAGCAATCACTCAATTACCTTGAGTCTTGAAATCCCTCTGGTAATGATTGTAAGTTAAACATCTGCAAAGACAAACAAACGGCTGTGTGTAGTATTGGTGGTGGTGGGACCTCCCACCCATGTCGTCCTAGAAGCCTCTTTCTCCTACCTGCTGCTGGGGCATCATATTTTCCATCACCATCCAGTCTCAATAGAGCCTTCATTCATTCATTGAGCTGAAGGAGGGAGGTGGAGGCTGCACCCAGTGAGGGCCGCTGTTTTCTTCTCCTGCTGAATAGGTGTCAATGTAAAAGGTTCGGACTCATGAACTGTTTGTTTTATTCATGGCTCAGGAGAGAGCGGCGCTGGTCATAATCCAGACTCCAGGGAGGTTACGAGGAATTAAAAAGAGAGGCAGCATTATTGCGTGGAGAGAGACAGTCTGTGGTGATTTTTAATGAGATCCTTCGTTCACATACTGTACGTATTTACTGTAAACCCTTCCTGCTATTTAGTCTGAAGTGCACTGATGAGCAAGGTGTTGCTCTACTGAGGATCTCAAAGAAAAAAGAGAATCCTACACTGCTGATCCAGTATGCACCAGCATGTGAATCAAAATTAGCTTTCTCCGATCAGATTCCTGGTGTTACAAATTGCCTTCATGCATATGTGATTTGGGCCCTACACCCTTTTGCCCGCCTCTCGCTTTATGATTAATGGTTTGGGGATGAGATGAGTGCCTGTGGCTGACAGCAGAACAATTAATACCCGACTCTGCTGCTTTTCTCTGCAGAGAGAATGAGACCGAGCCCCCACCCCCAACCACCCCACCCCACCCCTCAGCCACGGTCAGAAAACTGCAGAAAATAACGATACAGGGCTGGTAAACAAGAGAAATAGTCCTCTAATTAAATCTTTTTTGGCTGGAAAGTGGGAACGTTAAGTTATTTCAACAGTGTTTATTTAATAGTCCTGCCAGGTAGCGGAAACAGATCAAACAAAATTCAGTTTCAAAAGCCTACAATCACATGACATTTCTCTTTTCCTCACAGAGAGTGACTTGTGAAGAGCCAGTAACACCCTCAACACACACACACACACACACACACACACACACACACACACACACACACACACACACCATCAGCTCTCTTAACCAGCCATAACAGACACACTGTGAAGTCTCAACTCCAGTCAGCTGTCTGCCGCTGTCACAAATTGAACGAGAATTGAATCTCCATTGAAAAGCTGCATTACTTTGGCAGATGCAATTTTTACATATTCATTTATTTTTGAAATGCTAAAAAAATCATTTTAACATCCCCAAAGTAGGGATGTGATAGATGGTCTCATACAGTGTTCGCTGACAAGATCTGGGGTTTTAAAACAGATGATATTAAGACACTCTTTGCTTTCCACAAATTAAGGGAGGGGGGCTAAAGCAAGGTGGAGTCATGGCCAGGTTACTGCAGGGAACAGAGAGCCAGTAAAAGTCCTGGAAGTAGCAGAGCAGAATACAGAGAGTGCAGAGTTGAATCTTTTTTCACTGAGGAAAAATCGAAAAGAAAAATTCTCCTTTTGCCCGATCATATGTCTGCCAAGACCAGGGGAGTAAGAGATGGTTTTGGTCTGGAGAATGATTTTGTTGGAAGGAGGATTAGAAAATGCCCTCTGCATCCTGTTGCATTAAACTGGGTCATGTGAAACAGAGAGGAGAGCCCGGCTTTACAGTCACAGTGTGCTGTTCAGTCTTAGGCCTTGTGGGCAGAGCAGCATGGCTCTGGCTCATCATTCACTGATAATGTTGCAAAAGTACAGTAGTCTACTGAAGTTTCCTGCTGATACAAACTGGAGCAGAGCCAAGTGTTGTCCATGCAGGCTGGTCAGCTGAGTCTCAGATGTTAGAAACTGTCTGCATTAAGTCATTGTGGAAAGACATGAATTAATGGGTAGCACAGATTCAGAAATATGGCTAATGCATTCCAGATTGACTCCAGCTCATTTAGACTTTTATTGCCTTGTGCTACTGTTATTCGATTTTCACAGACTGTTGACTCAGCAAACTAAGCACTTGGATTTAATTGTCATTGAAATTGTCTGCTTAATTTTATAAATCATCTGTAGATGCACACAAAAGGGAAAAGCAAATACAGGAAATTATGCAAACTTGTTTCTTGTGTGCTTTATATAATGTGTGACAGGATCATCAGTGTCCACATTATATTTTAGTAATTTTATTCATAATTTTGCCCATCTTGACTCACATACTGTATTTGCAAGTCAGCAGACAGACATGAAAATAATCAACACCATTAATATTGTATTGCACGGCTAATCATAGTCCACCAGAAGTAAAGTTAGGACTGAAGCAGATTGAGAACACTTGTCAGAAATTCGAGTAAAGTAGTGGTTTATTATTTGTAACAAGAGACGGTAACCAGCACTTCATTAAAGCACAAGGGTCTATGTTGGGTGGGGGCGTGTTGTTTCAGGTAGCCTACTGGTGAAATGGTGAAATATAATCCAGTTCATCCTCACATTCTCTCAAAAGAGGTGATGCTAGAAGTTTGGTGACATAGTGACTACTAGCAGTAGCTAGTTAGTGAACTACTGTAGCTGGTAGACTAACAGCTAACATGCTAGCCAGCCCGTAACATGCTAGTGCTAGTCAGTCACACCTATCCAAATGAGCTTCATAACTGTTAGTTAGCAAGCTAGCTAGATCTGTTGCTACCAGGACAATAATTTCACACAGTTTATTCAAAGGACGTACAGTACTATTGACTCTCATCTCATTACTTTAAACCAGGGCTATTCAATTACAAATCCAATTCGGTCATATTTTAAAACCTGTGTTTTAGCTGTGTGGTGCCTTGGAATATTATATTCCTTAACCTAATGTACTCACTGCAAATTAAACTCATTGGTTGGGCGTTTGGAGATGGCGATAAAATTTTAGTTTTAGTTTCAGGGTTGACAGAGACATACTGTAAAACTTCATTTAAATGCGGAGTCCTTTTTACTGGGCAGGTGTGGCTACATGCTCAAGTCATGAAGAGCGTTTAGCACCACACTCTTACTCGCTGGTGAGATCCAGTTTTTTGGATCTCAGAGTGAATCCTTAGCTCCACAGATGTCGGGATGGGTTTGGCTTTAATAGGTCTAAACTTTCCCCTGTCAGATGGTTCTTTTAACTGTTAGACATGCAGTTACTGCAGTCATATTGAACCATGAGTTAAAATTGCCTTGGCATGGCTTAGCTGAGAGTGTTGTTGTCATGCTTTTTAATGGAATTATATGGTATGTTAGCTCCTATTTGTCTTGTATACTCTACCTAACAAACTTCACCATGTTAGCATTGACATATTGAGCATGTTTGCATGCTAGCGTTGGCATTTAACTCAAAACCAAATTGTCTGGCTTCAAAATCCCACTTCAGTTAAACCCAAGTCATCACTGTGCACTGTTCGGTTTTTCATGGTGAACTATCAGGTCAGGGCACAGAAAGAAAACGAGGGCTTTTAAGAAAGCAAGGAACGCTGTCCCACACTCAGAGACCCACGGCCCTTTCCTTCTTTTTGTATGTTGCTGAGCCAACGCAGCCCATGCATGTCTCATTGTGTCCACAACAAAAGGCACAGGCCAAACGAAATTCATATTTAGAAAGGTCGTGATTGTGCTCATGTGAATAGCTGGCTCCCCAGACTAGCCCCAGGGGCCTTTCAACCTTATTCCCCCTTTAACAACATAACACATTTGGACTGCTACAATAGAATTTATGTCTGCTTGTTCTCCGGCTCCTCCACCCACTTACAGCGATAGGAGTGCTGGGATTACTCTTTGGAGGAGTGGAGGGATTTTTCAAGGCTGAATCCAGACCCCACTGGTTCTTAGACGAAATTGTTTTCATTACAGCTTTTCAAACAGTGCCCTGAGCCATTCTGTCAGCGTGATAGGGGGAACTTGGTGGTATTGAAAATGAGACAAATTGGTTTCTGGCCCAGGGGGAAAATTATAATTAGCAGAGCTCAAAGTCTGCTGCTTTCATGAGCTTTGGTTTTCCATACTGTGCTTTTGCCATGACAATCCTGTACTCAAAGGGTGAGATCAGTCCGTCTTGTGGCGCCTGTCAAAGCCAGACTTGCCCCATATTGTCCAGTCACTCAGTGTTCGCCAGGTGTTGCTCTGCCTGACAGGCCTCTCAGTTTTTCAAGAGCCCTTGAGGTCAAAGAAAACAGAGGAGAGTCTAAAGTAAACCATGTAACTCCCTTCTTTCCCTCCTCTTCTTCTTCCTCCTCCTCCTCTGATTCCAACCTTATACTGTCATCCATGTTGCCTCAGCACTCTGTGTGAACTTTCCCATCACGTTTCCCCAGTCTTGGATTAAGGAAATCGCCACTCTTTGCTGCCCCGATTGTTAATGACTCAACTTTGCCCAATAGGAGTAGAAGTGCAGATAATGCAGAATGATGAAGTGGATAAAAACTCAGCCCATTCAGAAATATTCTCACTATATCTTCTCTTTCATTAACTGCTGGAAAGATTAAACACCTTTTTCTATTCTTGACATACAGGCTGGAGCACTCTGACCCCAAGCTGCTTATTAACAAGAACCAGCTTTGAATAAGGGCTCAAAGTGGCTCCTAGATGCTCTGTCACTTATCACTACGGCAACTCTTGGTCTTAATATGAGTTTAAAATCCTGATCTATATTTATGCTATGCTATATCTGTCCTCATTAACACAATATTAATTTTTCTAACTTGCATTGTAGCCTTTTATTTCATGAGGACCACAACAGAAAATCAAAACAAAGAGTTGACAAGCGCTAAAATGATCGGCAGAGCTGAATGGAACTGTGGAGATGAGTGATACTTCTGTGTGGGTTCATCACTACAAGTTACCCCTTGAATATTACATGTAGTCACTTAATCCATTGTTATATAAAAATATTTGTTAATGCAGCTTTAAATCAAACCATCACTGCTGTAGTCACGTTTCTTATACCACTTATGTAGTTTTCAGGCATTGAAGCATTTATGGGTGTGCTGGTTAATTTTAATAATCATCTCTAGGTTGAACTGACTTGACACACTGAAAAATGTTATAAGAAATTAAATGAGAAGTGTCAATTTACCATTGTATTTGAAAATAGCATGCTCAGTCAAATACTCCGGCAGTCTCTCAGGGGGAAGGGTGCTGAAAGCTTTGGTATCTTAAGTGGTTTTCCTCATGCAGATTTCCACAGCTCATTCAGGACTCAATGCTTTTGTTTTTCTGCCCATAATCCAGGAATGGCAGAAAGAGGGAAGAAAAATAGAAGGAAAAAACACATGCAGTAGAGAGTGGGAGAGGTGAAAGAGGGTTGGGATTCCAGTGGGTGGATTGGAGAGGATTTAGTCCTTTAAATAGAAGCACCTGTTCATCTGGGATTAGTAGGAAGCAGGACTCTATTTTGGTTCAGTGGGGATGTTTGCCCATCACGGCCTGGGTCCTAATGGTTGCCTGGGTGTGAAGCAGATTCATGGTGCGCTCATTTGGGGTTGTGGTGTGTGAGAACTCACTATCTGGGTTGACACCAGGGTATTGCGGTTGCAGATGCCTGGACCAACTGGGGGACGCTCTTTCCTTCCTCAGCACATACCATTTAGATGCCCCTGAGTAAAACACTTGGTGATCACTGGCTAACAGCAGAACTACTGGTCAGCTCCCAGCTGCAAATTGTAACCCAACTGTGTTAATTATAAGTGCAACAGTGCTTAAGAATCATGCATAATCTAGATTAATGTAGGTTAAATTAAAGGATGCGACTGGCCT
This sequence comes from Coreoperca whiteheadi, assembly GCA_011952105.1. Lineage (NCBI taxonomy): Eukaryota > Metazoa > Chordata > Actinopteri > Centrarchiformes > Sinipercidae > Coreoperca > Coreoperca whiteheadi. The sequence goes on from CM022476.1 coordinate 24,948,754, forward strand.
TACAGGGTCTGTGCGTCAGGCAAGGTGTTGTGATAATGAGGCAGGTTGAGAGGCTGGGAAGGTGTTGGTTAGTGCAGATCACAAATCACAACAGATGACAATGAGGTCAAATGTTGTTTAAACACTAGTATGAGGAAAATTGTGCTTAAAGTCGGTGCTGTTCATAAGTATTTGTATCTGTTCGTAAGTTTCATCTGCAGGAAGCAAGCATAAAGACTGGAAATAGGGGAGCAGCTAGCCTGGTTCTGTCAAAAACCACCGAACACCCCTAAAGCTCATTAGTTAAGAAGTTACATATCATTTGTTAATCAGTACAAAAATTGTCTAAAAATGACAATTTGAGGACTATTTCTTGGCCGGGACTTGTTGCCAGGTTGCCAGCGCAAACTCCAGGAAGTTACTTCAGTTACATTTACCATACAGACATGACAGTGGTATTAATCTTATCATCAAACTTAACAAGAAAGGAAATAAAACGCAATTCCAAAATCACAAACTATTACTTTAAACCACTGAGGAAGCTAGTGTTTCATTTTTTCTTCTAGTCTTTGGATTGGTGGTAATTTTGAGCTCTAACCCTTCACCCATGGTGGCTTCCTTACCTCAGCTCAACAAGGCCTCCTCCCCTTTATCTAAATAGGGATTTTCTGGTTTCAGTATCATTTGGAAAAGCTGACAGCAAATGGAAAAACCCCTAAATCCAGGCTTCAGAAAACTTCCTTCAGAGACCTTTTTTTATAAAAGGATGCACATGTGCACACAGGCATTCAGCTCGGCAGTTCTTCTGTGTGGCTAGGGATGCATTGGGATTCACAACACATACAGTATGTGGACACTTATTAACGCCACGAAATATGGCGAAATCCTCAATGCATTTTGTGTGCACTCACATATGCATTTAGAGCTTTCCACTGGAGTCATTTTAATGCTGTTGGAGCAAAACATATTTATAAAGTTGACATCTATCTCATTTCTGCAACAATTGTGTCGGGTTATAACCCGAACATGTGGGTTTTCACCTGCAAATCTCCAACACCATGCTCAGAAGGCAAAAGAGCATTTGTAAGTCAAATTCTTCTACAACATATCAGAATGGATTTCTGACTGTTTCTTTAAATATTCAGCTCTAATTGTTTTCAGAGTATTGGTTAGCCCCACCCGGCCTACTCAAGGGGATTGTTTTTGGCCGGCTTCAAACAGACTAAATCACAGATGACGGTACTCCACCTATAATTGGGTCAGCATGTGTATTTATAGACAGAATCTGTCTTTCCAAACACATTCAACGCAAAACAAAGCTAGCTGCACTAAATGGCCTGCATTGTGCTCAAAGTAAACACCAGCTATTATCAGTTTTTCTCATTAGCGTCTTGTGGAACGACCACTTCGAGCGTCACCCTGAATAAATCACTCAGCTGTTGGAGCTCATGTCTGAGCTGTAATGAAACTGCAAGAAAGGAACGAAAGGAGATAACAGTCCGTGTTGGTTTCTGTGTTACTCTGCATAGCGGTGGACTAGCAAATAAACCTTTTTATGCTTTTGATCATTTTGCAGGGCTGTACTCTCAGAGTAACAGGAGTTGATACAGTGAAAGAGCAAAATACATTTATCTTAATAAAGGCCATCAGTCTTCATTCCGCCAACTTGCTACTCCCCATAACTACATTGGGCCTTTCAGCAAAAGATATGCCCAGGAATCACTTAACAATTCAGTAATGAAATCCTACACTTATAATGTGAATATGTTGTTATTGTAAAAGCCTAACAGAGCAGCCCTGGAGTCCCCCTTATTGAATCAGCGGTGACCTGACATCAGCGCTTATCCCTGCACATGGCAAAGGCTAGACTCCCGCTGCTCTGACTCTCCAGCTCTTGCCTGCCGTGGCTGCAAGGAGGAAGACCTCAACAGCCCACTAAGCGGATCAGACCTTAAATATTGCTCTACAATTTCATTAAGGGTCACAATTTGCAGGGCTGTTAGTGCCATAATAAACTCCCCAGTGCAGCCGGAGCAGATGGTGCGACCCGAGCGTCACGGGAGAGGCATCCAGAGGAATCCCCTTAATAAGGGAAGTAGGCCAGCAGCAGGCACTTTAGAAGATAACTCCTGCCTTTTCATATGATATTCACAAGATCCTTTGGTGTGTGAGTAGAGCCAGATGAAATTGTAAATCTTGGTTTGGCTTTTCAGGGAATCAGAGGGCAACACTTTTCATTTTTCTTGGTCAAATTGCTGTGAAGTGTCTATCAGCATTAACTGAGCATACATGCAAGCATTTTTTAAATATAATCATTTTTGATCTCATTGCACACTGAAAATTGCCTTTGGACATGTTGAAATGTTGTATGTAAAATATCCGTCCTAAAAGTATTGTTCCTGCTGTGACTAAACAGTCAGTAGTTGGTTCATTAGAATATTTCCAGTTGACTGTTTGCTATTCCTCCGTTAGTTACTGTTGCTTCGGCCATAAAGCTTTCCATTCTAGCATGGCACATATGCAGTTTACACTGATATCAGTGGCAGATTTACCACTGAAAATTCTTAGTCATTTTTAAAACAATGAGTCCCTTAAGTTCAGTAAGAGTCAGACTAAATTAGGCTTCTCATTGCTGGACAGGGGCTATCCATTTTGCCACTTCAAATGACTGTCTCTGTAGATTTTATCAGTTGTAGCTAACTTTCCAATTAAGCTAATTGTAGCTCCCTGGGTTGGTTGAAAATTGCCAGCTAAAGTTTTGATTTTTCAAGCTGACTGAAACGAGTACCCGTTAAAAAGGGTAGGCTATAATTACAGGAAGTAACGCTTGGTTAGAACTGTATGTTAGTAAGCTAGTTACTAACATTTACAGCTTACATTAGAGCAGATCAACACACTGTTTAATCAATTCCTTATGCTTCTGCTCTTGTGTTGTGTCTTGGGCTTTTTAAAGGCTATAAAGAAAAGGCACCATCCACTTTCCATATATTCCAAGTACTTCTCTCTCTAAACTGGACCAGGCACACTGACATTTTGGCTCTTCAAGCCTTGAACTCCACCTCCCAAATTCAGCTAGCCACTTACACATGGAGTAATTGGTTGTGATACAATTCCTGCTTTCCCTGTACGTTGTGTGCCACATACATTGCTACAGGGCACATCTTTAGCCCAAGCTCTTCTAACGGCTATCCATCCATCTTACGTTTCAATCAGCAGGTTCAGAAACACTCCCTTGGAAAGAATGGGTGCTCAATTGAGTCTGCATCACAGGAGGTGCTCTTTTTTTGGGTGCTAGAGCCTGGACAGTGTTACTGTCCCTGTGAGGGTTTAATGTCAGCGACCTATATTTACATCTGTCCACTGGCAACTATTCTGCCAACTGAGCAAGGCTCACTGGGCAGTGGCGTGTGAATTGGCGCTTGATGTGAAAGAACATATTGATGCTCTCCGTAAAATGCTAACACTGCTGTAATATCAATTATGCAACTGTTCAGTGTTGGCTTGAATGTGTCCAGTCATGTATGTGCCATCATGCTGTTCTGTTCTGTGACTTGCTGTACACTGGAGCTACAGAGCTTGCATTGAAGACAGGTCAACCCAGTTTATTGACCCTCTCTCTGTCTGTCCCTGTCTTTGTTCCCAGGTTCCTAGAGAACACTGGTGGGATTCTGCCCAGTGCTGCCAGCCTCTGTTGCTAAAAGGAATCATTGTTTTGTCTGGTTGAAGCTCGGTAAATCAATGGGACTCTTTGTTCCCTATGCAGCGTGTAGGAGCGTGGAGTCCCGGCCCATACTGATGTGTCATGATCGCGGCCTGCTGAGCGTAGACTAAGCAGATCATATCTGTGTGTCTTCTATGCTTTTAGGAACATTACGAAACTACAAGTGGATAGTCACATTTCATCCCAAACCCTGCAGCTATCGAAACAGAGAATGAACAGGGAACTATGATATCACTGAGCTGCCATACTCCATCTCCTTAGAGGATTCCCATCCCGCTTGTTCTCTCTCTCTCTCTGAGCCCCTGTGAATGCGTATGAATGTGTGTGCGCATGCTTCCATATATACAAGTATGCTTATCCAGGAGTACTGTTTATGATTTCTGTGTTTTTCCGCACACATCTTAAATTCAGCTTTATGTGTTTGTGCATTTAAATGTACGTGTGTGTGTGTGTGTGTGTGTGTGTGTGTGTGCACCTGCTCAGCCTCCCGCCAGTCCCCAAGCTGATCTAGATAACCTCCCATGGTGGATAAAAAAAAATCCTTGTTTGACAATGTACAATTAAGATTCCTGCAGATGTGAAGGGCCGACTGATGAGTTCGTTCACTAGGAGAGAGGAGAGCGGGTGGGAGGCGTGGAGACAGAGATGAAGGAGGAGAAAGAGTGGGTTGAGGCAAGACGGGGGGG
>CM022476.1:24953164-25124968 GCA_011952105.1 Coreoperca whiteheadi
GGGGGGGGGGGGCTCTTCAGGGAGGTTTAGTGAAAGCACCTGCGTCAGCTACGGGTTGCATGATGGATGAAGAGGAACAACTGAGAAAGGGAAGAAGGGAGGGCGATGGAGCAGGTTTGAAGTGAAGGACAATTTGGCCCCCTGTAAATTCTTCAGTCTAGCCTGTTCATCAGTTCAGTGCAGTGCAGACACAAAGACACTGGAGATGGGGTTAATTCATGGTAAATCCATGCAATTCGGGAAAGAGATTCTTTTGAAAGGTCCCAAGATGGATTTATTTATTTATTTATTGCCCTGAAAAGCTCCTCAAATCCAAAGATGCTCTTATTTTATTCAATTCTCCTGTTTAAACCTCCGAAGCTTTGTTACTCAACTCAATTTACAATTTCAGTGGAGTAAATTTAAAGTTGCTACTTGTATTTTGACATCAATCAATCATTACCACATTCATTTTTAAACATAGTACACTTACTGCAAAGAAACAACCAGATTGGCAGCTTCTACTGAGTGTTAACTGGATTGTACATTGCATGACAACTGGCTGGGTTTGTTGGGAAATGTGTTTTATAGCAAAAATGTTCCATAATGGTAATGGGATTAGGAGGTAGTGTTTGTTGGGAAATGTGATCTTTAAGGTCCAGTGTGTAACATTTAGGAGCTATTTGTAGAAATGGAATATACATTTTAAATTGGCGTAGTAATCACCTGAAAATAATAATAGTGTTTTCCTCACCTTAGAATAAGGCATTTTAATCTACAGACGGAGTGGGTCCCCTTTCACAGAGGTCGCCATGCTGCACCGTCATGTTTCTACAGTAGCCCAGAGCAGACAAACCAAACACTGGCTTTACATAACCATTTGCGTTTTTCGCGGGTTTCGCAGCCACCATAGTTTCTCCTACACGTTTGGAAGAGGAGGGTGATGTGAGCGGTATTCGAATGGTTGCAAACTGCAAGTACACCGCTAGATGCCACTAGGTCCTACACAATGGCGCTTTTTAAAGGAGTAATTTGACATTTTGGGAAATGTGCCTACTCATTCTCTTGCAAAGAGTTAGATACATCTCTCATAGCTGTCTGTTTGGCAGGAGAATGTTAGCTTAGCTCAGGGTAAACTGAAGCTAAGGTAAACAGCAAGCCTGGCTCTGTTCAAAGGTAAAAAAATAATAGTGTCTCAGTTGGTTTGCACGGCAATATCATGGTGACGACGAGACTTTAGGAAGCCACTGCACCTGGCCAAACAATCCAGCACACAGTCCCCCGTAGAACCACGAGCTGTTTTTACACTTCAGTTTTTGTGCATATTAAACAAACAAGATATAACATGGTAATTAGTGAGCTTTTGGACAGACCCAGAGTATCTGATTTCCCCTGCTATCAATCTTTATGCTAAATTTAGCTACGATAACGATCTCCTGGCTGTAGCTTCATATTTGACGAACAGACATGAGAGTGGTATCAATCTTCTTATCTAACTCTCAGCACAATCGTTGTATTTCCCCAAATGTCAAACTACTTAATTTTTAGAAACACTTGATAATATTGCAGAGATTGAAGCTACCAATCATTTTGACATCAGTTTATACCAAGAGGTCACAGGTAATTTTACAAAACATATTGATGTTCACAAAGGCTAAAACTAGCACCTTCACAGTGAAATACACACGTGCACTCCTACGCTAACCATAGATATTTTCCACCTACAATGGTAGGCATCAGATCAAGACCCACAGGGAAGTACATCTGGACATCAGTGGTGGGAGAGCGGGTCTGGTCCTAGGCCTAGTCTGTCATAATACATCCAGGCATGTGGGCTGCTATGGAGGCTAGGCTATTATGGAGCCCACCACCACACCACAGAAACCTCCCTTCAGAGTCCGAGGCCATGCACTACACATGGAACGCATGCACCATACTGTAAATGAGAAAAAGACTTGTCCACTATGCTTTGAAAATCTTGAGAAGCAGCAGTGTTTCACCCAGTTTCCTGAACAAAGGCTTCTTGTGCTGTGTAGATACTCTCTAAATAAAGCTGTGTGCTTTATTCAAACCGAAGCTGCATATTTTTGGCATTCACCTTGCACACGGAGACATTTTTAGAGCATTTTAAGCCCAAGAAAATATATATGGAACGAGATCTCCCTTTGTGTTTCAATTTTAATATCACATTTGTAATATTCCGCAAATTGTTTCTCAGTATTGTGCAGCAACACTGCCCCAGCTTCCCTACCAGTGCACCATGGTATTTTGTGCTAAATATATATTCAATCTGACTGTGGATTCAATCTCTTTCCACATCTGTCCACGGCTGTATTGAATTGGAAAGTACAGAATTATAAGCAGCATATGGACAATCACTTAGGGTTAAGAATTTTATATTCCAACTCTGGCTCTCAATATCCCATAATATTGTCTTTAGGGAAAGTCCAATAATGACTTTTTGTTATGACATGATGTCAAATCTGTTCGAGGTGAGCGGAAGGCCAAATCACTCCAAATGAAATAGCCCGAGGTGTTAAGCCTGGAGATTGGGTTTGACTGAGCACATGTTGGAGCTGAAAGAGGGGTGTTTCGGTTCTGGGCAGTGCAGGGTTGTGTGTGCGAGGAATGTTTTCTATTAATTCAGTGTATGTGGGTGTATTTTACTTACTGTTGCAGGTGAATTGAAAGAGCTTAAGTTAATGATATTATCTGAATTTACTGCAAGGCAAGACCTGAGTGATGTATTACCGCTCCCACTGCCCGTGAAGTTCAAAAATTCTTCCCCAGTATTAATTTATAATGCGAGGTACTTGGTGAGCCAAGTGATAAAATATTTGGAGCATAAGCTGTTTGGACAAATCATACTCGAAACATGATATTTCACAAAAAAAAAAAAGGTGGGTGTGTTCTGGCTTTACAATGCCACAAAGCTGTCGTATTTGTTCAGCATGTTGAATAAAGATGCTAAAAGTGTCCGGGAGCTTGCCAGAGCTGATTTGTTTCTGGTGACTCAGGGTTTGGTCAGTGTGTCTGTCTGGCCTGACATCCGTGACCTCTGGGATCTGGGTATGGCTCTGCTCTGGGACTGTAACCGTTTCTGAGGGTATGACTCAGTCAAATTAGTTAGTCACTGTCACCTACGGTGGAACCGAACATCAGCTAACATAGACGAATGCTCGGAGGCACAGTGTGGACGTAACAATTAGTGAGACTACAGTATGCCACTCTTTGAAACACTATATAACACGTTATTCTTTCACAAAAGTTGAATTCATAAGGAGTAAGACACACCATTGCTCAGTTAAAAACAATGCTGCTACAGCCTTACTTGGTCTGATATGACCAATAGCTTATGGTGGCTATATGTTAGCCATTGTTAGCTAACTTTAGGTAGCTATTGCTGTATAACTGAAACTACTGAGTTAGTATGCTGTCTTTTTAACGCTTCTCTACTTGTGCCACTGTTACACTACATTTTACTATTAACATTGAGGCCACAGTGGCCACTGCTCGGCAAAAATACTTGCTTTAAACAAAACAGCTCAAGTTCAAAACTACAGGGTAAGCTAGTTTGTCTTTTTACAGGTACAGTTTTGCTCCTCATTGTTAACATTATTATAATGATTTTTTAGTCTAGGAAGCTTTTACATATGAAGACAGAATTGTCAACAGAATAGTTAATTTAAACGTTAATGGTTGTTCCATGTTCTGAGTGAATGGCCGACAATATGAAAAGAAAAAAGTAAAATTTCATGTAATGGACTTTCTTGTTGATAGTAAAACAGTTCTGTTTATAGGGAAGACTGGTGGTTAGCCAAACAGATGCTGTAATTTGCTTAAACAATCTATCATTCCAAGCTTTTGGACAACTCGAAATCAGTGACGCCTGAAAGCGCGGGACCTTGAGCATGGCCGCAAGGGAGCCGTCTTATATTTAACTTTAGCAGGAAAACATGCAATATTAGGCTTTGTTTCATTCCTGCCTCTTCCACAGGGTCATTTAATCACACGTTTGCAATTTCTGGCAGTTGTTGCCACACAAAGTTGCGTCTACACAGGCCTCTCCGGGCTGACTTGAAGCGTTGACTATAAGGGAGGAGGAATAGGTGTGGACATCTCCCCTTGTTTTATTATACCAGTCGAGTCTTGTGCCATCCATCTCTGCCAACCTCTGTACCAGCTAGGGCCTGCGTGTGTACATTAAACTGATTGATGAACAGTTCATTAGGCTGATGGGCTCTGCAGGGGCACACAAGCATCCGGCAACAAGAAGTGGATTTAAAATACAACCAGAATTTGCTGTGGCTTGACATCGCCTGTGTCAGCGGTTTTTTATGACTCGGCATTTTTGTGATAGATTTGCTGCTATGAGGAGAATTTTCTGAGTTTGAAAATACATTATTTTTGCTATTAATCACAAACGTAGCTGATGTTTGTTTACATAGTGACTAGCACTGTGCTACACATTTTATGGGTTAGTTAAGTGATTAAGTGGATTAGCAAGAAGGACATGCTTGAGTTGTGAAAACGACGCTGTTTGACCAACCCTTTTAATCAGTGGTTTTTGGAAAGGTAGGTGGGTGAGTGTTGGACTGTAAATATCACCAGAAGGCAGGCAGGCAGCTGATCCACCAGTAACTGCCAGCTCTGCCCGCAGACATGCAACATGACTGTACATATCATGGTGTGAACACACGTTTGTGTGTTTAACCTTAATTTATCCAAGCAAGTTGTACTTACCATGTGTTTTTTGACAGCTCTTCTTTGTGCCATTCATATTCATGAATAAGTCAGATTAGTTATCATCAGCTCCATTCCTCAAATATTGGTATCAGGTCTGGCCTTGAAACATTTGTCAAACCCGAAACACAAGGCAGGGCTTCTACACACCATGCTGCTGCCTCTGTTTGTGTGTGTTTAATGTGTACTGTGTCCCTGATTAAAATCCCCAAATTGTGTCTCTCTGTGTCACACAGAGAGGATTGCTCTGTTCTCTGGAGGACAGCTTGTGTGTGTGTGTGTGTGTGTGTGTGTGTGTGCGCGCTTGTCCAGTTCCAGCTCGACCTCGGCTTCCTGCAGGAAGTGAGAAGAGAATTGGACTGACCTCACTGGTGTGGATGGAGGCAGTTTGCAGATGGCGCTTGCAGATAAATAGCCATAACAGCCATAATTGAGCGCGAGGTTTGGGGTGTGGGGGTGGTGGGTCCATTGTGCATTAAGGTCAACGACTTGTCTCACTTCTTAAAACTCTGTCTAGGGCTTTGTGTTTATCTGACTTTTACATTCTGCCTCTGTGTGTTAGTGAATGTTTATCTGTCTACCGTCTGCTGAATCATCATTAAATGTTACATTTCCCATACCATACAGCAGATGCAACAGATTCCAGAGTTTCTCATGTTGATGCCACGAGAGTCTTTTCGGAGTTGAATGCAAGTCCTTGTCTCTGTTGCATTTTACTGTGCAACACTAATGTCCAGCACCCAATTACCTGAAACCTGGCCGCTGAAACAGACTGAACGACTCTGTCTGTCGCCTCTTTGACTCATAACTCGTGGAGGCATCTTGACAGTGGCCACAAATGCAGGCCGCCCAGTGCTCGGGGCTTAGAATACGAGTGGCTGGGAATGCGACACAGGCCAAGCCAACTTCTGCAGGCATTGCTTTCCCTCCGCACATATCAGCCTGGCAACTGAGTGAGCAGCCCCAAACGGTCGTCTGAAGCAAGGGGGCGCCCGTGTTAGCTGAATCCATCCACTCACCCCCTCAAAAAAGCCAATATCCAGATTGGGTTTCATACAGATGCACAATTCAGTTTAACATGCACGCACACGCACACACACACACACACACACACACACACACACACACACACACACACACGGAGGCAACAGTTGCTTTGGCAGAGCTGACTGTCCTTGCTACTGTGGTCTAAATACCCACAGATATTTACTGTACTTGTCTAGTTAAGCCTCAGTGTCTTTAGTTCCATAAGCCCCATTTATTCCAGCTGACCCATGGCACTGTACTGGTTTCCAGTTTCCCAGAGGGAGCTTGACAGACAAGGCAGCACATGTCGCCTTGGGGAGATTACACCACACACTAGCCAACATAACACACGGTGTTCGGTGTGTGAAAGCACGGACATGGGTGTGTTTGTCGCACCAGTTTATGGACACATGTCACTGCAAAGTGTTTCTCATCAGGAAAAGTGATTGACATTTGTTTTATTGGATTATGAGAGCAGGCGTTGTTGATTTGTTGTGTTTACTGGAGTGTGTGGGGACATTTTGGGAGAGTGTGGTTGTGAGATTTGTGCTTTTGTAGATTTTCCTTATTGGGGATTTAAACATGAAGATTAGCAAAGCGCGTGTGTGAGTATTTCTCTTAATGCTACACAGACAGTGAGTAGGAGGATAAGGGGAATGAAGGTGACACTAACCCCACACACACACGCACTTGCAAGCACATACACGAAGTCATTCCTCTCCCATATGGAAATATTTGTTTTACCACCAAGTGAGATCCATGTTTGAAAAAATGTGACATCTGCTCCCACAAAATGCTTAATCACATTAAGAGGAAACTCTGCAGGGAATATCAATGAATTGTGGTTATCCTAAATCAGATTATGTTACAGTATGTATAACAAAAAACCTTGAATCTTCAAAATCTCCCTCAGGTTCAGTTGGACAACCATTTAATTTTATATTTTCAATGAATTTCTTGAGCTCAAAAGTATATGATGTATCAGCTGCAAATATAGCTTTGGAGTGAAGCTATTAATTTAAACATGAGCCTCATAGGTATGGAGCCAGGCGGCGTTTGTAATGGCATCAGCGCTCACTGCGCTTATTTATAGTGTGATTTCATTTAGTGTGGTAAGCTGGTTAAACTACATTTGTGGCTGAGGGAAATAGAAATGTTTTTCTTCACAGGACAGCTTTCCGGCTTTCCTCTTTCTGCAGACCATAAAAACAGAGTTATGAATATGTAAAATACAAATCGGGGGGCATTTGGGGGGCCAAGCATTTTATTTCATTTCAAATGGACCATTTATGCGATTATGAAAATGCAAATTACTTTGAGCTCTGAGCTGAAATGCAGACGGAATACAGTGTACCCTGCAGCTGCACAGTTCCCTCCTCTGCTCTGTTGTCTTAGAAGGAAGTCAACCGTTCCTCGAGGTGGTCTCCTCATCAGTAAACAGAGCTGTTGTGGAACTTGATTGTGCGTTTCCCAATCTCTAACATTTGTATTAATTTTCAAGTCTGTTCATGCATAGTAAACATTTGGGGGGAAAAAAAAAAACTCCAATCCAATCAAAAATATGTTTTCCTTATTGTTACTTCACTTGGATGCTTGACCTTCTAGTTTGACGCTAGAAGGCTGTTTTCACATTTATCTGCTGAACTCAACCAAGAGTATTTTTCCATGTCAAAAAAGATGTGTGGAGGAGGATCATTAGGTAGAAAATCTATTGAGATTTTGATAGTTGTCTTGCTGTGTAGTTTGTGGGTAATGAAAAGGGAAAATACCCTTTGCTAATAAATAACTTAGTCCTCGTGGAAATTAAATTTCACGATACCCAGTCAATCTGCGCAGCTCTGCCTCTCATCTGACCTGCCTGGAACCCCTCTGCTCCACGCCTCCAGCAAACATCACCGCTGTCTGCGCTGACAGCGGGCATGCCGCTGTGTGTGGAATACGAAATGCCATGTGTGTGAATGCAGAGCCTCAGGGATGTGTTTGCGTTAGAGACTGGCAGGTCCCAGAGGAGTTAGCAGTGAGGGATGCTGCCGTTCATGAACCCTATGAGGAGTAAAATAAGTCTGACAGAATTTGAAGAGCGGGTATGAATCGGGAAAATAAGCTCGGCAGTGTTTCAGCTGGTGCAGGGCTTCTGAAAGCGCAGGTGGAGGCGAAATCATGTGATGGCCTAGTGAGGAAGAAATTATGCATTGGCCTAGTGAGACAAATGGCCTTAGTGTGGCATGTGGATCAACTTAAAAATCAAGACCTCCCCTTAATCTCCTAATAGGATAAAAAAAAAAGTATTTAAAAGAAAATCATAATGAAAATTCACTTCCTCGAAGGTGAAATGACAGCAACCTTGCAACAGATTCCGGATCACTGGGTCCCAGCAGGCAGTCTGCCTGAGAACAGGCCTCCCATGTGCCTCCCACTGGGTTCAGCCTTAATGAACTAATCAGTGGGATGGTGTTCTCACCGTGTGCTGAGCACATTACTCTAAGTGTTCCCAGTGGCCCGGCAGCATCGTCTAAGTGTTACAAGTGTCATTCATGCTCACAAGCGTTACAGTCTGATAAGGCTTCATTTCTGGTCCTGAAAATAGGTGATGTATTGTTCCCAGAGAAAACATCTTTAACTTTTTTAACATTTGAATGTCAATGAAAGCAAAGATATTGAATGTTTTCTGTAGAATACGCTGCCGTACTGAAATATGTTGTTAGTCAAACTCCATTGTATTAATCATTGTGGCAGTGGACAAAATTAAATGTTCTAAACAGAGTAAGTATTTCTGGAAAACTTTTAATTAAGTAATAATAATTCACTGCAAAACTACTCGGCTGGGCACTATTCTCAGATATTTGTTATCTTAATCAAGTATTAACTGGTATTTGTTTATTTTCATTTAGAGTCTAATTTTAGTTTAATATTCTACTTCCTCTCCTATTCTCCATCAAAAGCAAGTTAGTACTACAGTATTTGATATTAAAACTGTAACTTAATACCAGGCCGAAAAGCAGAGTTTCACTGCCCTTTCTGGTTGAGTGGCACAGGGCTTACCTTGGCTTGGAGTTGACACTCCACATTTATGAAAGAAAGCCTGCATTACATTTGTGAGTTCCACAGGTTTATAGTGGAGTGAAATACTGAATAGCTGGAGTACTCCTCCTGATTGTCACACATGATATTGTGTTTGTAAATTGGATATAAAAACTGTTTAATTAATAAGAGAATTCCAAATGTTTCTATCTTTAGCAAGCGAGCAAACAATGATTGGGATTTGAGGCCATTACAACGGATCTGAGTTCAGCACCAGAATGAATCAGACACATATTGTGCATATTAGTCTGCCTCCCTTCATTCACAAAGTCACAACGACTGGCATCTGGTGAAAACGTCTACCGTCATGTTGGACTAAGAAAAGTGCTATCCGTCAGTCTCGGTGCCAGAAGAGAGCCAATCTCTGGATTTACTCAGTTTTCTCTTTGATGGTTGTTCAGACTTTAACCCCCCCCCCCCCACACCCCCCTCTCCAAGAGCTACCAAAAGAACACATAAGAGCAACTTCAAAGGCAGGGCTGCTTTTTCTGCTCCGATCCAAAAGCAGGCAAATAAAGCACAGGCAGATTTGAGTAGCCAAATAGCTTCGGCGTGTGTAGCGTGTAGCAAGCATGTACACCGCTTTCCTTGGTAGATGTGGCTGATTATGGCAGCCCTATTTAAAGCTGCCAGCAGACCAATCCTACCACCATAAAAAGCTTTTAATTCTTCATCAAGCACCTAATTACTTTACAAAGACCGCAGAGCGTTTTCCTCCCTCTATAGGTTTTCCACAGCAGCGGGATTAGAGGGTTAATTGCAAAGTGTTCCACCCAGATTCTGTTTAATCAACTGACTCAAGCAAGCCTGTGTTTTTTGGGGTGGCTGGCAATCAGCTGAGTTTTTAAGACAGGATTTGTGTCCAGGCGTTTTTTTTTTTTTAATTTTATTTGGAAAGACAGCTGGTTTATCATCACCAGAAAGCAGGGGTGTTTTCTCTAATCTTAATACCCAGTCAGAGAAATCCCTACTGCTGCAGTGACTGAGAAGGCTATCAGATAGGCTTAGGTATTCTGTCTTACAGTCCCTAAACTGACACTGGACGAAGCTAAGTGTGTGTATGTGTCTGTGTATGCGTATTTTATGATTTCACTATGTCTCAGGGATGGATATCAGATGCTGAATCACAAATGAGATGAGGCCCGCAGAGTAAAAAGGAACAGGAGGGGAAACTAGTGTCGCTCTACAACTTACAGCAAGTGACTTAGACCAGTTTACATGAACCTGACCCCAGTTTGTGGTGCTTGCTGCTAAAGGGATGTTTAACGAACATTTGAAAACACAGATTTTACTGGCCAGTTCTGGACACAACTTTACCAGATAAATTAAAGCTGCATCAATTCATTTATTTATTTTTTGGCTACTTGGGCCAGCATTATCACCTCCTGAAGTGAATGGTGAATTTGTTAGCAACCAGTCAGCTCAAATGAAACATTTGACAATATAATGTATTGCCATTTATTTTTATATTCTCGTTCATGACTTAGAAAATTAACAACACTCTGCAGAGTCACGCTTTGCTGATATTGCTTTAATTGAGTACATTTGATTGTAGTTGCATTAAATCATGAAACTGTATCACATATCGAATCATAAGCCCATCATGCCAACCTAGGGCACTTCCGATTTAAAATAAATAACTAAAAAGTCCACAAAAACACATGAGTCATATTTAAATGGAGAAAGCTGCAGAAAGAGAGTCAAAACTCATTTCCACTTTAACGATGGTAATGTATGAAGACAAAGTGAAAACTGCAGTGTGGAAGGTGTGCCCTTTGGTAGCAGTCTGCCTCATATTGATCTGATTAAGGTTAGTGAGGAGACAATGCCTTGCTCTGCCAGTCTGAGGGGCAAGGATTATTCCTCTTTAATCCCTTGTTTTTGCCTTGCTCTTTTCCTTATTTCATCCGGGAGATGAAATGTGATTTTCTTTTCTTTTATCCCTCAGCACGAATGTTATCTTTACACCTCTGTTGCGACAGTGTGCTGGGCATGTTCAGGGGCTTTTGAGCTGGCGTTTTAAATGCTGATTGGCTAGAGGGTGCCGCCTTTGTTACCGCTCCAGCTCCTATTTGCAGGCATTTTAATTACCACAGAGAATCCAGGCCTTTCTTCCGCTCTGGCCAGCCTCAGGACTTTAAGCTAGGGCCCAACCAAACTCATTACATTACTGCCCTTTTGGCAGCAAAAGTCCCTTCAGCTTCATAAACTTGGTCCAAACCTTTTGACAAGCTGAAGGCTTTGCTGTCCCAGTTGAAGTATCATGGTTACACAAGCAGTAAAAGTGGCTTGTAAACAGTGTTGATAAGTGCTCTGTGCTTATTTGTTACTCCTACACAATTAACCAATGTCTGTGGCCTTAATCAGGCTTTTTCTCAGTCACATTTTCCTCCCACGCTGTCTGCTCCCAGGCTTCTAAAATGGTCGCTGTCAGCTGCACGCCATTTTTTTCCTTCTCTCTGGCTTGACTGTATCACACTGTGGGCAAAAATACATGATCCTTAGACAGGCGAATAAATTGGGATTTTGTCGGTGGAGCCGCATGCTATTTCTTTTCTTTGATCAATTCTTTAAGTGTTTGTACCTTGTCTACTTGCTGCCAAAGCTGTGATGACATGGCGAGGTTCTACTCACTACAGTCCTCTGCGTAAATGGCAATTCCACTTAAATGTACTTTGAGGTTGTTATCTTGCTAAAGTAAATATGTGCTATAAAATAAGCCACTGAAACGGTATCCAGAGAATAAGCAGCACCAAAAGTTCAACGACCAAAATTTTAGTTTGCGGGACATAAATGCTTCTTGATATGTTGGAGACACAATAATATTTATAAGACACAATAAGTCTGTAGACTTTCCATCAAGTACAAAAGTGGACTTTCCTCAAACGTCTCAAAGTAGAAAACTTTCTCATCTTATATTCAATCATCCAATTTTTAACCAGTAAAAAATATATCATCAAGACTACGGCTCTACAGTCTCTACAGGCTCTACTACAACCGAGGCTAATGGGAATGTCAACAGCAGATATTTGGCCATGTGCCAAAGTGTTGGACAAATTACAATTCTGAACTGATGGTGGCACTAGATGAGAAGTCGGGGGTGACTAAAATGATGACAATTTATTCTGAGGAGGACGTGAACGTTTGGACCATATTTCCTGCCAATCCATCCAACAGTTGTTGAGACATTTGACTCAAAAGCCACAAATGTCAACAAGATGGTGGAAGTATTTAGTATTTAGGATATCATCTGGGAACCGTGAATATCAAATTTGGGCCAATCCATCGAGTAGAGGTAGATATTTCACTGAATAGGGGAAACTTTGACCTGCTGGTGGCGCTAGAGGAAAAGTCAGGGGACCAAAATCATGGGGGACCATGAAGGTCTGAACTAAATTTCATGTCAATCCATCTAATAGTTAAGATATTTCAGTTTGGACCAATGTGGTGGACCTACATTGCAATCCCTAGAGCCACGCTGCTAGTGTGGCAAAAAGACAGATAATATAATTAGAGGCTCATTGCATCGACTGACAGTATGCTTTCATAATGAGTTATATCACAAACAACACTTTAGCATGTCATTTCCTGATGATTGTCTAATTATATGAAAGTGTGTCTCTGCCTCTAATGAGTTTATAATATGCTTGTAATACATCATTGAATTGATTCTAATGTGAGCTACACTTTCAAGGGACATGGATTCAGTCAAAAACGGCCCTAACATTGCCCCTGATATTTTGCTGTGATATCTTGGAAGAATGAATCAAACCCACACTAGCCCTCACAAATGTGGACCAGTGCAGACTGGTTATGAGAGGCCACCTAATCCCTGTTAGCGCCTCTCTGTTCTCTGCTAGTGGCTCTCTTCTGAATAATTCAACACAGCAAAAGAGGGGAGAGGAGATATGGATTGAAGATGATCTCGGGGCACAGTACCAGGAAATTGAATTTTTTTGACGTCAGAATGAGCTGGAGCCATGAATGCCTAAGTGTGTGTACTGTATCTAGTAGCTTACGTGTGCAAGTGTGTGTGGGTGTACTAGTCATTATGTGAGGAAACAGCGCTGGAAATACAAATGAAAGGGAGGGTCTTCTCTTTGAAATGCCTTCCTCTCTTTGCAAGTCATTATTAATTTATAAATTCTCTCTGAGTCTCTGACCACCTCTTGATTCTGATGGCGTTTCATCTCTAGGGACCACACAAACAGTTGGCTTGAATGATAGCACCGTAGGAGGCACACAGTGTCTTGACATTTGAGTCCAGGTGATTGAGCAGCGCTGTGGGTGTGATTCAGGTGTCCCCACAGCTGAATATTTCACAGCGCTGCCTGAGTTATGACCTGCAGGCTGTGGAGAAGGTCAGTCTCGACGCAAAATGTTGGTGGAATTTAAAGGAGGGTCCCCAATGATAACCTCAGTGACCGACCTGACAGGTTTCCATTGAGGTGGTCAGGCTAATTTACCAGCACAGCAGTAAATCAGATGTATGTGATGGCAACTACCCTACAGCTAGGCTATTCCAGGCTCTCTCCCCCCCACCCGCAGGAGAAATTGTAGTAACTAGATGATACCTTAACCTTTCATCTAGTTCACAATGTCAACAAATGTTTTGTAAAAATACCAAATACCTGCAAAACTAATGACATTCCCATCAGCCTCAGCTGTATTTGTGTTTAGTGCTGATTAGCAAATATTAGCATGCTAAACTAAGATTAACATGGTAAACATTATACCTGTCTAACATCAGCATGTCAGCACAGGCGTAAGTACAGCCTCACAGAGCCGCTAGCATGGCTGCAGATTCTTAGTCTTGTTTTGCGTTGTGGCATTCAGGCAGTGTTAGATTCCCCAGGTAATAATAACAATGAAAGTCTTCAGATGAAAGTTCAGCATGGACTATTGTGACAGCTACTGTGGTTCTGCAAATTCAATCTTGGCTTTTATGCTGATTTGAATCTTTATCTGTAACTGTCATTACAGAGAGCCAGCATGTGTCACTGGGTGCAGTTTGGCCAAAAACTGGTTCATGCAAAAAACTGTTTAACACTTTTTATTCTTTAACATGAGCACCATGAAGCACAACTGAAGCAAGCAATCTCCTTCGAGACAGATGTATTAGTTTTATTTTATGAAACACCAAGCATGAATCATTTCTCAGTAACGCACACTTGTCCTGGTAATTTGAAAAGAATTACGGTACTGTTAGGAACATTGACTGTTTACCTTGCTATGATTCTCTCTCCGTAATCATGTTGCCAATTATGGTTATTGCTCCAATTTAGAACCAAGACTCATAAGAATAGAATCAGAGAGCATTTGAATATCGTGGTCAGGGAATCATGTAGTTTACTACTAAGACTAGAACAACAGAAAATGTGATGGTGTTTAAATGTGTGTGACTAAGTGCCACATGATAGAAAGAATACTAATCTCTGTCCCTTCATTTGTGTCTCTAGGTGCCCCTGGTTGACAAAGGTAATCTCTCCCGCTGTGCCTCTCTACAATGGCCTGGTCTTCCTTTTCGTCTTGGCCAACTTCAGCATGGCAACCTTCATGGACCCTGGTGTTTACCCCAGAGGTTTGTATGCATGTCTGTGGGTGTGAGAGTGAGTTTTAGTGCCTGGCGATGGTGGAAATGCTGTTTCTCACTTTACAGAATTCTGGGGGAAACCGGTATTACTTGCAATATTTATCTAACATCTAAAAAATATTAGTATCTGTCATAATGTATGTGCACGTAGGTATGAGTAATGGTTCCTCCCTGTTGAGAGCTCATGTACAGGGTACACCTTTTAATAGCGCCACATTCATCAGAGCACCAACCTACCCAATGGCTCACTACTCCATTATCCGCCTTAAGTCCACATGCTCCACATGCAGGACGCTGGTGGAAGTTATACAAGCCCTCATCTCGCGAGGTGTGTTGAGTATCTGTCAGCTGCTCAGCCTGTCAAACAAGCTGCACTGACTTATGCTCCCGATGCAGGCTTCGTGTCCTCAGTGCTATCTGGGTTAAGTAATGAGGATTGAACTCATCCCCGGGGACATTTGCAATGCACTTGTAAATGATAAGCACCTGTCTTTCGATAGAGCTTTCTCTGCCCATAAAGGGGGTAATAATCATTAGATTTTATACAGCGCAGGTTATCTGCCTCCCCAGAGGTGACAGTGGCCTTCTGCTGCCGCTGCCCCGCTGGGTTTTATAGACTACTGAGGGATGAGGAGCTCTGTAAGCTCTTGATGCTGTATCTCACAGGCAGAAAAATGTAAAAACGAAGAACTGACATAGCCATAAAATGACATCTGCTTAGAAAATCACTCTGTCATCCAGACTGTAAAAGTGAGAATGAACGGTTGGTGTGTACTAAGGATTTTCCCATTCAGGTCACTGATGTATAGCACAGCAATTTATTGTCATTTTCTTTTTTCGGGAAACTCGATAATGTAGTGCAACTCGCAGAACTCAGCAAGGGGCCTTTTTTAGATCAAAAACTTTCCTGAGTGGTTAAAGGTGTTTTGACGTAATGCAGGATCTCAGGCATCACTGAATGAGCACTTATTTGGTCAACATTAGTAGACTAGCAGGAACATTGTAACCTCTGTGGCATGGTGATGCCATGGTGATTTTATTTTTTATGTTCACTTAATTGGATTTGACCTGTAAACCGGAACATGAGTGACAAAAATATTTGATCCCAGAGGATGTTAAAAGAAAGATTTAGCACTAATCGATATTTTTATATTAACAGTGGGTCAATGAAATATGTAATGTGAAAGGCCGTCAATAGCAGTGATAAACCCACAGAGAATTATGATTAGACCCTGTAGTTCCCTTCAGTTCTATGAAGCGTTTTAGGGCCTTTCAGCTCCTTGTTTTGGTTAAACAGCCCCCAACTTTACTGTTTTGGTTCAGTCTAACCGTTCTCATGCTTCAGCAGGCAGCTACTTTTAGAGAAAAAAGCTCTGATAAACCCCCTGTATGCCACCTGTCCAGCACCAAACGACAGATGGACAATGTTAGCAATCAGCTGGTGAACATAGAGATAGAGAGCTCGACATTTTTCTGAGGAGTTGGTGGAGACCAAAATGAGCAAAAAGAAGAGTAAATATTGGACTGTCAAGTAGCCAGAAACATGACTTTAAATGAATGCTGATGTAGCTCAGTATCTATTGGATGGGTAAATAGGCAACTATTTGCCAACATGTTCTCTACATCAACTTTATAAGGACATTATATGTCCATTTTGTGTGTACAGCTTGTTTTGCTGTCCCCAAGTGGCCATTTATTAATACTGCTTTTAAGTTAGCATATGTAATGCTTGCTGAACAGAAGACCTATGGGCTACATTTCACAATTACAGGATGATGGTAAATTCTACAACGCAGGATAACTGTAGTGGAGTCATAAAGTCAACAAATTGCCTCAGTAATGTCCGTAATAGAGCACTAATTACGTAAAATTTCCAAAAAGTTGCTAACTAGCCTAGGCGACAGCTACAGTAAATATTAGCCATGTACATGTAAAAGCTCAGTGGATAAAGTGCTCATCTTATCACTGAAAGGTCAGTGGTTTGATCTCCATTTAAAGCCATTCATTCTGCCCAAGTGTCACTGAGCAAAATACTGAGCTTTAGCATCCTCACTCAGTTGTATTTGGCTACATCATAGACATTACATACGCTGTTTTCTCTTTCTTGAGGGACGATACACTGGTAATCAATGTAATCAAAACTGCATGCATGCTCAGACACACACACAAACACACACACGTTGATGTTAAGAATTGCATTAAAATCCTCCTCCTAGTAGAAATGTCCTGAGAATACTTCTGTCAATAAAATACTCAGTCACTAAATATTCCAAAGAAAATGGAGCATTACAGCAAATAATGTCAATAATATTCCACCTGACCTTCATGCGAGCAATCTTTTGATCAGGGCAGCTTTAAATTCTGTTTGAAGATTACTGCAATTTAACATGAATGGTGAAAACAGGATTAAACCTAAAATGCATTTGATAAAGATTCAGACTGTACAGACATATAGACACAGTAAGATGTAGGTACCACACTCTTCAGTGCTAAAACATGAGAAAATCATCATGAATAAATGAGTAAAATACTTTAGGTCACAGTTAATTTGTTTTACTTATTCCAGGCAAAAGCTGATTGCAACTGAACTGGCCTGCATGATATTTTTGCAAGGTAAATGTATATTGTATGAAATAGGCCACTGCTTTGTCTCTTGAATACTCGAGCATTTGTAGAAAAGAAGCTGTCAGAGGAG
Organism: Coreoperca whiteheadi; assembly: GCA_011952105.1. Taxonomy (NCBI): domain Eukaryota; kingdom Metazoa; phylum Chordata; class Actinopteri; order Centrarchiformes; family Sinipercidae; genus Coreoperca; species Coreoperca whiteheadi. The sequence continues at coordinate 24,970,282 of CM022476.1, forward strand.
ATGCAAGCATAACTGCTGTTTGTGTCTGTTGGTTTGGCAGGCGGTTTACCTTCAAAATCTATTTGAAGAGACTTGACAGCTATAATGACAGAGCAATCTCTGCTTATGGAACAGTTTTTCCGTGTGTGGTTCTGCTCTACCTTTGGTTTGTCTCTTGTTTTCTCTTTTCTCGCTCACACGCTTTCTCTCTGTGTGTCCAGCTACCTGGATCTCCCTGCAGTCACTGTTGTACTCTGAAATTATATTCTCAGGTTGGAGCTCCGTGTAGATCGCGTGAATGTGCCCTTTGATCAGCCGAAGGCCATTTTATTTTGCACTGCAGCTCCAAAGCAAAAAGCTCTCAGTCACTGGAAAGTGGCACGCAGAACAAAGCTTCTCTTTCAATCAAAAGTTTGACTGACTGCAGGGTCGTACTACGGACAGTGGAAATTGCCACTTATACTCTCATACTGTAGTTTAGAGGTTATGGATTTGGTTTGTTTAGGTCAGACAGAGCAAGGAAAGATTTATTACCATTTTAAAGAAATAAATAAACTCTTCAATTCTGATCATGTATGAACTTGAGGAAAATTAAACAGATTCTGTTATACATGAGTCACAGTGTGCTAGGTCACGTCTATAAAAATGTTCATTTCTGTCTCTCTGCAGACAGCTAACAGCGAGGGGTGAGCTTCATTTAAGGTGCTCCCCTGTTGTCCCTGTCAAATGGAATCATGAATCAAAACCATGTCTGTATCTGTGAAAGTTTCTCTCACACTTCACCATATGATGCATCTGTGCCCTGTTAATGTGCCAGTGTCCGTACCTGTGTGTTTCCCCGCAGCGGACGAGGACGAGGACAAGGAAGATGATTTCCGAGCGCCGCTCTACAAGAACGTGGAGATCAAGGGCATTCAGGTCCGGATGAAGTGGTGCGCCACCTGTCACTTCTACAGGCCGCCTCGCTGCTCGCACTGCAGCGTCTGTGACAACTGTGTGGAGGTGTGTGTGTGTGTGTGTGTGTGTGTGTGTGAATACAAACACGCACACAGAGAGTCTGTGTATGCTCAGTATACATGCAGGCACCAAAATCAAAATATGGTAAATAAATAAGGTTAGGCTGATATAAAGGTCAATATTAGCTTGTTATCAACAATCTGGTGCTGCTCTGGGCATGTTTGACATGAAATATGATGCAGTTTGTTTGTACATGGAACATATTTTTGTAGCTTGAATTGATTCAGAGGCTTGTCTGTCGTGCCAATAATTAAAATCTGAGACAAACACTGAATATATATACATAAATAGTTTCTAAGTATCTGTGTTTTTTGGCAAATGAAATGCTTAAATCATCATCATCGTCGTCAAGATCATAATCACTGGCTCAAAAATCAGCTTCTGGCAGCTTAAACCGTAAAATACTGTCATCAGCATTAGCTTTCAAATCCTTATTTTGGTCTTAAAAATGTACACACACATCAGGACACTGATACACACCTACACACAGGATGCAGAATTGCACAGGATATTCACAGTATCCTGTTTTCTTCTGCATTTTATTGAAAAAAGGCGGAATGTATCCCTATCAAAACATTGAAATTAATAGAAACAGTTTGTAAAAGCTTAGATAAGAATTTCATGAAGACGTAAGTCGTAAGTATTTACTCACTAACTGATTAAAGTAGGGCTTCTAGAGAATCTCAGATGCCACCGTCATTCAGCAGGCAGGTAATTGAGTTATTCATTGATTAATAGAGTTATAGGTTTATGATGAAATGAATGTTTCATTGAAATGTTTCTTCACACCTCGCAACCTCGTTTTTCAGCCAAGAACATTTTGTGCCTTTATGTGGTTTCCCTTATCAGTCGAGAAATATAAACTAGTGCCTTTCCATTGAAAAGAGATGGTGCACAGGTCAAAATTGATAAACCTACATTTACAATCAAATTTAAAGCCCAGACCAGTTGTAGGTCACATACATTTTAATATGACTACCCTCCCTCCCTCAGGACTTCGATCACCACTGTCCCTGGGTGAACAACTGCATTGGACGGAGGAACTACCGCTACTTCTTCCTCTTCCTGCTGTCGTTGAGCATCCACATGATGGGAGTTTTCTCCTTCGGCCTCATCTTCGTCCTCCACCACCGAGAGAGACTGGGAGCACTGCACACCACTGTCACGTATCCTTTCACTGCTGAAAATCTCACTGCAAAGCCTTTTTTGTTTTTGTTTTTGTAAATGGACAGTTAATTTTTTGACAATAATATTTCCTGAGTGGGCAAATGTTGGTGCTAGTGGCTTCGGCTGTCTGAAGGAGTCAGTGGAGTTATTCTTACAGTACATCTGGCCGTGTTCTTGTGACCTTTATATTGTTGTTGTTGAGCTTGACCCTTGTGTCCAGTCTGGTGGTAATGTGTATAGCAGGGCTTTTCTTTATTCCAGTCATGGGACTCACTGGTTTCCATATGGTGCTCGTCGCTCGAGGCCGAACAACCAACGAACAGGTGAGGAGCCACCAGCTGCTGATGTGCATGTTCTGAATGTCCACACACAAACAATTATTTTGGGGAAAAAAAAAAGTAATCCAGCGAAAATCAACAGCGCCGTGTTGCCCTTCACACTCACACAGATCCAGACATTCACACCTGGAGCTGCCTGTTGGCAACTCGGCTTGCTTTCCTTTGAAATAGTTGGACAAGCAACACCACCTCTGTATTACTGGCTCTCCAGCTGCACATACAGTAGAATAATGTGGACAGTAATGCATTTACTTTGTAAAGATAGTAAACACACACGCAGTAAAAGGAATAACAAGAGCAGCACAAATATTCCCATACACACTAATCTTCAACAACATGAAGCACCAAATGGACCCGACCCTTGCTGCGAAGTACGAGGAAGAGCTTCGTTGCATCACAAACAGCACTCCCAGATGAAGAAGATTGGACCGAAGAAGAATTTTTTTTTTTGTTAGTTTTAAAACTAAGAGGAAAAAAACTTGGCGAAAAAGCTGTGGTTCTAATGTCTGTTTAAAGACACACCCACCCTAGTGTTGTCATTGGCTTGGCAACGTTCTACTCTTCATCTTTGAGCACCCTCCGCTGCACTCACCCAGCTCACATGATGCCGTGGCATGGTGTGATGGAAGCGCTAAGGGGAGCGGGTCGTCCACCAATCGGAAGGTTGGCGGTTTGATCCCGGCTTTCCCTGGGCCCACGTGTTGAAGTGTCCTTGAGCAAGATACTGAACCCCAAATTGCTCCCAAGGGCTGTGCCTTCGGTGTGTGTGTTTAGTCTCCTTGTACTGATGGGCAGTTAGCACCTGCCATCAGTGTGTGAATGTGATATGTGTGTGAAGAGCTTTGAGATGTCAGAAGACTGTATTGAAGCACTGGACCTCTGTGTGTATACAAACGTGTGTGTGTATGTACATGTGTGCACTGTGGCATTGTGCTGCCGACCCTTAACAAGGCATTGTGTTCCGCAGGTGACGGGGAAGTTTCGTGGAGGAGTAAATCCCTTCACCAAGGGTTGCTGTGGAAACGTGGAGTATGTCTTATTTAGTCCCCTGGCACCTAGGTAAGAGGCGTTATAATGCTGCCGTGTGTGTGTACAGTAGATGCTTTACAGGGCTTTTTTCTGTCGGTACACAGTTCACTCCTAATTATTTTTAATGGATAGCGCCGTATTCCCACAGAGAATGCGTTTGTGTATGTTTATGCAGATATGTGTACCAGGGTTGTGGCCCATCAAAGCTTATGACAGCCATTCTGTAGCACGAGTGCAGCACCATCTCACTGCAACAATAACACAGACGGCAGCATTGTGTGTGTGTACGAGTGTATGCTCGTGCTCTGAGGTGGTTGTGGAGGTGTGTATCCAGTTCTGCCTGAAAGCAGCCAGAAACCCTGGGGGAAGGCAGATGGCTGAGAGAATTGAATCACTCTGTAGAACAACAGTTAATGGGAAACAGAGCACAGAGCTAGTTATGGTGCTTTTTTTGGGGTGTTTTTTACACACACACACACAAAATTGCTAAAACCCAGAACGTTTTACAACCCATAGGGACATGTCCAATTCCATAAAAATCAACAGTGGAGACAATGGCAGGTGGGGATTGTTGCGAAGTCCCTGATGGAAGGTTTTTGATTTACTGAACCACTGACTCATAGCATGTTGGACCTGACTGATACTGAATGAACTGTTAGAAGAGTTTTAAAAAACAATCTGACTGCAAATCAGTAACATTAATTCAGTAATGTGAATTTTTTATGTAGGGGCGATTGCTTGGAAAATGTGAAGACTGCTAGGAAAATATACCACATGTTACTCCCCAAGTTTCCACAGTAACCAGTGACAGACCTTTTTAATTATAAAAAAACCCTGTAAGACTCACTTAAATGCTGTTTTTCTGTTGGGAAGTTGTGTTTGAAATGTCTTTTTTAAACTGTGTAACTAGCCGAAAAGGATTATGCAAATACACAGTGCTTAACTAATTTCATCACTGTGTTTGGCGCTGTATATCTCTTGAAAGCCAACATATGTTGATAGTGGAGCATAAGGTGCAATATATCAAGTAGGAGAGGATTACTGAAATAACATTAGCAATGTTTGCTGTTTTTGTGTACATTTCCATATGTTTCATATAGAGATGTACATAAATACATAGTGCATATATCAGGTCATATATCTGTATATACATATGTATAGCATACACACAACGTAAATCCAAATGACATAAACTGGCAATGTTTGTTTTTTAAAGATTTCTTAAAATGTATTTTATTCAAAAAAAGTAAATTCACTCTAGTACAACTTAAAGATTTCTTCTATATAGTTCGACGTAAGAACAGATCACTGTTGTAGGAGTTCAAGTCTCACTGCACATAACATAAGTTATTCTATGTGAACATTATATACATGAAACAGAGAGTATTTCTCGTGTAGAAATAAAGATTAAACTCTAAATTATATTTAGGGTGCATGAGTGATGAATACTGTGATGTGAAATACTGCAATAGGCAGTGGACACTGGCTAAACATTTCAAATGTAATGGAAACACTGACTGCCGGATTATTCTACAAATTGTAAATTGGGAAAATAGTGTCACGTAACAATAAAGGACCGTGTCTGTTAATGCCTGTTGCCCATTTTTATGCAGGTACATGTCAGACCCCAGGAAAAAGCCCCACGTCAAAATTCAGCCCCCATTTATCAGACCTGACCTGTCAGAAAGGCAAATCACCATCAAGGTCAGCGACAACGGTATCCACAGCACCATCATCAGCTCCAAGGTGAGTTGCGCACAGTTACTACAGAGCTTTTCCCTGTTATTTCCCTGTTACTCCAACATCCAACTGACCTACATTTAGTCATTCTTCTGCGGTGGTTTAAGAATTTTCTCTTGCTTTACTATTTTTGTGTCACAAATGTGTAACATGGTGTATCCCTAGTTCTGTTCCTAGTTTCCCATTTTAATACATGCTCACGCTCAAGACAGCATATAAAAGGATACAGCAGCTCACTAAAGTCAGATATATTAGAGAATTTCCTCATTGCTAAAACAGGACATTATTAGACACTTGACGTCAAAGCCAAGTGACTCACAGATAGGCAGCCATTTGTATCTGCCTGTAGAAATACACTCATCTTTAAATCTCTGAAGAACAAAGTGGGGCTCCAGTGGAAAAAGGGGTACTATTCACTTTAAGAATAACCATATAGATTCAAATATTTTCTGATGTACGGGCTTGGTCAGCTTTACTGCAAACTGAGAGCAAAAGAGAAAATTGTCTCCTACTTAAAGGGGAGCTCCGCCAATTTCACACATCAAACACTGTTTACGGATCTTGGGGAGTTCAACTGCATTATGTGGGGAAAAAAGCTGCATAAAGCCTATTGTGGCTCCAGAGAGAGCTGCACAAAGTCTGATAAATTGCCTAAAGTTATGTCACTTGAGTGTGGGTCAGTTGGGGCTGAAGACGTGTGTGAAAATTAAAACTATCTGGGGGTGTGGAGTTCAAAAGGAGTGGGCTTAACAGCCATCTGTAGAACTGATTTTGGTCTTTTTTTCTCTCTCCAACAATGTAACAGAACTGCAATGCTAAACTGATTGAGTGTTCTTTTAAGATGAACAAATTAATGCTCTATTGAGGGAGAAAAAACTGTTAATCCAATGCCGAGATCATCTTCTTTCACAATGTCCACTCCATTAGTTGCTAAAAAGAATTAATTTAATTTCAAATAGAGCAGCTGCTATAGTGCAGCTTTGCTACCCAACAACTGTCTGTGAGAGGTGTGTTGGTGCATCCCTAACACTAACACATGCTCTTCTTAATTTCATCTGCTGTTCCCCCACCTGTTCTCGAAGCTTTTAACACCCTACTCTCCTCCCTGTAGTCCAAAAGCAGCCTGGATGGCCTGGCTGACAAAGAAACCCAGCCGCCTCTTCCCCCCAAAGCTGACAGGTACAACCAGCTGAAAAGCCAGCTGACGTCCAGCGAAGGTAAGAAATACAGGAACACAGCTTCCAAACAACTGTTCACCACCAACTCCCCTTGTCTTTTCTATCAGTCATCGTTAATCCCATTTCTCTTTCCTGTCAGGGCTGCACCAAACAGCAATTCCCCAAACCCCCTCTGTACATCACTAGTGTCCCAGTGTGTGACTTGGCGCTAGTTTAGCGTGATAAATGTCTGTCCCGGTGGCTGGTCAATGGCCTTTTTTATGCTGGGCTGGAGAATAGGTGTGAATTGTAGCAAGGAGGTAAGACCTGTTCACTGAATCAGCACCCGATTTGTAGTAAAATGAAAAGATTTCAGAGTGAATCATTGCGACATGAATCATCACCTTTTTTTCTGGTGCTATGTATCAACGGAGCTCTGCCAATAGGGATGGGAGAGGAATGTGGTCGAGAATCAGGACTCTACCCTAAAAATGACTGGCTGCCTTTGGAAGTTATCAGCCTTAATTGTGGTGGTGGTTTTACAGCTGAGGGTGTTAGCCAGTGGTAATGTGTTCTTTATACTGTTTCATTCATTAGTGTCAATAATATATAGTCTGAACTTACAACAGCAGGTTCCCTCCAGAGGAGCTCCAGTGTCATGGTGCATTTTGTCAGGGAGTGAACACTTTCTGCTTCTCCACGGATCACTACCGCAACCTGGTGGTAATTCAAAGTACTGCAATTGGTCTAAATGGATTGCCTAGAGAAGGCTTAATAATTTATAGAAGTACGATTTCTTTGGGGGTGCACGGTGGCAGAGCGGTTAGCGCCCCTGCCTCCCAATAAGGAGATCGTGGGTTCGAATCCCGGACAAGACCACGACCTCCCTGGGTGGGGTCTGCATGTCCTCCCCGTGTTTTCTCCGGGTTCTCCGGTTTCCTCCCACCCTCCATGCATTAAGTTAATTGGTGACTCTAAATTGTCCCTAGTGGATGAATGTGTGCGTGAATGGTTGTTTGACCTTGTGTCAGCCCTGCGATGAGTTGGCCACTGTCCAGGGTGTACCCCGCCTAAGGCCTGAAGCCACTGGGATAGGCTCCAGTCACCCGCGACCCCGAACGGGAACAAGCGGTAGAAAATGACTGACTGAGGATTTCTTTGCATATCCCTCAGAGACACTCAAGCACCAGATCAGCTACTTGCTAAGAAGGATGGACAACTGTCTGTTGCAGGACTCAAATGTGTTACATATCAGAATACAGAATGGACTCTTACCATCTGACTACCCACCCACTCCAATTCATTTTCATTCTGTAGGAATGGTGATGGTGTGGGTTTCAAGAACTCAATCCCTACAGCCTCTTTGCTCTGATAATAGAATTCAGCTCTGAGGTCATTTCTTTTCTCCCAGAAATGACTTTCAATCAGAGCCGGTATAATAATGTAATTTCTATTATCTCTACATTGTTAACTCTTTCTATGTGTGTTGCAGAGAGTTCTCTTTCTGGTAAGACCCACCCTTCCACTCCAGCCATGTACAAATTCAGGCCGTCCTTTGGCACCATGCCTAAAGTCCACTACCACACTGCTGGAGAAAAGGTAAGACATGATTTGTTTGGCAATTATGCATGAGGTACATTCCACGTAATAGCCAGGGGTTCATTGCCAGATGCAAAAGCTTCAGTAGCAGTTGTAGGACAAGAACTTCATTTAAATTTACATTAAGATTTGACACATTTTTCTGTTGTTTGCTCCTCAGATTGTCATGCCAGATGACCGGAAGACCTCTGCCATCTTGGAAGAGGGTGTCCGTGGTCATGACTACCGATCTGAGCCAAACCTGGACCTGCCTGAGTACACCAACGCTCCCCTCCACCGCACCTTCCAGTCCTCTCCCCTTCAGCTGGACTCTGACCCCATCACCTCCCGCTCTCTCAGCCTGAAGCAGGGTCAACGCCTGCCGGAGAAGGCCCAGCTCCCAGCCCTGCAGCCGAAGACAGTCACGTCCACCCCCTACAAGAGCGTCTTCTCGGCCAACACGCTCTCCAACCGTAATGGCAGCCTGTCTTATGACAGCCTGCTCAACCCCAGCATCTCCCCAGCCACTGCCAGTGAGTGCATGGCCCATCGTGGTATGCCCTCCATGGGGTTCCACTCGCCCTACCTGCCCACCAAAATGTGCCACATCCGGGAACCTGAAATGCAGAGGCAGCAGGTCGCCCCCACCTACAGTCCTGTGATGCCACCCAGGGGGGTGGGTAGGCAGTCTCCTCACCCACGGGACAGGGACCCATCCCCGGTGCGCTACGACAACCTCTCCCAGACCATCATGGCTTCCATCCAGGAGCGAAAGGAGATAGAAGAGAGGGAGAAGCGGCAGATACTGCATGGGCGCTCCCAGACCCATATCTATGCCCAGGACTCTGGCGTGTTTGATGGGGGCTATGGCCTACCCTCCAGTGCTTGCTACCCAGATGGGCCTCGTGGACCCAGCTCCAGAGGCCCAACACCCCCAGCCTATGGAGGGTCCAGGGACAACCTGATGGGGGTTGGATTGGTGAGCTATGGACAACGAACCCCTGTGTTGCGCCATGCCGGCTCTACGCTGGGCCGTGCCCCTAGGACTTCATCCACCTCCCTGCACACAGATCACAGTAGCACCAACAGCAGCCACAGCAGGGCCACTGGCCCCGAGGGCCCCTATCGGTCCCCAGCCCACCAGCCCCACTCCCCTGCTATGCCCCGATCCCCCTCCTACTCCCACCAGAAACTCTCCTACATCAGTGCCCATGAGAGGACCGACTCACCTCGTCTGGGGGGCCCAAGGTATGAATCCTAACGTTACCCCTGTGGAACTGCATGCATTGTACTGAGCCAATGGGGACTGGTGGGCATTGAATGTATTCCCACTGGAAACCCCGCTCCTTCTGCTGGAAACAGCCAGCAATTCATGGGCACTAGTGTACTAATCCTAACTGAGGCAACGTGTAGCATTTGCGTATGGTGTATGATATTTGTCCAACTGTTCTGTCCATTTATTCATATTAAGTACTTTCTACATGTTCTCTTCTAAATAATGTTTGCCTTTCTAGTAAAATATCCGCTTTTGTATTATTTCACTCACGAATTTCAGATCAATAAAGTTGTGCGACTCCTCTCATTTCTTTTTCTTTTGCATGCTTTTCACCTACTCGTCTAACACTTCTATTTGCTTCACTAACAAGTACACCTTCGACTAATCATCCATATTGCTATTCTGTTCTTTTTCATGTAAAACTGTCATGCTCCAGGCAACATATCTGCATGCGGCCACAACCGTGTATTGTTTGGTTTGCACTGAATATCTTTGGTTCTCTGTGTTGAATCAATCTCTCTGTTCTTCTGTTTCCACTCAGAGAGGCCATGAAAGTTAATGGGCAGATGGACTGCCACCCCAGTGCCCAGGGGTCCACCCTCAGCCCCAGTCGCCACAGTAACGTCAAAAAGGTGACAGGTGTAGGAGGCACCACATATGAGATATCAGTGTGAGCAGGGACAACGCATCCACCTCAGACGACCATCCCGCCACAAAGAGATCTCCTCTGTGTTATTTTTGTGACGTCTAGATAACGGCCAGTCAGGGGCACATAGCACTCCCTGTTTTGGAGTTAGTGTCCAATCAGAGGATCTGTCTGCTCCTGTGTGGGTCAGTCTAGCCAAATGCCCATGTGTGTTTGTACCGGAGGGGTTGGTTGTCAGTTGATACCGCTGCCGGCTTTATGCGTGAGGAGTGTCTTGTCGTAAACATTTTGTGGCTCATCATCTTAGTCGTAAGAGTGGACCGTCCAACAGATTGTCAATGTTATTACTGTTGTCTCTCAGCTGTGGTCATGAAGTGTACGTTGTTCCAAATGTCACACACAAACTTTGCTCCAGCCAGCACTGAAGGCTGAACAGAAACACTACAGATGAATTAAACACTGACATCGTCACCATGGACCTCTGCGAGAAGACGAATGTCCTTTCCGAGTCAATTGACCTCAAGAAGTCAAGGTGCTTCACATTAACTTGTGTACTGTTCATGTCGCTCCAGCATATCTGGTGGAGTTGTACAGCTTTGAGAAGTGATGTAGGACAGCTCAGTTAGATCAGCACCAACTGCAAGTGCAGGCAATACAAGATAAGTGAGATGAGAAGCTGGGAAAGGGGATATCAAGAGGGGAGGTCAAGTCATCGTATCATGTCTGGTGGTTGCATTCCATTTTCATAGAGAAAGGCTTGCTTTTAATTAAAAGTAAAATAAACTCAATTCCTTCATTGTCAAAAAGACATTTCTCAGGAATGAATGCAACCAGCAGAGATGCTAGTATATATTAATTGATACATTATGTCTCCGTTAGAGTTTTAGGGCCTGAGTATAGCTTCACCCCCTTTATTCCCCTCACGAAGACGCAGTCATCATCATAGGCTTCTGTTTGTTTTAGTGAAGTACAGTTAGGTGATTTCAACACGACACAGCTGCTGGGCAGATATATAAGCGTTCTGAAAGATCAGAATACCTCATCCAACGGTTCTCACCAAGTTCAGAACGAGTTCAGTCTTGCACAACCAAAACAACTTTCCTGTTTTTGTCTACAAAAAAAAAGAAGAAAAAAAAGAAGCCAATTTGTTTAGTATGTAAGTTGTGTTTGTGTAATTGTCATAGGAATGGAAAGGTATAGAGAACAAGCCATTGTCCCATGTAGTAAGATGAAGATAACTGGTCACCTATTCATTATTTTGTTTTTTTTTTTTAAATCAGTTTGTTTCGTTTTTATATACCCAACCTCTCAAAAGCTATGTTTGATACATCTTTTTTTATACAGATAATTAAGCCTGGAATGGATGTTATATTTTGAGTGGAGTTTTTTTGTTGATAAATTATAAGTTCAGTAAATAAATAAGATCATGGTAATGGGTAAAATCCATAAATTAAATATAAGTTGTTCTACCTTGAAGTGTAAAAAAAAGAAAAAAAAGAATGATATGTAATTATGATGAAATTTAATTACAAGATAGGTGATTTGATTAAGTGAAATACTGAAGTCACAAGCTTTGACTAGTGAACAGTCACCTGATCCACATTGAATTGCTAATACGTGCTGTACACAAGTCAAGGATTGGACTTTCAATAGAAGCGGTCTTGAGATTTCAGTGCCAAAAGTGGCTACACACCCCTTAATTTCTCAAAGACAGTGAACAGGTGACATCACAAAGACTGACAATGTCAAATTAATCAATTTGCAGCAGCTGTCTGGTACAGCTCCAGTATTCACCACCACTCAAAATTATACTTGATTTTTTGCTGTTAATTGATTAAATTCTCATTACATATTACTTTTGACCATAAAAAATATCTTTTAATATCTAAGTGGTAGGTTTTTATTTATATCTTCCACCAACTGCATATTAAAAAAAAAACCCCATGCCAGAATCGACATGGATGCAAAGGGGTAGATTTGGTCCAACGACATTTGCATTAAGAATAAACCATTGTTGCCTTTTGAGAAGAAAAGCTATGCTACACACACACACAATGAAATGTGGCTACTTGAACCAGTATTGTACGTTAAGGGACAATGAAATGACAGTGTTTTGTCTTGAGCAGCAAAATGGCAGGAGTGACAACTTGTAAGCAACTCACACTGGGTAAACTTTAAAATATTAACAAAGTACCGCACGAAAGGCCGACATACAAGGTAATAAATAATCTCACTTGATTATGAAATTACATTACTTTAACAGGATTTTTTTTCCCCCTTCCCATTTTGGATACATTCATAGATTCCTGTCTCCAGAGATCAGAGTGTAAAGGCTGGTAGCTGTGGTGGTAGAGTCTTGCTTTCTGACACGGTTGGCTGTTATCGAAACTCGCTGTAGTTACAACCTTTTGGCTAGTAAGGTCTCCCTTTTAAGGTCTCACCCAGCTGCCTTAGCATGAACACAGTAATAATGTCAAGAAACACAGGATACTCTATTGAAGTCATGTATTTCTGAATTGTTAAATGTTTCTGTTGTAAAGCTGTGGTATACAGGGCTACTTCTTAGGCAAATCTATGGGTCAGTGTAACATACTGTTAGCTGCTGATTTGCCTGGAAATACCCCCGTCTTTCACAACTTCTAGACCCCCGTTTGACCACATATCAAAACACTATCGATGTCATTCCTCTCTAAGATGACTGCCATTAGTCCAATGTTCTTTTTTTGGGATGGACATCACTGCCGGTCAGGGACCATTCCTGACAGTCAGAAATGAACCTGTTGAATGAATCGGCCACGAGCCGATTTTGTTTTCTGAAACTCAATAAAAAGTTCAATATGTATTAAGATATAGACATTACTATAAATGTACACGCGTTCCTATTTTTGTGAAGAGGAAATATTTCCCAATGACCTGAGCAGAGTAAATAAAGTTTCCAACTCTGAGTGAGTGAGATTGATTCTTGGTAATAAAAAGGTAAAATGTGGAACAGGTGCCACGGCTGTTACTTAACAGCTGAATCATTTTAGAAGTCAAAATTCAATACAAGCCTCTGCAGGATTGTTAGTTTGCTTATAACCAGTCACATGATCTTGTTTCAACTCCTACAACCCTCAACACAATCTTGGTTTAATATAGAGAGCAGTATTATCTATAACAGCATTTTGTCATTAGCCATCTCAGGAAGCAAGTGATTCTTATATGAATGCCGAGCATGTGGTCTTTGACAGCTTTTATTCGAAGGTGGAGGAAACATTTCAAGTCATTTGAGTGCAAATGAACAGCAACATTTCATCCATATACATGTATTTACAGATGCACTGGCACTTAAATGCGCTTTAGAGGCAAGGTTAAGAACTCAATTAGTTGAAAGAAAAGGAGAGGGTGGTGAGCACACAGATCAGATAGGGCACACTCTGTTACATAAACTCTACATGCTTAAAGTCTGGGAATGTTATGATCTAAAGAACAGAAACTTGATTTCCCGGTGAGGAACTTAAGTCAGAGCATAGCTGCACCAAATTCTGATGAACCGTTGACTTTGGACTTAATGGTTTTCAGATATTTAAAACAAAATGAAAAAAAAAAAAAATTAAATGCTTAGCTAAGTGCATCTGATCTATCAGTTAGTTATCAGTGGACACTGCGATCTGCAGCACGCATCTGATGCCCCTCAACTGTCTGGAGTGGATTCCTCTTCTAGTCAGTTCCCAACAGAACTGATGAAAGAAGGAACCGAGAAAGAACTAGTTCTACAAGGCATCCACTGAGAAGACTTTGCCTTACTTGTTCTTTCTAACAGTGGAAGCATGGACAGTGGACAGGGTAAGGCCCACTGAGCTGCATCATAGGATTTTATATTTATAATGCACCTCCATAATGCCTGGTCCCTGACCCTGTGCTGCTAACAAGCAGGCTACATTATCCTCTCCCCCTACAAACAAACTCTGCTTCAGAATAACAAAACAAAAAATACCCCAATGTGGGAATTATCACTATCACAAGCCTCTTTTCACAGTTTGTCAAAGTAACATTGAACTGTAGATGACAAGGATGGAAAGCATAGCATTCCATGGTGCAGAGGGAAAGGGGTTCTTTTTTTTTTTTTTTTTCTTTTCATGAATTCACTATCTTGTATCCCCCCCTACCCCCCAGTGGCATCAAGGACTTGTGATCTTGAGGCAAACCAATAATAAAAAACTAATAATATGCAAGTGTCCAAATTCAGTTCATTTAGAGTCTATTGTAGAAAAAGAGGAAAAACTGATAAGTTGAAGATCAGCAAAGCAAGTTCTTGGTTTTCAATTCTTCTCCTCAGCCTTCACCTCATTTTTCTCATCTTTCTCCTCCGTCTCCTTTTTGTCCTCTTCCTTCTTTTCTTCTGAAGCCTTGTCTTTTACAGAGAGTTCCTCCAGCTTCTCTGCCACTTTGTTTGCGCTATCAGTGTTGCCTGTGGCAAAACAGTGAAATGTACAGTCAACTAAAAAAAAAAAAAAGCTATTAAAGTTTGAACACAACTCCGGTGCATTCTTCAGCTCGCCTAGCATACAAGTTTGTCTTTAGAGAAAACATTCCTACTATTTTGCATACCGACTGAGAATGTTCCACCTCTTCATACAACCACTATATTTCATTTCTGATTTCAGGTGGACTGGGTGACCTTTATGCTATTGTGGTCATGTTTGAAAACATCTGAATTCTAATGTAGCAGAACATACTGACACCAGCCTTTCAGAAAGCCAGCTAAGTGTTACATTCTGCATGTTCATGTAGCAGACAGAAAAAGTCCCCGGCTGGAGAGAGCAGCAAAGAACAGAGTGAGTCTGCATATCCATAACGTCACCATATTTAAGTGCATTGTGTGATAATGAAAGATATAGTGTGTATATATATATATAAGAATACATTTAATCTATTTCTAGGAAGTTTTTATTTCACCATTTTAACTCTACTTAATTTTCCACTTTATTTTAGTGTTAACACAAACGACTGTAATCTCAAACGTAACATTTTATTGGGAAAATGCCTTAAGTTTAAGTTTTCACGTACCTGTTCCCTCTAGATTTTTTCTGACCTCCTCCTTGCACTCATCAAACTTAACTTTGAACCTCTGAGCATCTGTAAACAGAACAGAGAGTTAGCGTATATTCACTTCACCATGCTGTTGTATGATGGCCGGTCCGGCTGCTTCACCATTCTGCAGTGAGGAAATATTTGCCACGTGCTGTTGCCCAAAGTTTAGATGCAGACACTGGGCTTCTTACCGCTGTTTCACTTCAGTGTGTCCACCACATCGTTCATATTAAAACAGTGGTTTGGGCACCTTTCAAGTGTAATATTGAATTGGATGTATAAATACTTACTTTCTGCGTTTAAAAAGCGTATTGCCAAGAGTTCAGGTTTGGGGCATTCGTCAGCATAATCTGCTAGTGTGTTCCACACCCATGCCCTGTCACTGCCAGCGTTGGGCTTCAGCTCCATCGTAGGTACAACTGTAGTTCACAAGAGGGGGGATGAGGTTGACCCATGAAGGCATGATACATGATATAAGCATAGACGCTGTGGGAGGTTATCATATCTAGAGGTTGCAAAACTATGGGCTGGACATATTTTTGCTAGTGGGTAATTGTATAATCTAAACATTTGGATTAGTTTGGTGCTGTTTCTGTTCATCTTACCAGAATCTCTAGTCCATGTTTACTACACTTGGGAAAACTATTAAATCCTGTTAACAGTCTCCTTGCATTTGTGTGGAGGAATACAAACATTCAATATATCTGAGAAAATCTGTGATGCACCCTAAGTGAGTCAGTCAACATAACCAGTTAGAAATGTCAATGATAACTGTTCAATTGGTGAGAACATAAAGATGGTGAATGCCAGTTTGCCAAACTGCACCTTCAGATTGCAAGTCTTGCTGGCTTCCATTGTTTGCCTGGCCTGTAACTATCCCATCCAATCATTTGGCCCGAATCAAATGACTCGCTGGCCTACCGGCCTGTCTACCTGGGCGCACTCATTGCTCATGAAAAGGTGTTTTAGAGGCATGGCTTTGGAGGGAAGCCTGAAGGGAGGGGGTGGGATTTTTCCCGTTGGATACTTTCAACATCAACTCTCTTTTGCTAGTTTCTCCAACGTTACCTAGCTTTAAATACCTTTGTTCACACACTATACTTTTGGCTATACCACACATACATTTGTTTTGGATGAAGCTTTTTTCATTTGAGTGATTCTAGTCAGCTGTATCATGATATACAATTGCAATTAAATTATATTTGTCAACTTGACTCACTGTGATGATTGGCACAAATCTTCAAGGTTCGGTCTCTCCTCATCAGGAGACGGATCGCGCCCCTCTCTTTGTGTTTCAGCAGCTTGACGTCACCAGTTCCTCTCTCTTTCCACTCTGGTGGGTCGTTCTCAGAGGCGAAACGATATAGTTTAGCCCGCCTGGGAAAAAAATGGTATACTTCATTAATAGGATGCTACTCCCGGTGAAGACCAATATATTGGCTTACCAAACAGTTCCACGCAGGCCAGCAAAATGTAAATTAGATCACAACTCTTATGTGACAAACAAAAAGCGAGTGAACAAAAAGAAAAAAAAAAGAGAACACTATTAAAGCAACTTACATCTTAAAGAGTTCCTCCTCATCCTCTTCTAACGTTTTCACGTCCTGCTCAGGAAGGGACACGATGGGCTCAAAGTGGGGATCATGATTGGAGTCCTCTGCATTATCTGCAGTGGCGTCGTGGTCTTCCTGGTCCTAAAAAGGAAAAGCAGCGGATGAGTTAACTCAAAGCAAAAAATGTCAACTTATCCCTGTCAGACATGCAGAGTAAGTTAAAGTTATCGGGCATGTCCTATGGGTCAGTGTGATTCTTTAAAACTCGCTGGAACAAAGTGACTTCTGACAACAGACCGACAGGCCATGAATGCTTCAATGGAGGGATTTAAGAGCTCATTGGTTAAGTATAGCTTTTGTAAGGGGAACTGGCAAAGCCTTTAGTAAACCACATCTGCTGAGCCAAGCATCTTTAATTCTATTTGGCGTTGCATGTTCTGGCATGTAATATATGTACACTAATTACATTATATGGTACGAACCTACATGCTTCATACCGAAAATGACTGCAGACAAAGACAGCTATAAACATTACGAAATGTGCAAGTTCATGACCTGCGACAAAGTGTGAAAAAATCCCCGTGCGAATAACTTGAGCGATGCGCAGAATCATCCTCAGTTAGCGGATACGGAACCGAGAACATGCGGCAGACTTGTTTTATTGTACATTTAGGGGAGCAAACCTACTTCTAAGCCCATTAGGCTTACGGGCTTTAATAGCTAGCGACACAGCAAGTTAGCTGTACCCAAACGTGACGCTTAAATTAAGTCTTTGCTGATTAGCTAGTAAGCTAAAAAACTGCTAACGTTACTCGCGTTTTTAAAAAAGATTACGCAATTAAGGGCAAAATTAATTTAATAAGGTCACTAGTTTTTAGGTGGATATATTAAACGTTTGGTTTTGTTACAGTTGCAGTTTACTTCAGTGTATTAAATGTTAAACAGTTCAACTTTGTTTTTCTAAGACAACTCATTGTTGCGCTGCCAGTTAACGAGGCCTCTCGCTAGCAGGCTAGCCGGGAGCTAACGTCAACCGTGCGGCTTTTCGCGCCGCGCCGTCCGTCGCCAACTAATATATCACATAGTTTGACAGCAAATTAGGCGACGTGGTTTTCAGGCTAACTGGCACGCCAAGCAACGCAACTGTGTTACGGTTAAACTGCCCGATAATACGCCGTCACGGGCTCCAGCGCCCTGCCATCAAAGCTAGCATTAGCCAACTAACGTTAGCAACTGTTGTGCTTGGCAGACAAAGGCAACGGCAGCCCGCTGACCCCGGCGCGTTAGTTACCCGGGTATCGTAAAATACCCCGTTCAAATAAATGTGATAGTTTGGGCTCAACCGTTGAGAGTTGTGCCCATTTCCTTCCCAAGCAGCTGAGTTAGTGATCGGAGTGCGAGGCTAATGTTAACATTCTGACCGGCTAACGTTACACACTTCAGGGTAACTTACTGAAGAAACGCGTGCGAGTAAAACACATTTAACGTTAGACGTTTCCAGGTGTCTGTCAGAAGGTTCCCACGCTTTTATTATACCACACAGCCTTGAAAATACACAATTAGCTTCCCTGGCATGGCGAGAGACAAAATCACTGTCGGCATATTCTGGCTCGCAGTTTCCTTTGCAAACTTTGGCGAATGATTACACATAGGACACCTCGTTTATCGCAAAATTCAGATTTCAAAGCGAACACAACGCATCCGAGGACCTAAAACGCGCGCCCTCACCTTCGGGTCTGCCATATTAGTGAAGATGTTTGTAGATTGTGGAAGTAGTTTGGTAGATTCAAATCCCCGACTGGCCGCCGTTTCCCCTCAGCTACTCGCACTTCCTGCTACAGCATTCGCGCGCCGAATTTCCTACGTATGGCGGCGGCGGCGGCGCGCGCACAGCCTCTCGTCTCTGGCTGTATCGGTCTCACGTGACAAAGTGCTGCTTCCTGTCATGTACAGTTTCTCCCATCTGATCCCTGACAGAAACATGTCAACAGCTCGTACTGCATCTACTGCGAAAAAGAAAAAGTAGGATTTAACGTGTTGCGATGTAAAATCTGGGTTTATGAATAGCCTACGTCACTCCATGAAGAGGAAACAATACGTCAAACTGCGTCGGCATAACCAAGTGAGACATGAGGACACCGTTATGCTGTCATGCAAAAAAGAAACAACAACACTGTGTGTGTGTGGGCACTTGTAGAGCCATGATCCCACTCTCTGTACGTCTTATTAGTTAGTGTGTCGTAACTTGCTTATAAGCACACATTCATTGGGTAAAATGCAACACTGGAGCACAGTTTACGTAAGTAGTGCAGGCCTTCACTTTGAGATCTGAACCTGTCTATGAGATGTTACCGCAGGAGCAGGTGGTAATAATGCAGGTGTCTCTGTCACGCCTTATGCGGTCCATTTTGAGAGCCTTTAAAAAAACCCCCAACAAACTCAGCCCCAAGTTAGGTTTCTATTTTAGATTTAGTGCTTTCCTTATTCAGCAAGGAAAAGGTTGGTGCAGATCACATCCCTATCAGTTTTGGATCGCCGTGACCTGATTTATGTGAACTCTACTTCATTTGTATTAAAGAAAACAACAACTAGATGTACTACAGCCCTCAGCCTTACAGCAGCTTGGACTCACCTTGGCACTCTGTATGAACCTGTACAGCGGCCCTCCCTCTCCCTCAGAAGGGAATTCCATTTCTTGATTTTCATTGCAGCTTATTGCACTAATGGGCAAATCACCCATCTATATTTCAAATGTGCTTATTTACCAAAATAGTGTTTACAGGACGTCAAAGGTCGTCAAAGAAAATACTATTCCATCAACAAGAACAGACCTTGGTAAAAAAAAAAAAAGCATTCTCATCATTACAGTTGTATGTTTGCATTAGCTTGCGTTAAGTTTAATGACTTGTCTGTGTTCTAGTCTGTATAGTGTATGTAAAGAGATTAATGGGGATACTGTGTAATCTATGTCCTGTCTTTATATGTTGATTTTCTTGAAACCTTTAGGCTGCCAGTCTTGGCCAGGACTCCCTGGGAGAAGAGTTGCTGTGACTCCGTGGGACTTTTCCTGGCTAAATAGAGGTTATGATTTCAGTTTTTAATGTTAATAGAAGAACCTCAGATCACTTATCAGTATACACTGTAGAAATGATGGCAATAGCAACAGCACTACAGTGGATAGAAGACACTGGAATAACAAAGATTATACTTTGTACAGATTCATGTCCAGCATTACAGTCATTGCACTCATTTACATCTCGCAGTAGACAGGATATAGTAAGTGAGATATATGAAAGTCTGTATAGATTTAAAAATATGAATATCAGCATAATATTTATGTGGATACTAGCTCATAGGGAGATAAAGGGCAATGAAAAGGTTGATGGGTTAGCAAAGCAGGCGTTGGAAAATGAAGACATCGTGAATATCTCACTTAGTAAATATGAAGCAAAAGCAATAATTAAAGCATATACCACTAAGGAGTGGCAACAAAAGTGGGATACAGGAAACAGGACGTCAGCTTTATGAAATACAACAGGAAGGAGGAGGGGTGAGGAAGACAAGAAGAAGTACTAAAGAGGAAACTATTCTAACAAGATTAAGGGTTGGACATACCATGCTGAATAAAACTTTAAAATTAATAAATAAAGATCCAGCAGGATTATGTGAGCACTGTGGAGTAGAGGAATCAGTAGAACATGTTATTTGTGTCTGTCAAAAGTATACTAGTGAACGAGAAACAATGAAAAACGAACTTATAAAGTTGGGAGTGGATGATGTAAAGCTTAAACATATATTTATTTATGGATTAGAGAGGTTATTTGTTTATCTCAAGAGAACAAAACTAATTAAGAGAATTAAGTTTTTTATTTATTTATTTATTTATTATGAAGTGGGTAAACTCTGGTTCACACTCCAATACAGTAGGTGGCGATAATGCACCTTAACGTTGGTTCCACCCGCCATAAAAAGGAAGAAGAAGAAGAAGTTTCTAACGTTACACTGTGCATTGGTGCAGGTGTGGACGCAGAGGGCGCGAGCCTCGAAATGACGACTTCCACTTTAAAGGAGTTCAGAGGTCACCGCCGCACGCGGGGATTTAACATGGCAGCGCCCTGGACGTTTTACTGAGAAGCGGCGTCAAGAATTAACGTTAAGTGTACGGAGGTAAGGCTTATGGAAAACATTACCTGGACGCCCGCTGAATGTGAACATGGCGGATATTTAGCACGACAGGAAGCTGCAAACGGCCAGATATTGGAATAGACACGGAGCTAACGGCCCGTTGGAAACCTCTGCGTGCCGAGTAACGTAACGTTAACTGCCGAAGAGTGTTTTAGCGGCTGCTAAAACCCGAGTCCTTAAACTGAATGGATGCGTTGACATGTAGCTGTTTGAAACATGTTCAACGTTGGGGCAGGCCGTGCTTCTAACGTTACATGTTTAAGTTAACTGTGCCAGTCATTCACGACGTCCCCTAAACCAAGCTAGAGCACACTCTGGCCGGCTATCAAGTCGTTTAGTTGTAAAAACAAACAAATAAAATGTGTCTTTTTGACTGTACCGTCAGTATCAGCCTGCTAATCATTGCGCTGTTCGTTTTACCACCCACCAGAGTGATGGCGGATGTTGGTGGCAGCCCAGCGGCGGATTCTCCTCCCTCGAAGGCGGAGAAGCCTGATGAGCTCCCCCGGGACTCCATCAACGACGACGTGAGGGCTGATGGCAAAGCTGAGGGGGGGAACGAGGCGGCCCCTGACCCCAGCAGGTACCGCTACATTAAAGAGGACCTCTTCACATCGGAGATCTACAAAGTGGAGATCAGGAATCTACCCAAGTTCATCGGCTTTAACGACCTGAAGAAGTTCCTGGCCAAACACAGCCTCAACCCGCACAAAATCAAGCTGTTGGGCAAGCAGACGTTCGCTTTCGTCACCTTCAAGAATGAGGAAGAGCGCGACAAGGCGATGAGGATGCTTCATGGCGTGCAGTGGAAGGGCCAGGCGCTGAGCGTCCGGCTGGCCAAACCCAAAGCAGACCCCATCCTGAGGAAGAGGAGGCGCGGGGAGGGAGGGGAGGGAGGGCAGGGCGCCGGAGGGCAGCCGCCATCCAAGCGCACAGAGGGCGGTGAGGCAGAGGCGCCGCTCAGTGTCCAGATAGCCAACGTGGTGACGCCTCTGTGGGACGTGCCTTACGAGGAGCAGCTGAGGAGGAAGGAGCAGGAGGTGGTGGGGGTTCTGCAGCGACTGGCCAAGTGAGTAGTGTCGAGAGTCCGATACGTACCATGTGTACCCATAGCAGGTGCCGTATCAACACTAGATTCTGACCAAATAAAGAATGAAAGCCAATACCATATCTATGGAAGCCCCAGTATTCTGTGTCCACACTGAATGACTTTACCTTTACCATCTTCCATTTACCAACACATTCTTGTCATTGCAGAAAGCTAGAAAACACGTATAAACAGTATTTGCATTAAATCCCCTCCACTCACAAGGTTATTGGAATGTTTCAGGCATTAATGCATATTTTACTGACTGACTGCAATGTTACGTATCGACATTTTGCAATGGAAACTATACATCAGTACTACGCTGTTTCTCTTTCAGAGAGATTGGCGGCACCAACAAAGCCATGTTGCCGTGGCTGTTTGCACAGAAAGGGAAATACAACAAAATGTGTTGTCCTCTGGAAGCTATCCGAGCATCTCCTACACAGGTACGGTTACGTGTTGGGTCTAACTCCCTTCACATGCTACTGAGATACACATGTCATAATTTTATTTATTTATTTTTTATATATATTTTTTTATGGGCCTTTCATGCCTTTAATGGGTAGAGACAGATGTAGAGAGTGGAAACGGGCGACGACATGCAGTAAAGGACCTACAGGTCGGAATCAAACCCGGGTCCGCTGCGGTGAGGACTGTAGCTGCGTACATGGGCCAGGCGCTCTACCAACTGAGCTAACCGTGCTCCCACATATGTCATACTTCTATAAAAAAAAAATTACTGCTGTATTAGAGAGTAGTGCCTTAAAATAGACAGGCCCCAGTATGCAGAAGTATCACTACAGGTTGAATAACCAAGATTTTAAAATTCACTTTTGTTCTTTTAAATGTAATTTTTCTGAACGCTTAAGACCTCACATTTACATTACATTTAGTGATTTTAGCAGACGGTTTTATCCAAAGCGACTTACATGTGAATACAATACATATATTGGGGCGGCTGTGGCTTGGTGGCTGAGCGGTCGTCCACCAATCAGAAGGTCGGTGGTTCGATCCCAGCTTCCCCCAACCATGTGTCGAAGTATAGCAAGATACTGAACCCCAAATTGCTCCCGAAGCTGTGCCTTTCGGGGTGTGTGTGAATGATTAGTTTAATTTGTACTGATGGGCAGTTAGTTCCTGCTATTAGTGTATGAATGTGTGTTTCTGGGTAAATTTGATTTGTAGTGTGAATGCACTTTGAGTAGTCGGACGACTAGAAAGGCGCTACACAAGTACAGCCCATTTACATATATCTCAGTTAATAAAGTAAATGCCGTCGCTTTCCATGCAGTAGTGTTTAATATCCCCCTCTAATCCTGTC
The DNA here is from genome assembly GCA_011952105.1 of Coreoperca whiteheadi. NCBI lineage: Eukaryota > Metazoa > Chordata > Actinopteri > Centrarchiformes > Sinipercidae > Coreoperca > Coreoperca whiteheadi. The sequence goes on from CM022476.1 coordinate 24,993,428, forward strand.
CATATTTCTCTACCTGTGTGATGGCAGACAGAGTACAGAAACAAGTGTGAGTTCCTCATCTCAGTGGGTGCAGATGGTGAGGATAAGACCATCGGTTTCCGCCTGGGGAAATATAAAGGCGGCTCCTGTGCCGTGGTGGGGCCGGATGAGACGTGCCACGTCTCGGCCGAGGCCAAGAGAGTGGTCAGCGAGTTTCAGAAGTTCATCAGGTATGATTGCATGGTCATGATAGTCTGCAACAAGGTATGGACGTGGAAAACGGAACCACTATGGTAGTTATGGGGTATTATTTTGGGGTTTCATAGACACGAGACTTAAAAAATGAACATGGGCAACCGTAGCATAGCGTTCCCCTAGCTATTGTGTTAGCTGGATTTGCATCAGAGCCTGGTCCGATCCCGGAAAACTCATAGTTGTTTAAAAACGTGTAGCACAACATTTCCTCTGTTGCATTTAATCGCGCTTTTATTTTGCGTACAGGACAACACCTTACTGTGTGTACAGTCCCGAGTCATACGAAGGACACTGGAAGCAGCTGACTGTACGGACCACGAGGACCAAGCAAGCCATGGCTGTAGTGTTCTTCAACCCGCAGGTGAGGAAATGTCCTGTTTACAGACTGTGTGTGATCCCGTCTCTGAACATGGAATCGGACATTGTTAGATTTCTCCTTTTTAAGAGATCTTTTGTTGTTCTGTTCTTTTAAAAACTTGTTAAATGACTCTCATAGAAACTTGAAGAGGAGGAAGTCAATGCATTAAAGAGCTCCATGAGGAAGTACTTTACAGAAGGAGAGGGGAAAGACAGCGGAGTAACCTCTCTTTACTTTGTTAGAGAGGGTCAAAGGTAAGAAAAAGTCAGGAGGCTCCGTGAGTCACGGTGCCTAAGTTGACCAAATCCGAAAACAAATGCAGGACAAACTTTGGAAGGCAGACTATGTGAAATCTCTATTATATTGCAATACATTTGTTTTTGGCTTTCGAGGACTTCTCCCAACGTGGAGGACTTGCCCTGTGAGCTGGTGGCTGGAGAGGGCTGCATTCATGAGGATCTCCTGGGTCTAAAGTTCAGAATATCTCCTCATTCCTTTTTCCAGGTAAGAGCGAGTCACCTCCAAAGACTTCCACACCCACGTGCAAACTCATGCGGTTTGATTCAGTCACTCGCTGTTCACAGTATCACCTGTGAATTGCCAAGTTATAGGCTCTTCCCGTGTGCCTCTGAGCTCCTCCGCTGGAGCAGTTTTCGGAGTTGTGTATTGTAGTTCACCACCCACAAATACGTGACGGTTGCTTCCAGCCGTGGTTTCTGTCTTTGCCAGGCTGCTGTAAAGCCTCCATACACAAATTGTGCCAGTGTTCAGTGTGTCTGTACCCCGGCAGGTGAATACAGGAGCTGCAGAGGTGCTGTACTCGGCTGTAGGGGAATGGGCCAAGCTGGATCAGGACAGTACAGTACTGGATGTGTGCTGTGGGACAGGGACCATCGGCATCTCTCTGGCTAAGGTGACATAAGTTGTCAGAAACAGCGTGACCTCAGCGCTACTTTAAATGGCCGTGTCAGGGTTGGTGCAGTTAATTGGCAGAGAGCTCGAACATGTTTGCAAACAAAACCCCTTTTGAAATGTTATGTTCTCTTGGATGAAAATGGAGGTTCTAACGTTGTTTTTGATGACGTTTGTCTCTAGAGGGTAAAGAAGGTGATTGGGGTTGAGCTGTGCCAGGAAGCCGTGGAGGATGCCAAAGTTAATGCGAAGCTCAATGGTAAGAGACCCAGATTACATCACATAACCAGCAGTCATTTCTGTACGAAACCATGTAGGACGGTCAGTCATGACTGGATTTAAGGTGTCAATGGATGTAATTCTGTGGTGGTCTTTTCGTGTCACCCAAGAGCATAAAGGTGACGGTACAGATAAGTTTGATCTGTTTAAATTGGTAGTCAGATGGGTACCGTTCAGTCCTGGTTTCACAAACCTTTAAAACCTATTTAATTAGATCCTCTAGTTCATGACTAGCACAGTGTGAGCAACTAAAAGTGTATGCTCTGTTTTTTTTTGTTTGTTTTTTGATCGTTTTTTCATTTGTTTGTATTCGAAGGTCTAAGTAATGTTGAGTTTCACTGTGGAAAAGCTGAGGACGTGTTCCCCAACATTCTCAACGCTCTCGTGTCGCCCAACATCACAGCCATTGTGGACCCGCCGAGGGCCGGCCTACGTGAGTTAACTGCGAAAACGTGAAAGTGAATTGCCCTCATTTCAACATCCGTCACATATTAGGAGTTCTTGTCTTCATTCAAACAGATTCCAAGGTGATACTTGCCATCAGGAGGGCAGAGCATCTGAAGAGGCTGGTTTATGTGGCATGCAATGCTAAGGCAGCCATGAACAACTTCATCGAGTGAGTCATTGTGTGTTTTTAAAGCAGCAGTTAGGATTACATCTTTTTGTTTGTGGGTATTCATTAACCGACGCGAAAGAGAAAAACAAAGCCCTACATATTTGTCACACCAATATCCTTTTGATGGCAGCCAATTGTATAAAATGGTCAATCTGATTTTTGCCTGTTAGCCTGTGCAGAGCGCCATCCAACAGAGTTCATGGGGCCCCGTTCCGTCCGGTGAGAGCCATGGCCGTGGATCTGTTCCCTCAGACCATGCATGTTGAGATGCTTCTGCTGCTGGAGAGAGTGGACTACGACTCCCAGCGGCAGCAGACCAGCAGCACTCAGGAGGAGAAAGGGCCGTAGGCTTAGAAACAGAGCCTGTACAGTTTGATAGTTAGCATCGGCTTAAAATACTCAACGTATGCACACAGTTCTCCAAGGAGCCTCGGAAAAGTTAATGATTGCATTCTTACCTCAGTCATTTAAGTATCGGGCCTTACAGTCTTAACCTTTTTAAAAGGGTTAGCTCACCCACGTAACCATTTACCACTCATCCAGTTCTCGTTATTCTGTAATGCAACATTAATTTGTGCTCCAAATGAAGTTTAATACAGTTTGCACTGTACTGTATTTGCTTAACTGAGCTTTATGGACTGCGCCCCTTTGCCTGCTTTAGTTTGAGAACTTGTCAGATATGTTCCCCTAAGGTTACTTTGAGCTATGTCTTATGACCATAAAGCTACCTAGAGTTAAGTTTGTTTTCTCAAACTGATACCGTGTTCTGTTAATAGGGACACTGCTGCCCAAGTGGGTGCTATGGAGTAAATAGCTTTACATATTAAAGCACCACCTCAGTTTGTTTCTGAGGGTTTCGTCATTCTACGACTGAATAAAACAAAACCCTTCTAGTCGTTAGTCAAGACATTTTATTTTGCATTACAAATATCACTGAAGTCATGGAGCTCAGGTTGCAATACATACTTCATTTTCTAGGCAGCAACATCTCACACAATTCATCGGTAACAGCAACACATGTAAAAGCAGTATTTTTTTTTTTCTGCTCACACTGACACTTGGCAAGATAAACGCACAGAGGGAAAGCACATTCTTAGAGCAGTCTACAATATCAACAGCCTTGTGTTTAAACGGATGTGTCCCTTGTATTTTTTTTGTAGAAAAATCACGGGCCAGATAATCTTTTTTGTTCCAGCAAGTAATGTGTCTATTTTCCTGTGTTGCATAAGACTGCATGTAAGCTTTGGTATACACACTTTCGTTAGCTCGTGTTGGACTAAATGACTTGATCACATTTTGTTCATGTCAGTGTACAACTACATTTTGCAAGGCTGCCTTTTGAAAAATGTATTCAACTTGTGGCCAGAAAATATCAACTGTCACAACGATGGCAAACTTCAACAAAATACACAATCCATTAAGACGAGTCTTAAAACTCTGCGCATGCAGTATCTGACATTTTACAGGCTGTCTTCATTAAAATACTAGTTGGCTAAAGAGTAAATGCTTTATCAAGTAAAGGGGGCTCAGTCTTTCCACTTCCTGTTGAAGGGTGTTTTAGGTCCAATGTACTGTATATAGTGAGCCCTTCCTGAAATGGATTAACTAAGGCAACATGTAGCCAATGTGATTTATTTATTAATTTTAAGGGCACCAAAAATGAAAAACTACTGAAATGTACCAAGTGGTTAGTTGGTGTGTATGGTATTAGTACTTAAAATCTAGCAACTAAGAGCATAAAATAAATGATCCTTTACCTTTAACATTACAGTACTGTGGCCCTGTGCTTGGGTTTACTGCAGGGTTGGCATGGGGAGCAGGACGTCAGTTTCTTGTATTGCCAACGCAAAGGAGAAAAAATAAAGAGGCAACAAGTCCCTTCAAATGCAAAAGACACCCCAAATATCCCAAAAGCAGTCGTTTCTGTACCAACAGCATGGAAATATCGGACAGGACACAAGTGCATAACAATAGTTCTGAATAGTTATCACTTCACAATGCATGTTTTTAAATCGTGCAAACCAAGACATCAACGGTCCATTCTGAGGAAAAACAAGACGGCATAATTTCTATTCATCGCCCATAATATCCATAACACCAACCATTAAATACCCACTAAACAACTAACTTTGTTTCCCAATTAAATGAATGGTATAAATACACAAATATTAGTAGTCCCTTCCAAATACTTTAAGCACAAACAAAACGTAATAGGTGCTCGTACTCTAACATTGTGACTGTAGAAAACGACACTTCAAAACAAAACCAAGGTGTGTAGTGGCTTTGTGGTCAAAGAAGCATGCTTTTTTTTAAATTTTATTGTGGTTCATATGCCATCAAGTTATGTTAACTTCTCTGCAGCCTGGGTGATTTTTTATTTTTTTTAAGTGCCATAGCGAGGATGCATCTAGAGAGGTAGACGATATTTGCTCTACTGTCTGTTAGTGCATTTAGTACCACCCTTACATCTACCAGCTGAACCAATCAAATGTGGGCAAAGGAAGAAAGCAAGCAGTTCTACTGGCCTGGTCAACGTATAACTATATTGCCATTAGATCTCCGTGATGCATAATTAAGTGATGGAGGAGATCGTGGTGATGTATGACAGTGACTGGGTTTCAGTGCCATGGTTCATCAGTGATTCCGAGACTTAAACGTCAACAGTGCAGAGGGGTTCACTCCCTGGCTGGGCAGACTCCATTATGGTCATCTTGGGTTTCTTCCTAGTTTCCTCCTGTAATAATAATAATGAGGAGTAGCCTACATTTAGAAAATGGTACAAGATGTTGGAAATACAAAAACTCAATCTATTCTGACAGACACAAGTCTTGGCTGTGGCAACGTACTTTTGCCAACCAGAGACTGACGGCAACTTTAGTCAAGACGTGTGGAAAAATGCGACCGTCTTCTAAGCCTCAAACATCAAGTGTAGCTGTGACTGAGAGGTCCGAGGGGGTTGTGTGATGTACAGATTTTAAAGCCTCGAGGTAAATTTGTGATTTGGATATTGGGCTATATAACTAAGACTAACTAGTTATTACTGTAGTGACACTTGTCATTTTATTACTACATGAATTTATAATGTCTGCTTTGATTCCTGCTTTGGCCTATTACCATACTTTTATTTCATGTTTGAAAACAAATACAACTGGAAATCTAAGTACTGAGTTACAGATCTGAATGTTGGGATGGGGGTTGTGGAAGACAGGTTTAATGTTGAACACACTTCTGAATTAAAATGACTTGACTGAAAAATAAATAAATAAATAAAGACTTTCTGCACGCTACACAAAATGGAACAATTCTCACCCTCTGCTTGGCTAGCTTCCTCATTTCTTCTTGCAGTTTGTTCAAGATATGAAGGTTTGGCTTGTTCTTTTTGGCATACTGCTGGAGCTCGATCACACTCTTGTCAGAGTTCTCCTACAAAAAGATCAGTTGTTTTAAAAGTCACTGAGATGTGCTTGCATGATCACGAACTCCGTTTATAACTAGCACATCGCCGTTCACATTTCCCTGGTCGTTGTCTGATGTGGCAGGGGGTAAAGTTAATGAGGTGAGGTGTGAGCAGCATGCCAATGGCCTGTTACAGCTGAGATGGCCTAATCACTTAGGTTTGACTGTTGACCTTAATGTGTGTGTTGGCAACCAGAAATATGTGAGTTCACACAATCCTCGTAAGCAGATACTTGAAATCAGATATTAAATATTTAAGGTAAATAAAGCTCAACACATATCGGAAAAATAAAACCACACTTTTCCGTGACCACAGAAGCTTTACAGTAAGTGCTAAAGAGGGCACTTACCTTCTTGACCATCTTATTGCTCTCTCTGCCGTACATACGCAGCAGTGAGCCCCAGTTCTTGACGTGGGGATGAAGCATCTGCAAGATCTTCTGAGATGCTAGTTGTTTGCCAACCCTCTTATTCTTGCCTGGCAAATGTACAAAACATGTCAGTGACCGCTACATGAATATTACGATTCTGTAAACGACTTGGCTAGCTCCACAAGGTGAAACCAAACGCACATGGTAATTAAAATAAACACCCATCTCTTGAACTCTACCATTGACCGGTTCAGTCTCACCATGTGGGTAGATGAGGACCGCGGCCTACTTACACCAGCCACGCACAGTGTGCTTCCCACATGTCATCACATATTCACTCTTCTGGTTTTTCCCTGGGATCACCTCAAATTTAATGCTGGTGTCTCCCATTCCATGGTTTCTACAGCAAAGACCAGACAGTACATTTTAAATAAATATCTGAAACCTGCCAGCTTTGTTGTCCTTAGCAACAGTGAGAGAAGGGGAAAGTTAAGTAGCAAGAGTGAAAGATGGCAGAGTTGTTGTGTGAAAGCCCAACTGCCCACCAGCAGCTTTAAACATTGTTGGAAATGCTAACAAGCACCGGTTCTACCCAGCAAAGCAAACAGTGCTATATCGCAAACTAAATAATGACACTTGTGTTTAATGCAGTCAACTGTGTTTCATTGTAATGCACAGCAGCAGACTAACTTTAGAACTGATTTCACTACAAGTTACTTGTTACTACACAATATGATCATATAATCACTGCATGATTATTTGTGTTACTCTGAAATACAGACTGACATCATAATAATATTCTAAATATAAGCTTTGAAAAAAGAAAGAAAAAATGACACCCCTACAAATAAACATTTACTGTGTTGGCGGCATTATGGGTTAGCGCTTACCTTTTAAGGCACTCATGAAGAATCTGATATGGCGAAAGTAGTCCTGCTTTGTTGGTCAGCTCATACACCCTCGAGTCTTCTATACTGATATGATTAAAATACTGAGGAGCAGAGTACAAGGAATGTTACCATTGTTGTGTTACCTCCAATTCTAAAGAAGCATTAACTTTCAAGGGAAACATCATTTACCTTTGGCAAAAATTATTTACAAAACTCCTTTTACCTGCCCTCAATGTTGGGCATACGCACTTGAACTTTAGCTTACTCTATTCCACTACACTGAAAGAGAATCCAGGTAAGAACATCAATACATGTCAAAAATAGTACAAAAAACAAGTACCTCCAGTTCATCGCCCTCAATGGGCTTCTCCTCCGAGGTCTGCTTCACAAAGTCAGGGATGAGGATTTCCAGTGTGGCTCGAGCTGAAGTGTACACCAAATTCGCAGTGAGAGCAGAACTAGTGGCATATTCCAACACACTAATTAACCAGTGCATCTACCTACTGTACATAGGAGGAATATATATTGTAATATTTATCTAGGAAGGTGCCACAAAGATGATTGACTGCGTTGTGAGAGGAAATTAAGTGGGTGGGAGCTCGACTCATTCCAACTCTTTTTCTTTTTTCCACTTCTGAGTATCCTTGTGGTACTTGTCTGGCTACACCAAACACTAGGTAACAGTAAGAATATGGTATTTGTCAGTCGATTTAACATGATGTAGAGTTGTTTCAGCCCTTAAATTTACAGCAAAGAAATCAGTTTAAGACAAACTGACAATTTTAACAAAATACAATTTACAATTATGGGGATTACAAAATTCTTCTAGTAGATTTTTTCACCCACTGACAGAAGTACTCTGTGCTAATAGTGTATAGTCAGTTGTGACGTACACCAACCAATCTATAAACATTGCTAAGTACTGTAAATAAAAGAAATTACCAGCTTTATTCTTGGCAAGTTTTTTACTGCTTGCGGTTCCTGTGCCGTAAGTTACTCCATCTATAATGACCGACGCTCCAAAGGGTTCACTTGGGTTCTCTGTGGGGCAAACAAATCCAGTTTGATTTGATATGAATATCTTGAAACAACAACACACTTTACACGACAATCTTTAATTAATAAGGAGGTAACAGAAATAGTTGTGTGTGCCCACGGGATCGCATACGCATTCCTGTGACTAGGAGGGGGGGGGGTAATGTAAATGTGCACTGGGTTGTAGATGACAACAGAATGAACTGGTATATATTGTGATGTGTAAATCTACTCTACGATTTATTCCTCATCAGACAAGAGTGACATAGGACTTAAAATACACCAATTACCTCAAGACACTTACAAAAGAAGAACTTACCACATTCAAAAAAGTTGTAAACAGGTCGAACCTTTAGGACACGTTGCATGTATTCATGCAAGATGCAAACTTCAGACTTTCCATTAGGGTTGATGACAAATTCTGTTAAAACAGAAACATTGAAATGCATTAACAAACAACAGGGACAACTTCAACAATTATAGTATAGATAAGTCACACTCAAAAATAACATTGACATAAAGGCTTTTTAAGGTTTACTACACTTGGAACTCAGATTTTGATTTCCACCCTTTTTGGGAAAAATCATCCGTGCTTTGTTAGTTTGACAGGCTAAAAGAAATAAAAATGAACTGTGTGTTTTAATAGCTTTTTTGCTGAACCACGGAGTTCTATGGCAGAGTCATAAGCTATATCATGCTACACAGACATCATCTGTTAGGATAAATGTATCGTTGGTTTTTATGGTTTCGTTGGATACTGATAATGAAAAAACATGAATTGTAAGAAATGTACAGTGTGAGAATCTATACAACTGTTACCTTTCTTAGTGGGTGCATCTTGGACTGACAGCGTGATGAGTTTCTGGTTGGCAGGCAGAATAGGTCTCTCGGACTCTGCCTGCTTCCTCTTCATGTCTCTGTTGAACTGCCTTCGCTCAGCCCAGGTGCGAAACTTCTTTACGGTGACTTGTTCAAAGTCAAAGCATTTTTCCAGGTACAGGCGAAAGTCTTCAAGTTCTTTGAGGAGGTTTTATTAAGTTAGATCACTTAATGAAAGACAGCTTGATAAGGAGATCTTAGAGCAGCAAATAATGACCTTTCAAAAGTCTATCACTGGCATTGTACTATGAAAAGCCCTTACCTATGGACTCGTCCTTGCACACCTCCACCTTGGCCTTGACTTGTCCTAAGGCTCCTTGGGCAGTGTCACAGGGCTGGGACTCTTTTCCCTGTGGGTTGTTGTTAGTGGTACCCTCTCCATGTGGGCCACCGTCAGTCAGACTGGCGGGAGGGACGTCACCCTGCTCCTCAGCTGTAGCATCTGACTTGCCGGCTCGCTCTTCACCATTGGCCTCCTGCCCGGGCTTGACTGGAGACTCCTCTGCTTTAAGTGTCAACTCCCCATTCAGCTCCCTTTCCTCATGTTCCTTCATCTTCTTGTAATGTAAGCATGGGATGCTGCTGGTAGGAGGGTCATGTTTCTGTATCAAAAATGAACACCAAGAATTGTAAAAACATTTGTAAACGGTATTGTCAGTTTGACGCCATGGCTGACTTAACCCTGACTTTCAAGAATTTCCTGTTAAGTGACGTGACTTGAACCCGTGTTTTTCCCTGAAGCCCTTTGCCAATATGGGAAGGATTTTCATACAAGCACAAACCCCTTACCACCCAACCTGAAGCAACTGCGATATCGAAGTAATATCACAGTGATTGACAATAAACATACAACTTCTGGGTGTTGTTTTTTTGGACTGGAATAAATACATAAGAAAAAAAAGAGACCGGAAAGAGAGGAAGCTATCACTGACCAGCATCACACAGCCCATTATGGCTACATCCACACTACTACATTTTCATTTTAAAATGAAAAACAGTCTTCGTCCAGACGACCGTTTCAGAAATAATCTGTCCATACTAACACTCCTTAAAACACATATCACATAATCATTCACGTGCACTGGGCTTACATGTCCCAGTGTAAACAGGACAAAAATAATGAGACAGAAAAACGTGACCGCTCGATCGCTTAGCAAAATACTCAATGAACCGAGCGCTGACTGCAGCGAGCATGTCTTCTCATGCTGCTACTATAGCTACTATGACTGGCTGACTACTCAGCGTGGGAATGTTCCCGCGTACAGGTCCATCTAACCCCTCAGTCACAAAGGGCTTGGGCAGGACCTTGCAAATATGTTGCGCTGGTACAGATCGAGCACATAATTTGATTGAAACAGTCTAGCCAGCTGCTTGCTACTTTAGCCAGGCGCCAACCTGGCTGTGTGTGAGTACATTCATTTTTCCATGATAATGCTACATTATGAACAACAAATCCGTGCTGAATTCAGCAGGAGGAGAGCTAGTTAATGGTTAGCAGTCGACGTGCAGCAGAGCAGCTAAACACTGGGTCTGCTCCGGGAAAACCTTTTAAATGCAGTGCCATCTGTCAGCCGGCCGCAGCAACCATGCTATTGTCAGCTGACAGAACTAACTGCAACGTCGGCCTACGGGGTAAAAGCCATGGCAGCTTTCCTAGTAATAACAATTGCCAGCCTGGACAGTAATGTTCACAATATGATTTCATGTAAGCCTGAATGACATTCATCAGTTCTCCGTCTTATCAAACTCCCATGACTTGTTTGTGTTCGTATGGGCCGTGGTGACATAAATGCCACTGCTGTGTTACTAAATTGTGTCCTATGTCATTTTTTAAATTCGGTTCATGACAGTTTACGGATAATGTTTCAGGTTTTGTTTTAAACCTATTTCTTTGAATGGAGCAAAATAAATAATTATTTCCTCAACATTTTAATGGTGTTTTTATTAAGGCACTAACAACTATAGATTATACTAACAAAGTAAAGAACAAGATTTTGATTTTACATTGTTTACAGTTGACTTTGGTGATGAAAAAAGTTAGTCTGGGGCCCCGCGTAGGTGGCTGCGTCATCATGTCCAAAAGCCTCCGTATTTACCCATCCGGACTAAACTGCAATCCCGGAGATTTAAACGGAAAACGGGGCCAGCAGAGTTTCCAAACTTCCTTCTTTTAGGGGAGTAGTTTGGACGTATGGTGTAAACGTTGCAAAACGCAGTAGTGTGGATGTAGCCTATGTCTAGGACTGGAAACTGCTGTAGCCTCCCTGAACTGGTTAACAAACTGGCAGCAGGAGCAAAATATGTAACCGACACAGACGTGCACCCATCTAATAAGATCAAAACTCCTGTAAAACATTTGATACTGTTCACTGTGTCAAGTTAATAAGAATGACAGTTATGTTGTATCTTACCCTAATACTGCCGGTTCCAAGGAAGTACGGTCTGGACCAGGTAACCACCCTGGTCTCTCTGTGCAGGTAGACTGGAATGCCTGAGTTATGGAATGTCATTATCCATCCATCAGGTAGCGGCTCAGTGGGTGGACGCCCCCGGCCTGGCATGGGGGAAAATGTAAATGCAGATCCTAATTACTACACTATTACTTTATGTGGTGAACAATAATTTGAAGAATATTATGTGTTACCACACAAGTGAACAGTGAAGATGTATTCACACTGGGCTATGATTAACCTTGGGCTTGGAATTATAGTTACAAAGTTTTGATATAAAAGTTGTATTTAGGTAAGGCAGGGTTAGGACCAAAGATGCGAGAAAAACTTCAACTTTTTGTCACCCAATAGTTGAATATCAGCATTAGACTATCCAAAAAGAACTCAGATGAAACATTTATCTAGGTGTTACATACATGCACACTGCCAGCACTGTGAGGACTTTCATTCACCACTACTGTTGTTCTTCTTCCAGCTAGTTGGATTATGTAAGTATCACACAATGTTGTAGTTTAAAAGGGACAGTTCACCCCAACATCAAAAACAGGAACAGCCACCCGTGTCACCGCGCACAAGGAAGCGTGCAACAATAACAAAAAGCAACAATATACTAATAGTTTGATACTGCTAGCACACCTAGCACCACTGAGCTAGCTACTTTACAGCTCAGCCGAGGAGGATGCCTTTAATGTTTACATCCTGCACAGTCACGAGCCCCTCGTCCATGAGTAGACACACACTTCCTTCTGCGCTGAGATACGGTTGGCTGGGGGTTGTAATTCGGTAGAAAACAAACTGTTCCTACATGAAACTGCTCACAACAAGATCTGCGGATTATCTTGAGAAGCCATGTCATGATTTCTAGAAAGAAACATTGCTGTGGTGATGTTCAAATGTATTTTTTTGGCGCTTTGAGCACCACGAGCCGGGTGTTATTTGTTCCAATATATTCAAAAGATGCAGACATCTCCGTGGACGATATCGCCAAAACTCGGCAACTCAAACCAAAACAGTCTAGATGGACACAACCACGACAGGTAAGAGCAAAAATATGTATTTTTGATTTTGGGGTGAACTGTCCCTTTAGCTCACACACCTTCAGATTTGAACGCTGATCTGCAGAGTTCTGCACAATGAGCTTGTTTGAACATACTGAAGAAGGAAAATGCAATTTGAATACTCATTTCTAAATCGAGTGTGTTTTTTGCTGACTGGTCATACTTTCAGACTCAAAAGTTTACTAGTTCACAATTAGGATTTCAAACCTGATAGTTCTGAGAGTCCTTGCATGTCGTTTTTAATACATCTCACCACCCGACCAACACCAGTGTGTTTTTGACTGTGATATTAGTTCAGAGTACTACACAGAAAGGAGGGCTACTTGGTTGTTGATTTTAGTTGTGTCTTACCACTTCTGCTAACCAATTTCCCCAGGGAAATATATCCTATATTTTGTATGAATTCACATAAAAATCCACTTATGTAACACATATGTCACAGATACTCTTTAGAATATCTACATGGAATTGTGCCACATAGTACTGAAACCACATTCAATTGCAAGTTCCTTGGTAGTTCCCAAACCTAAAACAGACAGATCCACCACTCACTCTTCAGGACAGTCTTAATTTTGGTCATCATGGGCTGAACACCTCCTTCATCATCTGAATGATGATCACTGTCCCCCTCACATTTGTCCTCTGCTGGACGCATCTTTTTTGGGACTGGCATGCCCTCCTCCAGCAGAGCATCGACATCATTGTCAAACTCCTCCTGGAAGAGTCAAAGGTTAATAAGGCCGGGAGAGAAGGATGGGTCACAGTTTAAGGGAGTTTTGAATGCTTCGCCAGAGAAGAAACTTTAATTGATGCGATGCTATAAAGTGTACAGTTGGTGGGGGGGAAAAAAAAACAAAACGCACATCTAAAGCAAATATAGGAAAATAATCAGTTCTACTTTGGGGCAGAAAAGTAATATACTTTTGAATTTTGAAACCGATAATATTGAACCTATATTAACTCCTACTACAGATTAAATCACACATTTTTAGCAGTTGAAATCATTCCTTTTTTTATTACTTGTGTCAAAAGGAAATCCATTTAATGGGAGAAATTAAAATGGCACTAACCTCTTCCAGCATCTCCCTTCTCATATTCAGTGATAAAAACAAAACAAAGAAATAAATAAAAAACATTTATTTAAACGTAGGCTGCTTAATGAAACATTTGATCCTGGCTTAACCAGTTGTACCTTTTTAATGCAGAAAAGGTTTCAAGTGTTGCAGTGCCAAATCAAGAAATCATTTCAACACTAACTTTTCTAGCCCTTTGATTGAATTCTAGCAATACTTAATTTACACTACATGTTGCCAATTTTATTCCAATTCCTAGTTAATCTGCGTGTTCCAAATCATAGTTACTGTTTTCCCTGTTGCCAATAACGTAACTGTAAAAGTACCATCCAGCCTGTTTTTGTTGCAGCTGTCAAGGAAAAATTTGCTAACTGTCTACTACTACCACTAGCTTCAACACCAAAATGTTTTTTTGTATTTAACATTTGGAACAATTTAGTGGTTTTACTTTGGTAGAAAATATTTGTCAATGCAAACATAGACCATCACAGTGAGTAGTTACCAGGACATCAATGCTTCCAGAAATAGTAGTGGCTCTTGAGTTTTTCCAAAAGGAATTTTTGATGCTTTGAAGGCCACAAATTCAATGCCATTCTGCTGTGTTGTATTTGGGTAAAGACATAAAAAAAAACAGCAGAGAGAGCATAATCTCACCAACTATTCTAATGTGGGTGACCTGACACCAGGGAGGGGGGTTGGCAGTTCAGTAGCAACATCCTCTTTGACATAAGGTTTATGGACATGTGGTCTCAATTTAGAAGACCAGTAAGGACCGTAACAAATCTACTACCATGAAGAAAATGCCACCAACTGTCTTAGTGTTGGTAGTGTTAGGCTGCGTTCCCACTAAAAACTGCACTGTGTTCATGATCCAGGAAGTCCATAATAATTTTATTTAGATGTCAGTCAGTTTATAATCTTATGAGAAAGCTATTATGATGATGTTATTACAGCAGCAATCATATTCTCCTCAATCTAAAACATTGCAAAATTAACGCTGTTCATGTTAGATGGTATTATACCGAGAATTAGCACGTGCATTTATTTGACTGGCCCACTCTGTTTTTGTGCTATGTCTGGGCCCCCACTGTGCCATCCCAGTGATCTCATTATAATGACAGGGGAGGCTGTGTTTAATGACAGTGCTAATAATGCCCTGTGTATGTACTGCACGGGCTGTACTAGGCGTACATTATTTCTGTTCGACAGTAAAGGACAAACGTGTTTAGCTGATAAAGACAATGAATACTGCATACATAAGAACAGACATACCTCATAGGAGTAAGTCACAGCCTCGTCATCTGCTTGCTCCTGCTGAACTATGACCTCAGACTTAAAGCCGCCATGCTCCCCGTCGTCATGATCCAGGAAGTTCTCATAGAAGTCATCCAACTCATCCAGGACAGCGAACTCTACCTTGTTTTCCACATCTACCTCAGCCTCCTCTGATCTTCTGCCTGCTATGTTTCCTGCTCCAGAGCTACCCTCAGCGACCTCCTGCTCACTAGTCGAGTCATGCAACTCACCATTCAGGCTGTCTAATCCGTCGTCACTTCCTCCCTCCTGCCCTTCACCTGTGTACAAAACCTTCCTGTCTTTGCTACTGCTGCTTTCAGTGAAGCTTACGCTGATCTTAACATCTCTGAGCAGCTTGAGGTCCGGTAGAAACTTGGTGACCTGGGGAGCGTGGCGGGCTGTTCGGGGGCACGGTGGGTTGGGGTTGGCCTCGTCTGAGAAGTGGCTACAGAAAGTTACTGAGCCCATGCTGAGGGGCTGCTGTGGCTGGGCTTCCCCGTCCCCTGGGGTGTATGTGTATCCATCACCACCAGAGCTAACGTCCATTACCTCTGCGTCACTGGACGTTTGCAGGGGAGGTGGTGGAGGTGCTCTGCCCTCGTCTTGGCCAAAATCATCAGGTGGCTCCAAGGGGAGAGGGGGTAGAACATCATCTATCTCCATTTCCTCTGTATTAGAAACTACAACTTATACAGGCTGATTATTTACTCTAAAATCTGACCTGTTGATTGACTCTCTTATCTAAACCCAGAATGCATGCAGAAGCACATTCCTGTATAGACCACGTACCAGAGGTGAAAATGCAAAGCTGACTACATTGTTCTTTTCATTAATGTAGACAGCTTTCAGAATCACTGTCTCAATTATTGGAAATCACAATGCATTCAGCTTAATATGAGTTCTAGCCACTGATCATCCTCCTCTGGTATCTTCTGGGATCTGTAAGAAAGGACCAGTGAGAGCAGATGTCAGTTGGTGCAACTTTATGACTAATGGTGTACTGTCACAGGATATTTAACGTTACGTTAGCTACTGACGTTACTACTATGTAGCTGCTGAACATTGACTTAAACCTTACCCATGGGTCTTTTTGGTTTGGGAATATAATTAGCGTTTATACAAGATCAAGTAACAAGCAAATTCATCACAAGATAAAATGGGGGAACCACCTCGTTTTGGGGCATCTGTTCAGACCGCAGCTGCACAGCGGGCCCTTGGTAACGTTATCGTCAATGCTAACATGCTAGCACGCTACCACCAGGCTGTACAGACCTCCGCGTCTGCAGAAAATGGTCAGCTAGCCTGAAAACAGCTTAATGCGGAAATACTCACCGATATATATAACACGAGTGTCTCCTTTAGGGGACCTAGCTACCTTTTTAAATTATTTTAATTTTCGACGCGCCGCCATACCGCCTCATTTGCAGCCCCGCCATCTTGAACTACACCACTCGGCAGTCGGCAAACCAACTCCGGCCCCGCCTCCCAGTACCGGCTTTTTCCTAACTGACAGGTCAGAGGGCCAATCACACCGTCCTGCTGCGACATCTACTCACCAATCAGCTTAACACAATGACACATTTTGGCCGACGAGCAACATGTTAACATGTAAACGCACGACCGGAAATTTTTTTGAAAAGTTTGAATTCACTTCACAGTTGCCTGAAGATGTTTTAGATTTTCTTTTTTTTCCCTTTTGATTTTCACATAAACAAACGTACAACCTGCATAGGTTCTGCCCCACACACTACTGTCAACTATAATATATGCATAGAAGACAAAAACTGTGAGTATGTCTCTTTTTTAAGGACCTGACATTTTTTTTGTTTGTTCTTTCTACTAAAAATACTAAAAAAAAAAGACACCTCTATCATTTCAGGTATGTATATGCGAGGTTTACTTATCTGTCTGCAGATGCTGCATTTACCAAAATAAGAATGTTGGTGGGTCTGTGCTGTGTCAGAAAACTAGTTATTTGAGAAATACTAGTTATAAATTTTTTTTCACTGACGTCCAAGGGACTTTCAGTGTAACAAAGCCACGTGGTATCTATGAAGGTAAATAGTTGACAAGATTAAAGCCTAATCACATAAATATATTGGATATCCTTGAGTCTATGAGGATCATGTGAATCGCAATATCTCAACTTGCCAGTTGGGGTCACTATTCACTAACAGTAGTGGGTCGGTGACAGCGCGCAGCAGCTTAAACCCAGTGCTGTTCAGTTAAATCCATTTCTTTCCACTAAAAATACAAGAATAGTGGAGATGGTTTCTTAAATTACTGTTTCAATTTATATAAAGTTAGGGTAACTTGTGGGGCGATCTTAAACACACCGACATACATTATGTTGAGTCTAAATTTAACATAATATTTAGCTCAAATTCAATGCAAGAGCAGCAATCTTTAATTGTTTTTTTAAATGTTAAATGAATGCAGTCATATTTGCCATGTCTGTATTTTTGTCGTGTTCATTACAGTACCGTGGGTCATTAGCACAACAGACATTTTGACTTTTGAAAGTAGGAAAAATACAGGTGTTACTAATAACATTAAATACAGCAATAATCTATTTTATTATTTGCATCTGTGCATTTCCTACTGTGACATGTCGAAATGAAAAAAGCCTATTAACTTTTTGTGGAGAATAATGTCTGCTGTACACTGCCTGGGACAGCCACGTGGCTTCATGGAAGTGCCATAAACTGAGAGTAGATTAAAGTACATGTGAAAATCAAATGCTTCACAAATCATATCAAGTGTGGGTTCTTCTGCTTGTATGGTTACCTGAAGAGTTGACATTAACTGAGGGGACCCCTGGTTAAATGCATCCTCATTGAAATAGTCCTCTACACACACAAGATAGTCATGACTCTTTTAGTGCAGAATGTATAGAGGGCTACTATGAATTGATAATAGATATTAAATATTTGCACATATCCTTCTCCAGATTCTGTTTCTAAACCACTTAATAGCTCTCTTCAGGCTTGTAAGTGTGAATATTTTTCCTGTTGAATTATCATCCCAATGCCTGTATGAGTAACGTCTGCGGGTAAATGGCCAAGAAACACAGGAAGCAGAAGGAAGAACCAGTGGTCTTTTTGATTTAAAGAAAAAGCAGAAATCTCCTGATAACCACACACGTTAATGCACCTAATACACAGGTTCCTAACACTGTGTTTGTGTATTAAGGTTAACAATCATGGTAAACATAATGGGAGTGTTTGGATTCACTGTTTTTATTCCCAAGCAGCTGTAAAAATGCATTATCCTATCATGGAAGTGGTCAGAGATCCAGTGCCTGAAACTATTTGCATTCCACATTGAAATATCTGCGGCTACTGTTGTGCAGGGTTTGGGCATAACTCATTCATAACCTGTACAGTGTTACAGTAATCAAGAATTCAGGAATTAAAGTAGTTGGTGACTCTTATCAATGACAATTACTGTGACTTTAAATCAGATTACACATTCTCTAGAAAATACTGTTGACCCTAGTAAGTATTCTAATTGTGAATAACAGAAAATAATTTCAAATTGCAGTCTGGAAACTGTGCATAAAGAGTATATTCACTCCATATCATGGATTTAAATAGTAAAAATCTGACACCCACAAGAATACATTAGTTTGCATTAAAATAATCTTGCGCAACGGTATTGATTGCAGTTCAAAGCAGGTTACCAGCAATCTGTAATGGACTAGACTTTTTGAAGCAACCCCACCCTGCTGTTTTGTGACATGTAGGTGTGACATATTTTCCTCTACAAAATTATAAATGTTCTTTGGTAATCTTTCAAATTAGCACACATTTTCAAAAGATGCATTTTAACTCAAATCAAGAATAAGAAATACATATAACTGATGTTAATGAAGAAAAAGTGCAGATGAGTCGCCATGTTCACTCAGCTGCTGTGGTGAAGTGCAGCTGGAGGAGGGGGGGGGGGGCATAAAGGCACAGAGTGGGTTTCCTCCATCATGTCTTCAAGCCTGCAGTTTGAACTGGAAAGAACTGGTGCTCCATTTGCTTGTGTCACAGTTGGGCATGGTGCGTTCTGTGAAGGTCACATTACCTTCTGCGTCTATCAGGATAATTGTATTGGTCCTAAATGAGCAGGGACACAAGGGATACAAGCAAATAAATATAAAATAAATGATTGAAAATCAAAGAAAATATGAAGGGGGCAGGAGTAACACTGAGGACAACCATGACCATTTAAAGCTCACACTTTCCCATTTGAGGTATTTAGCAAACACCTGTATCAAGAATGAGCCGGCAGTGGCAGTGACTTTGGCAGACTTCGATGGATCTGGCAAAGACTGACCCTCTGACCTTTTGGCTACAGGACAGTCTCTGTATCCACTAATCCTCCGTGGCATCACAGTGCCGACGAGCCCCCTTTCATTTCCTCGCTGTGGAGGATTGATTACACCGGGGATTTTTGGGTAGCAACAGTTCTCTGTTGTCTATGATCCTGCTGGTGAGCACAGCTCCGTCAGTCACCTCAGGTGGAAACAAACAGGGGGAGATAGAGGAGAGAGATTTGGCGTGGGTGGAAGACACTGACCTTGTGCCATAATGAGGGGAGCGAACAAACACCGCCGACAGAGCCTGGATCATGGACTTGCTGTAAATATCACCCTGGCTCTCCTGAGCTGGATCAGGTGTGTTCCTGTAAAACAAATCCATAATACACCTCTTTGAGAAGCTTTAGAGTCATGGGTTAGCGTATATCATTCTCTGTCATGTTGCCCATTCAGTACATTTAAGCCAATCAACTCATCCATAATATCCATAAATTATGTCATGTACAAAACAACACCTGCACAAATACACCGCTTCGTCCTTGTCCTAAATTTCAGTCTCAACCGTTAACTCATAGCTTACTGAAATCTATTTCGGGAAATCTCTCAGGGAAAAAATAGGGCATGCAGTTGGGTCCTGATGTCGTTTATACATAAACAGAAGCTAGTTTACAAGTTTCTCCATAAGATTTGAGAGTTGGCAAAACTTAGCTGGGCGCTCCTAGTTAATGTTTAGGTCAAGTCTACTATATACTTGTCTCTTTCGGCAAAAGCACAATTTGATGTTTGAAACTGTTGCACCTCTGTGCTTTCAGTTCCTCAAGAGGGAATTTATTTCTACAACCTGGGTCTAAGGTTTGCGGGATTGGATGTCATTTCTGTCAGTTATGAAAAACATTTTACTTAATCTCTTGTTGCAATCCATGGCTGTCTAAACACAGCTTTGCAACAGACCGCACGGGGAAACCACAAAACATTTTAAACAAATCTAAACCCCGGATTAATAATAAAAACATTAAACAACATTAAACAACATGTAAAAGTTGCATGATGTGTGTTGCATTGTTTCTCCAATTAAGGAATAGTTTGTAATTAATGACATTTTATTTATATAGCCCAATATAACAAATCATAATTTGCCTCAAAGCCCTTTACAATCTGTACAACATATGACGCCCTCGATTCGAATAAGGATTATTAATCGAACATTAACATGAATATGTTTAACTATATATATATACTAATATGTTCTTTAATCTCTATAAAAATAACAGGTTGTGGTTTTACGGGGGGTTATGTGCTGGAGTCACGGCTGGTTGCCTGAGACCGGCAGAGTGACGGAAAGATAAAACCACAACTTGTTTTTACGCTTCGATTTTTGTGCAGTAGAAGAAGAAGAAGAAAGGTAGCTTCATATTTACCGTACAGACAAGACAGCGGTATCAATCTTCTCATCCAACTTTATTTCCCAACATGTCGCACTAATCTTTTCAAATTGTTTGTTAAATGCTTGTTATAGCCTTCTGGCATAACATAACATCATGCAAAAGTCACAGTGTTATCAAGAGGAAGCAACACTGTGTACAGCTAAAATTGCAGTCCCCCACAACAGCTCATTCTGACACAGTATCTATAATGTCTGGCATGTTCCAGGGGCTCTGTCTAGCTCTGTGTCCCTGAAGCAATCAGTGTTTTACCCAACCTGAGGCACCTGGACATTGCAGGTAAAATGCTGCAATGTTCCTCAACATACAACTCTACATATTCCTAGTGAATGTTGATATAAATAACCTCTACAGGTCAACACTCACCACACCATCAATGGCAATTCATTCATTCATTATATGTAACCCAAAGAAATCCAACACAAAATCTTGGAAAAACAAATGCAAAGTATTATTATAAGATTATTCACAAAGTAAAATGAATATGAAATGTGCCGTTATCATGTGTGAATCTACAGCAGGCGAATGTTTAAGTGGGTGTTGACCACTCACAGTTCCTCATTATTGAGGACGGTGAGCAGCTCTTGGACCAGTCCATCGCAGGACAGGGACTGGTTGTTGACAACGCTGGTGAAGTGACGCTTGCCTTGCAGCAGTTTCCTCCACGGAGTGTCCAGCAATGAATTACTCAAGCCATAGATTCCTGCTGAGGGGAACATGAAAAATACAGACAAATATATACACAACTAAGCTCTATTACTGACCGTGTGGCACATCATCCAATAAATAGATCATCTGAGAGCAATATCAACACGGAAATATCAGGCTAACATGAATGGGCCGAGAGGAGAGGTAAATGTAAAACGGTTTCTACAGCAACCATATTAAAAACACAGACCTGGTTTTAGATGGATGGGTTCAGGGCTGCCTCTGTTTCCATAGTAACACACAATGTCTTGTTTGGCTCTGCATGGGACAAGGTAAAATGGAAAATTACAGATTGCATTTAGTGATGATTACATTTGTTTGTGTGTAATTATGGAGGCTGTAACAATAGTCATAAGGCTTCAATGTTCAAAGGAGCACTCCTGAGGGAATCATGTAAAACGAGCGCTCAGGGAGAAAGAGAATATCAACAGCAAATGAATACGCACCATACAGTATTCTTTAATGATTGATTTTCTTCTTAAGATGCCCGTTTCATTTGTTGAGGCAATTCAAATGGTAAAATACCTAACACCACAGTTAATTGCAGAATATAAATCTATCCTGAAGGAACGACGGGGTAAAATTAAAGCTTCAAAATACACATTAGTGCTGCAAACACCACAAAACCATTTAGTTACGGGGTTAGGTCTCTTTGCAAAGTCCTTAGTTAGAGGGAAATTATTCAGTCTGAGAAATCTATCTGACATCAAGGGCATCTGTGACGGCTTTGGTACAGGAGAGTGAATAATAAAGTACGACAAAATCCTTTGAACCAGCAGGAGAATGAATTTTTTGATGTCAATTTTATGACAGCCATACCAGTGGCATCAGTCAATCTGAAGTGTGGTGCAACACTGCTTCAACATCTAACTTGGAAAGTTTCCCAGTCAAAAGCTGGCAAGGCAGGAAGAGAATATGCTGCTGGGCTCGTAGCTCTCCCACAAACTTTATTGGATAGTTTTAAAAGCCGAAATACAAAATCGGCTTGCGTCTATACCATATATCACCATAAGCAGGACATGTTGCCATAAAACCCGTTAAATTATTAATTTCTGAGGTTTAGAGCTGAGTTGAGCTGAATATTTGATTCACTTTTCAAGCAAAAAATTTGGAGAATGTTCCAGCTTCTCAAATGTGGAGATTTGCAGCTTTTCTCTGCTTTATATAATAGAAATATAATGTAAATGTAATATTTTTGGTTTTTGAACTGTTGGGCAAACAAAAGAAGCAATTTGAAGAGGTCACATTAGACTCCGGGAAATTGTGATGGGCATTTATTTTACTATTTTGTGATTTTCTAGAGACCATACATTTTACCAACTAATCAAAAAAAATACTAGATAATGGATAATGAAAATGAGCTGTAGTTGCAGCCGTAGCGATGTTTAAGGCCTACAACACTGAGGTAACCCCAGTATATGGAATACTACATGGATTTTAGTATGTTTTGTTTATTTGCTTATCAATGCCAAATGTAATGGAAGCAGTGAAGATCATTATCTATTAGATCAACCCAACTACACAGACAGGATGAAGAGATGGTGTGACGTGACAATAAATATGATTGCATTTAGCATTTTTACATGTAGGTGGACTAATTAAAATCATCTCATCTGATTAGTCAGTTTATCATCTTGTACATGAGAATTCTTTCCATGCTTTCCTCTGAGACATCGCCATTTCTTTTACCAGAGACTGAGCGGATGATAACATGATGACACAGACTCACATGAGCAAACATCACACACACTCTCACTTCCATTCCCTTCAAATGATTAGTGATAAGCTTGTTTGACTGGAAAAAAAATAAAAAAATAGTTGCCCCTCTGCAGAGGTCATCCTTTCCTGTTTGCACAAAAACTCCTCTGTCTTGTGTACATTTCCTGGAGCAGAGCGTTCTCGAAAGGCAGGACAATAAGTGTCCAAGCAGCTGCGAGAGAAGCCTCAAAGCTGTAGGTTGACATTACACCATCGCTCTGGCAACAACAAAGACCTTAATATCGTTTCCAGCGTGTACCCAAACCCAGTTGAACAGTCTGAATAAACAACTACTTTTTTGTGTTACTATGGTTACTATGAACACAGCAGCACTGGCTAATATTGACTAGGGTGATAACAGCCATGCCTCATACATGCAAGTGCACAAGCTGAAGGGAAACGGAAGAATCTGTAAAGCTTTAACCTGTTGTCAGTTCTGCTGTGGGCAAACACAACGTCTGAAATACTATTTTGATCTAGGTATTGTGACCTGAACTTAACAATACCTGAAGGGCCTGGTGTCTATGTATACACTTTGCCTGTAATATGCATCAAATTGCCCGTGGTGGTAGCAGGTGGAGGATTTGCAGAGACATCTCTATTTCGGCTATTTGAAACTGGCTAGAATATTGAAAGTCCCATCAGGTGTGCTGTGGGTTGATTCGGGCTGAGATGAGGGAACAGCAGGAGGTCAAGGCCACTGGGCAGAGAGAACGAGGAGGGAAGAGTCGAAAGCAGGCTTTTTCATGACCTCAGTCAGAGAGGTAATCAGTATGCTGGCTGGGAGGCATTCTAATGAAGAGTCCTCTATACTGAGGCTTCCCATCGCCAGCTGTGGTGTAGTTGCCTGGAGATGGTTGGATGAGCTTTCAACATTGTCAGTTCAGAATGTAGATAGGCATGTTGGTGGGGGCTTCTGGGTAACGACAACATGTACGCTCGTATCCAATCACACACATCCGTCCGTGTAAAGGCATGGAATGGGGGTGGAACTTTTTGTTTTGTGATGTTGGTTTTTAATCATTTTAACTATTAATCACTAGCCTCAGGGCCGTATGAATGTCAATGTTGGTCTGTCAGTGAATGGATTACCATGAAATTTGGATGAATCCTAATGAGATCCCCTGACTCTTCCTCTAGCGCCAGCATGAGGTTGATATTTGTGGTTATATGTGAAATGGCTAATCAACTACTGGATGGATTGCCATGAAATTTGTTCCTGATATTCACATCCCCCTTAGGTTGAACTGTCACCAAGTGATCCAGTGAATTTTCATCTAGCAAAAAAATATCTCTTTCTCCAATACTGTGGTTTATGACTAAATCCTTTCAGCCTCAGCTACACTTTCGGCTTAGTGCTAATTAGAAAATGTTAGCATGCTAACATGTTAAACTAAGATGTTGAACATAGTAAACATTATACCTGATTAACATCAGCATGTTAGCATTGTCATTGTGAGTATGCTGATGTTAGCATATAGCTCATATCACCACTCTACGTACAGCCTCAGTGAACTGCTAGGAAGGCAGAGGACTCTTACTCTTCTTATGTTGACATACAGAGTAAACATTATTAACTTGATTTAATCATTATAGATAATACTGACATATCCATGTGGTACCCCAATTCAACTTTAGCTACTGTCAAGTCAGATTATTTATATAGCACATTTAAAAACAACAGGAGTTGAGCCAAAGTGCTTTCCATTTCTGCCAGATGGGATTAGAACCTGCCTCAAACAAACATACATGATTAGAAGGAATAGTATAAAATAATAAGAATATAAATATAAATACAATAATGTAGAAGCAGAAACAGATCAAAGTGCAGTAAAAAGACATTAGAAAAAAGTTAAAAGGGAACTTAACAAAGCCCATGGAGCAGCCTCAGACTGAACTCTGGGTAAGAGAGAAAAGGAAGGTCTTTAAAATTGATTTAAAATTGTCAGTGGTGGAACAGGACTTACAGGTCCAGTATTCAACATTTAGAGAGGACCTATTGGCAGAAATGGAATATAATATTTCTAAGTATGTTTTCATTAGTGTATAATCAACCGAAAATAAGAATCAGTGTTTTCATTACCTTAGAATAACTAGTTCGAGATCCTTATGAGACGAAAATTGGTTTTATTTTGGCTAAGAGTAAAGGCTGATAAAAACTGCCCTTCACAACACTACTGTCTTGTTTATTAAAATTCAAAAGAAAACCCAAGATTTTTCCCTTCATTGTGCAAATTCACAGACAATGGCCCGAGCGCATGCGCTTAGGCTGGTGACAGAGCTCGGAGGGCCGAAGATGATTACCTCAGTTTAGGTAAATGTAATTGAAGGAACTTCCCCGCCATCCAGCATTTTATGTCGTATAAACAGTTAGCGAGGTTCATCAGTGAGCAGGTGCTGTCTGGTGCAACTGGCAAGTACAATTGTGTGTCATCCACATAAAAGTGGTACAGAATATTGTATTTCTCAAAGATAAAGGCAAGGGGAGGCATGTAGACGTTTTACAGTCGCATGTTTAAAACTGGAAGGGAAGATTCCAAGTATAAGAGAGCTATTTACTATAGCCAAAATAACAGGGCAGATTGTGTCAAAGACTTCCTTGTAAAGGCGTGAAGGTATGTCTACTGCTAATTCTATTCAGTACAAAATCATGTTCTATTCTACTCATATGAATAGGTTACCTTACTCGCACTGGGAAAAACAAATACTCATAGTTGTTCCTCTTTAAAATGTTGAGTGTTCCTGATACTCTGGCATGTGCATATCTGCTCCACCGCTGTTTTTCTTTGTCAGCTCGAACAAGTTTCGGAGAAGAAGTAGAACGCGTGGTTTGAGGCCATCAGACTGAACCACTTTCTAAAGTTGTTTTTATAAAGCTGCCACACTCTGCTCGACTCAAAGTGCATGAAGCCAGGCATTTCTTTGCATGTAAACATCAGAGGAGATATTCATTAAAATGGATCATCTCTGGGCATTGACTTTAAAGCAAAAGTGACATAAAGTGGGATAAAAAAAAACAAACAAAGCTATTGAAAAGTCAGATGAAATTTTGGATATGGAGCCTTGAGAGCATCAAGCAGAGAATATCAGAGATCAAGATTTAAATATATATGGCATTAGTTTCACTGAGGGAAGGCGATGTTCTGGGAAATGTACGGCCGCCACTGACCAAATCATTCGCATGTAGAACTCAACCCAGCATGGTTATAGATTATTAATCGAGGCAGTACTGGTTTAACAAGCATCACAATTACAAAAGGATCAATACATAAGTCACGCCCAGGCTGAAATATTTGAATGCCTCTGGGTTGTGTATAAAGTGTACACCCTTTCTCTCACGTGCATCTCAATGAGGGTGATCACACACTCTTCAAAAGTGAAGAGTGAAGGCAGACAATGCTTAAAAATGGCGGAAACATCGTGTCCACCACAGCATAAATCAGGTCTCTGGTTACAGATGAATGAGAAATCCTCTAATTGTAATATAGAGCTCCTCTCTATTCATCAGATGTAGTTACTGATTCGGGAAGAAACCAGATGCCTTATTTCCTCTGGGCTGCTGGACACACTACAGTGGAAAACCAATAGGCTGGTAATGACAATGTTTATTAAAAAGATGCAGGCTTGCTTTCTGTCACTGTACGTCATCTCTGCAGTGAACGCAGCTCCCATCAGAGCAGATTTTCAGGGGAAAAACATATACAGTACTTTTACAGCACAAGGCTCTGTTGAGTGATTTTAGCCCCACATGACAGCCCAGTCAAAGCAGAAGACATATGGCATTATCACAACGTTAACACACACACACACACACACACACACACACACACACACACACACACACACACACACACACACACACACACACACACACACACACACACACACAGTGTGTGTTTCGCTTTGTTGGTGTCTCATGAGGGTGGCACCTTATGCTTACATGAAACAGGAATGCCACTGGGGCAGTGTAGGTGCAACTACAGCTCCCAGTCTTAACAAGGACATTTGCATGGCTTCAGCCTATTGAATAAATAACAGCCAAGTCATCTAGCTGCTGCTTAGTCCTATGTGAAGAGACACTAGAATTACAGCCATGCCTTGTATGCCTCCGCCAACCAGTCAAGTTGCAGTTGACATCAACATGTCTGTCCGGATAGTGAATACTTGAAGGGAATTAAATAAAAAGGTATAAAGGGTATTTTTGGGTTAATTGGAAGTTATTAATATATTGATGATACAAGTATGATTCTAATGACTGTACATTGTTGAACTGATTAATGAAGGCTTATCATAGATACAATGGCTAAACATGTACATGTACTTAATTACTATGTAAAGATGGACTCTTATAGAGTATAGCTACACAAAATGTGGCACTTTTTTCTCCCGGCATTTTTAGATGTGAAGCCTCTCACATGAGCTGTAGGTGAAATTCATTTGCAATCACGTGATTCCGACGACACTCGACACTTAGAACAAGGCAGGAAGTGAAAGGCAGAATGGACGAGTCAAACGTGTCAGCTGTTCATTTTCCGACCCCTTCTCCCCTTCTGTTCCTGAGTTATGGTGTTGAATGATTGCCGAAAAAGTGTTTTTCCAGGCTATTATGATGTCACAGTGAAGTTGACCTTTGGGGTAAAAAAATGTCATCACTTCGTCGTTGTGTCCCATTAAACATCGGTGTGAAATTCACAAGAATGGGACGGACGTGAGGTCACAGTGGCCTTGACCTTTGACCACCAAATTCTAATCAGTTCATCGTTGAGTCCAAGTGGGCGTTTGTGCCAAATTTGAAGACATTGCCTCAAGGCATTCCTGAGATATCGCGTTCACGAAAATGGGACGGGACGGACAGACGTATGGATGGACAACCCAAAATAATATTTAAAAAAAAAAAGAGGATTTCAAAGGATGAAATAATATTGATATTCCGGTATTGGCTCTGCAAATTCGAGCTGACAAAGAAAAACAGCGGTGGAGCAGACATGCACATTCCAGAGTATCAGGAGTGGATGAACACTCAACATTTTAAAGAGGAACAACTATGAGTATTTGTTTTATCCAAGGTTACCTATGGGGGAAAAATCACATTCCATACGAGTAGAATAGAACATGACTTTGTACTGAACAGAATTAGCAGCAGATACTTACAGCAATAAGCTCAAATAAAGCCTACATTGCTCATTGTGTAAATCCAGGTGTCTAAAAATTGCCACAAAGATCAAAACAATGTTGATGTTGGCTCCACAGTTGTTAGCATGGGATCAAGAGCAAAAGTGTGAGGAATGGATACATTCACAACACCATCCACTGTGTAGCATTTCCCCACTGTGTGGAAGCTGGTCCAGG
Source organism: Coreoperca whiteheadi (assembly GCA_011952105.1). Taxonomy (NCBI): domain Eukaryota; kingdom Metazoa; phylum Chordata; class Actinopteri; order Centrarchiformes; family Sinipercidae; genus Coreoperca; species Coreoperca whiteheadi. The sequence goes on from CM022476.1 coordinate 25,021,898, forward strand.
GTGCTACTAGATAAGAGTGGAAGGTAATGTTAGCGGCGCTGTCCTGCTCTTTATTGGATTTTGTTTTGGTTTACACTCCAGCAACCCAGCCAAACTCGTTATGCGAAATAGTATTGTCGTCACCAAAACAAGGGTTAGTCCGCAGCCTAAAAGCATTCCCTCCTGTTATGTTAAATGGAAAACGTACTGTTCGAAAATATGAACAGTAAAGAATAAATCTAACCTGTCTGGCCTGTCCAAATATGAGAGAAAAACGTCAGAATGAAATAAGTGATCTTACGTTTTCTTTCATTTAAAACTAGGACTAACTAGCTGCACACTGCAATACAAGAACAATGCAGCTTCTTTATTTTCCTTTCTTTAAGTTGGATAATTAACTGGTGAGGATGCTGACTTTTTGCCTGGGTAATGAAGCTTCAGCATGAGTCTTTTAGAATTATATCATGTATGTAGCCAACAAGTCCATAGTTCTCGTTTTACAACAACTCAGCTGGAAACATTAAAAGGTCATCCAGAGACTAGATAGCTACAGCTGATACAATCTGACGTCATTTCAGTTGTCATTTCAGCAACGGAAATGACGACAGTGGCCGGGCTAGAAATGAGAAGGTATAGCTCGGTCTGAAATCAAGGGCCCTTTGCTTCAACACACTGCATCATATCCATCATATTGGAGATAGGCAGCATTGGTAAGCTGACATCTAGTCTTTAAAATGATATTATGAGCCTAATACAGCACAAAAAAACAATGCATCTCTCTAACCTGAAAGCGATGCCTAGAAATGTGGAGGAAGGGATGTACAAGCATAAGAAAATCCCTTTTGAGAGGAGATCCTGCTTGAGGCCATGTTACTAGGATACACGGATCATGACACCAAACTCCACTGTGGAAACCCTGATTTTGTTTTTCTCCCCCCCGGCAGGGATACAGTTTGGTAGGTGTGTGTACTGGAGGTGAACCTCCAACCTCTCGCTGGCAGAAACGGAGGGCCATTTTCATGCCAATTGTCTATGGGGCCCTTCACAATGACAGCCATCTTGGTGTGCACTGATCCCACTTTGATCACCACATTCAGTCGAAATCACGCTGGTGAAGCAGGCGAGGAAAAAAAGAGACAAAAACCCTCATTATTTTTAATGCGGTCAAGATTTTCTTAGTCTGAAACATGAACAGGTGTTACTTTAAAATTTTAATGCCAGCTCTTATACAACTCAGCACCTGAGATTTCTTTTCAGTTCTGCCTGTTTAGCCCTCCAGATATGAAGACGCTGCCTTTGCGGTTTCATTCCAAGGTAAGGCCAGAACTCAGAGGTTACAGTTACAGGCCATTCTCAACAAGTTTCCAAAACATTAAGTTAGAATCCTTTAGTGTGCAAGACTCTGCCAATGTCAATTCATGACACCCACACAGTGCAATAAAGAACTTGTCTTAACATCCGACAGCCTTATGTATCAGGTAGAGAGTATGGCTGCTTACTGGAAGACAAGTATGTCTTTTTGCAAGTGTCAAAATTCTCACAGCTAACACGTACATACACCACACCTTCCACTCACTTGAACTCCGCTGTGATGAGGTTGAAGCCGTTGTACAGGTGGCTTTCTGTCGACACCTTCTTCAGGTAGGAGTAGCTGTCCTGATCCTTGTCCGTAAGGTAGTTAGACACTAGAAATCCTGCAGAACGGCAAAGGTAAAAAGAAATGGTTCTTAAATTATGCACTCAGTAAAGCCAGCCTAGTTGTTAATAATAAATACATAAACTATGTACATATCAATAATAAAAAAGATATATATGTGAAACTTGCAGCACAAAATGACGTCATGAGACCCTTCAAAATGTAGCACAAAAAGCTATGTTGTGATTTAAATGGTGGATGACAACTAAATATAGCACACCAGCTTCTTAAAGAAATTGCATGAGTAGACGTTAAATGTATTAGGAACAATTAAATTATCAACTAAATCTGAAGCTTCAAAGGAGACTGTGGAGACTTGAGATGCATGATGTAACACGAGGCATTTTATCAGTGAATATATTTGGGACTTTTTCCGTGACTGGCTCACCTCTTCCCTGTGCATCAGGGTTGGGACGTCCTTCCATGTAGTTGGTGATTGCGGCCAGCTTGCCCCGCTTGTTGATCCCCAGCCATGATCCTCCTTCCTTACCATATTCCAGGTCCAGGCCTGGTAAATACAAACGCAGAAGCATGTTTACTAAATGCAGCTCCAGTGTTCTTCAGACTTCATCTGGAGGTCAAATATACTGTTAGCAGCCATGATATAGATGAAAATAACTCTTGGAACAACAACTATCACAATATGTCAAATGAAAAAGATCTTCATCATGTGGGATTAATTGCAGTGTTTCCTCCAAACTTTTGAACAATCCCCAGGAAATACAATACCCCGTTAGTAGCCATTCAGTAAAACTCATTTCACATGTTTCTGCAGATTTTCCACAAAGGCTAAAAAACCCTTTGTACAACACAGGTCAGACTCCCTTAAGAAATACTTTGGCCGACAAATTATTTACTGGCATAATCTTCATGATGTTTCCTGGAAATAACTACGTCATTTGGTAATAATTACGGGGAAATCGTCAACTTCCAATTGATTAACTATATTTAATTGCTAGCGTTTTTACTCAAAACACAGTGGGTCGGTTGAACATGCAAAAAAGTGAAATATGTCAACGGGCAAGCATACAAGTCAACAGACGAAAAATAAAGAAATAATAAACAAATAAGGAGCATTTATTTATTTATTTCTTTTACAGAAATGCCTATTTCTCCAATAATTTGTATTAAATTACATAATTCTTTGCAGGAAACGTCCTTGAAAATTGTTGGCAAATTATGTAAAAACAATAAAGTGTCTTCTGAATATAGGCCTGAATCTCATTGCTTCTCTTTTTCTCCATTTGCAACATTAGTCTTTCAACAATGGGGACCACCCTTGGCAAGGTTAACCCTCTATCTGCAAGTGCTGAAGCAAAATGTGCTTCTTTTAAAAGTCTGGCAAAGGCAGTAAGAAGACATACCAAACTTCAACTAGCATGCATTAGGATACACCTGGTGAAATACACAAATGAACAAATGATGGAATCACAATGACTGTCACTGACATTTAAAAAAAACTCACAAATTAGAGTATATGAGGAGCACATCCTTTGTATGTGGATCATGTGTAGCTTTGGCAGTAATGAAATAAACTCAATCCATCAATAAAGGCGTTGGTTCCTCTTCTTCACATGACATGGGCCGCTGCAAGTCTACTGCACTTCCTGGTGATCAATAAAGACAGGTCCACTTACACTCCTCTGGGGGATCTAGCCTGATCCCACTGGGAGCTATAGCTTACTTCCCTTCTCGTCATGCTATGTCTCCTTCAGGGCCCTGCCTCCGCAACCCCCAGCCCCGCAGATAAGGCAGAGCCATTTCTTCCTGTCACATCGCATAAAAGCAGCCATCAATTAAGGGCCCACTACTGGAGTCCTGACCCCTCTATTTCAGAGGGGAGAAGGAGACTGATGAACAACAAGGCTATCTCTCCGTTTCCTTCTTCAGCAGAAAAAAAAAAAAAAAAAAAAAAAGGATGATTGATTTCCTCTGCTTGGCTATAATGTGTATCGGACATCAGTCAATTAAATATAGTTTACTGTGGGTGGGGATGTCCTGTGACGGAGTGGAGGAGAATTGGATTCTGGGGTGAAGGAGACAGATTTTTCCCTTGATTATTGAATGCCATTTAGGCTTGAATAAAACTGCAGTCAAACACGGCTATAAAGCCAACATCGGCTGCATTTTCACACAGTCCCAGAGCCAGAGAGAGTTATGTCTAACACACATTCCATTTGTCTAGATTTAACACAAAAGTCTACATCATTTTGGCATTTTGGCCAGGTCTCCCTTGCAAAAGAGCCTTCCAACGTTATATAAAGGCCAAATGGATACAAAGCCTGCAATTAAAAACACAACTAACTGCTCTAACTTGCTTTATGTTTACCATGTATCTCCTGTTAATGAAGACCAGCAAGACGTGTACACACTGTACGCTGGACTCAAATGTACAGACTTACCACTGAGGATGTCACTGTTGGTCCCCCAGAAGTCTGCAGCTTTGGATGGCCTGTTGTAGAACTCATCTCTGTTTGCAGCCAAAATTAGCCTGAGGAGAGGGAGGGAGAGGGGTTTAGAAGTTGTTTGTTTAATTCAGTGAGTCTTGTTCGTTCGCCGTTGACGTGAGCCAATGGAGAGATTGCAGAAGGCCATCAATGGTCTCAACAGCAGATCCAACAGCAACGGCTCATTCGTCATCATGAAAACCCATTCCCATGAGTTAATGAGTTGGTAGACCGACGGACTGTTGGCCGCTGACTCAGTTTCTTGGACATAGTGTTACAGTTTTGCTGTAACAACCTCAGTCTGTGCCTGGCTTCATAACGGTCTCAGATGTGTCAGTCTTCAAGTGCAGCGATGCCGGAAACTGACTGAGCAGGATGCAGTGGACACGAAAGGTCGAGGTTACAAGGAGGTGAACTTCGTTTGATGATGACCAAAGAAGAGGATCAAATGGAATGTGACATCAAAAGGACAAGCCAATATAAAAGTTACAGACAACCAGGCTTAAGAGAGAGGAAGTAAAGGGAAACAGAACTTGTGATCCAACTCTGGGTCAGCTAGCTGTGTCAGGGTAATACAGCGGCTGTTGGTGCAATTGCTTTTTTCGATTTTATGTTTTTAAACAGTTAAAAAAACACTATGACTTTCAATAGTGTAAATAGATTTATGAATGCATTTTCCTTATTTTCAGATAGCCATTGGTTACCTTTGTTTTAGTACATTATAAAAATCAACCTATAGCCAGAGGTGGGTAATGTGGACTCAACTTATATCATGATACTGTAACTATCACACTGTTATAGCAACACTGATGTTGTGATATTAAGTATCAACATTGTACAGTTAAACTCATGTTTGTCCCAGCGACTCAGTTTTAGTGCTCTAGAACAAAATCCAACCAAATCTTGTAAATACTCACGTTTAAGCTCTTCTTCAAAAAACAAAACAAATAAGTTTTTTTTTTTTTTTAAATCTGGGCCAAATCTAGATAAACCATCTCATCTTCATCTCATTTTGCAAAGCTTTCTGTGCCTGACTCGCGTCAGTAACCTTTCCAGGTGCTTTATCCGATTCTGAATCGGTTTTTGTCGCCAAAGCACAGCTTCACCACAAAGATCAACTGCTACAAACCCGAGCGAACAGCCTGAACGAGCGTGTGTGATCGTCTGATTTAATGAATGAGAATCTGTAGTCTGACACAGGCTGCCTGTCAGTTAAGCACTGCACTACACTTTGACCTGCATTATTATTCAGGGTGTCAGTGAGTAATGATGCCGTTGTGTCCATGACCATTAACAGCAGCAAACTGCATTGCGACCTGTATCTAATGCAGCACCAGTCATTCGTTTCTACATGCCTTTACTAGCAGGTCGCTGCTGTCAGTTGGAAACATCACGTAGTGGCTATATATCCTCCCTCAGCTTCTGTTATCCACAACTCACATAGCAACACACAAGCACACAACTCGTCATCCAGCTCGTCTGACCCATCCAGCAGTTGTGAAAGACAGGAAATTACTCCCTTGCTCAGGGGAAAGGATGACCTCTCACTATTGCATCATATGACTTTTGTAAACATGAATTAGCGTTTTTGCAGAGAGTCATATTTTGGACTTATGCTGTGTAAGCATGCAAAGAGTATATGCACCATTGTCAATAAAACTAATCGTTGTACAGTTATAGAATCTGAGATAATGATCATTGACATATGAATTTAAACACTGCACAGAGACATGTATACACCCTTTGAGAAAACTACACAGGCCAGAAAAACAAAAAAAGGCCAATGAAATGTGTTGACCTCTATAATAGCTGTATGTTCCTTCTGAGCTTGGCAATGGTCCCCCTATTAATCTTTCAGGATGGGTTCTTGGATCCTGTTAAGAGCAAACAGATGATCCAAACTGACCCAATAAGGGTCAACCTCAGGCTAACGATAACCTGTTCCCATGGCATTGTGTGTGACCCACCATTGCTCCAGAAAGTAAAGCTAACGCTAATGATGCTACACGAGAGAGAGCATCTGCTATTGGATCCTAGGGGGGAAATCCCAAGCGAGCAGCTCTGATCACAGTAAGTCAGCCAGCTGCGTCATGTAGGAGGGATGGTGAGAAGCAGAGAGGTATCAAAGCTCTTCATGAATACTGAACTCTGATTTCGTTTCTACTCTATAAACACAGTGGCTTGTAGACTTGAGGTTTGCTGTGGAGGATATTCCATTGACCCTTGACCTTTTATCTCGCATTAATGTCATGTTAAATTTCCACTTGACCAACAATTTGCTCTGAGACAGGGTATTTTGGAAAACAGCTGGAACTGTTTTCTATGAAGTTTGCTGTAGATATTTATTGACCCAAGAGGACACTGTTTTTCATGACTATGTGACTTCCCCTCTAGAGCAACCATTAGTAGCTGTTGAGATATTTGACTTGATAAGTGAAGAATTTAACCTGCTGGTAGAGCTACAGGAAAATTCAGGAGGTCACCTAAGTCATTAGGATTCATCCTGTGGGCGCCCCGTATATCTGTACCAAATTTCATGGCAATCCATCCGGGAGTCGTCAAGACATTTCAGTGCAATACCAACGACCTCAAGCCCACGAATGCCAGTACAAAATGTGTTGGCAATCCATCTAATAGCTGCTGAGATATATTTCAGTCTGGACCAAAGCGGTGGACCGACCAACCGACTCACCGACATTGTCATCACTAGTTTGGCTAAAAATATTAAAATCTAATTGGCAGGCTGTCATGACATATAATGGGCACATTCATGCTCCCAAGAGGATCAACCTTTCAGGCTTTGGGCACACCATGAGCTTTCCTCTTAAGCCAGTGCTGGGCCAAAAAGTCAACTTGCTCACATATCACAATTTAATTGGCAGATTGCCATGAGTGGCATCATACTCCTAAAGGGGATAAACTATTGTATCCCCACCATTGCAAAGCTCTATGATAAACCGTCAGTGAGCAGTTTGTTTAGTCAATCGCTTTCATCTTTTCGGGTGCTTGAACATAGCAGCCCGTAGGGACTGCTAGTGGAGCTGTTGATATTTAAATGACATTGACAAGCCCAAAGGAAGAGCTATAATTACAGGTCAAAATCATCGTACAATTCTGGTTGACTGATTGCAGAACAACTTTCATTATGAGAAGCTGAAAAAAAACAGTGCAGGCTAGAAATGTAGTTTCAAAATACAGAAATCTCAGCATGTGGGTAATCACTAAGTCATTTGTGCTGAACATGAACCCATTTAACCCCCGCAGGTATATTCCTGTCATTTTGTGCTGTGGGAATGTAATAATTGTACTTAATGAAACTTTAATCTTCCCATCAACCCAATTCCCTTTGATTTACACATCACTGCAGCAAAAGAAAACAACTTCTGCAACTAGTAGTCTGTATATTTATAGCACTGATGTAACCACATTAGGACACAGTGCGTTTCACCTTTCCCCAGGTTCAGGTCTGAGTCACGACTCATGAGACACCTCTGCTGTGATCTCCTTAGGCGGGGTCAGACTCCAAGAGGAAAGGACAGGGATGGACTATGGCCAGGTAGAGAGCTCACTCTCGAGCTCAGGGGGATTATAATAAACTGGACTCGACGTCACCCCGTAACTCACACTGACTGCTCGTAGTGCACTGGTCGGTGCTGCCCTCTGAAAGAAGTTAGCATTTACTGCTGGGGAGGGCACATGAAGGTTGCACAAAGATTCATTCAGTGCTTTAAAATGGTAGATTTGAGGAAAAGATGTGATGTATTTTCCACAGTAAGTACGTAAGCAAGTACTTGTGCCCAACATAGACGGACACCTCCAAAAGCAGATGTCTCTTAGTTCCACAAGTTTATAAAATAGATGATACAACAACAAAAAAGAAAATTCTCTTCCCTTAAGTCCTTTGTAACTATACTGCTGTTTCTGTGGGTTTGCACCTCAAAGCGCCCAGTGACAACCCTGGAACAGGAACAGAGAACATTGCAGCATTGTATGACAGCAGTGATGTCAAGACTTGACACGACTTGATTTATCAACCTGAAAGGTTGTTCCCCTTATATTTATTTAAAAAAATTGTATCTATATTCTACTTCACTGAGCTATATGATGCAAGTCAGATACTCAAACCCAGTGCTGTGTTTTTTTTTAAAGTAGCTGCATCAACAAGAAATATCATGCATAACTGTTGTACACACTTCCCAAACATCCAGTCTGACATATTGGGTATCTTAAAATAAATTTTAAAAATCGCCTTGAAACATTCTTTCTCAAGATGGACCAAACAGGGCGATTGGAAAGGTTAACACAAACACTCTGCAGTGTCGAAATCTCTCGAAATCTTGGTGTTTTTCCACTTGCTGCTTGACACTTAAGATTTAAGAGGTTGGCAGAGTGACACTGTATTCAAAGTGCCCTTAAGCAAGATACTACATTTCTACTAGCTCCAAGTGTGCAGTTCTGTGGGTGACTCTGCTCTCGGACCTCTGTGCACGAAGAGGGCTTGTTCAAAAGAGCTTAGGATTTTTGGTTCAAATGTTGTAGCACCAAGCTTTGGTGTACTGAGTAATTCTGGTTAGCAGCTCCGTTGTAAGAAAGTATTTTCTTTGGGAAGTCCCCATCCTGCACTGCATGGCTGACCAAATGATCCTTCATATATACTTACATTGCATGGAGCGCCGTAAGTATAAAGGCTTGTTGAAATGGCTTATTGCTCACCTGTAGGCATTTTTGGACGCAGGCCGGGGGTCAAACTTGAAGAAGATTATACACATGGATGTATTGTGGGATCGATGACCAAGTTTCACTCAATCCACCTTCGAACCTCTGTCATATCTGACAAAGAGAAGAAAACAGAAAAAAGAAGAAGAAAGCCCCTGTGTTTAGTGTTGGTGTCTGAGAACATGGATGTGTGGGAGTGGGGCGATTGTAGGAATAAAGACGTATGTTGTAAAACTAAATTATGATTTGGGCGACAGTGTGTTCACACTGTGCAATATTAAACAGACTGAGATAACAGCAACTAAAAGACTTTCTTCACCGTCTGTGTTCATAGAGCATATGTCTGGAAGAAAAAGCCTCATCAGAATACATACGCTTCGCTAAACAGTGGTTGGCCCAATACTTACATAGTATAACGTTACTTGGCTGTAGGACAAACAGATGGACCATCCAGAGTGCATACTGTGTGCGTACCCCTGTGAACATGACCCATGTTCAGAATAGCGAGTTTTAGTATCACAAAGGTGTATCACATTTATCATTCTTTTAGCTGTAACGAGTGCAAAGGTAGAAGTCCAGCGGCTCCTCCATGATTCACAATCCCATTCAATGATGTGCTAGGTAAGGGTACTATAATCATCTAATACTGGCAAGCAGGTTATAACGACTTATTAGACCGCTGACATTAACTGCACATGCTAAATGTAAAAACAACACTGAGTAGCGTTAGCACTGTGGCAAGTTATTATTAGTTGCGGGTGTCCTGCTTCAAGATGAGCTAGCCGTATAGCATAGCCACGGTCCGTTATGTAGTTATTTAATGCCGGTAACAAAGAAGTATTGCCTTGCAGACCAAACAATGGTTAAGTGACATTATAACATGTGGCTGGTTCCTCCGCTACCAGTAAACCAGTTTCAGCATAACTTGGTAACGTTGACCTAAGCAATAACTAGCTAACGTTTTGACTGTTACAGTTAATAACATAACGATGACAGAGGGACAAACCAAGCAAACTGTAGCTAACTTAACGTTACCTACCTAAGTTATGCGCCACACATTAGACTGCTTAGCTAATTTGCCCGTTGTCTTCCACACAGTTTACTGCGGTGTAGCGTCGACTAACGTTAGTTGTACTCACTGTCCCTTCACGCTCGCTGTTGACAACCAAGAGGAAGTGTTCACGTTGAGCGACCTCGATTTTGTCTCCAGTCGTCTCATGAAACGCAGAGGGGTTTATTCTCTGCGCGTTGTCCTGTATCCCGCCCACCCGGGTATTATGAATGTGTAAAACGAGTGCACTTCCAACCAGGCTTTGAGGTCCGCTGTGATTGGTCACTTCCCAAAGCAACGTAACAATCACCGAGCTCACAGCAAACAGCTACAGTCACTTTTCCGGTTAGTTACAGTTACATTCAAAATAAAAGCACTGATATTATAACTACGTTATGTGATAGTGATTCAGTCCCAAGGCTGAAGCCCACGGTTCAGCGCTGTATCATTACATCACCTTCATTCAGAGCCTATAGGACAACTAAGAAACATAGATAGATAAATACATAAATAAATGACAACTCCAATGCTTAACAAGTAGCGTATTACTCGGGAGGCTGTAGACTATCCTAAAATGAAAATTAAACCAATTACTGATTTCATATGCACAAATCTACACTATATAGTACTGTGTAGTATATGTTTTACTCTGTTTTATCGCTTTTATAACTTTTACTTTGAAAAGATATTCACTAGACGTATTTGTTTTAATCTATGCTGACTTGACAATGTCACCGTAAATTATTACAACATTAGATGTGCCGAATCTGGGCAAATAGAAAACGGAAGAGATGATAAAATAAAATATAACTGATACATATGAGTGACCAGCTGACATTCTGTGTTTTGTGGCGCGCATGGACGAGTCCACGGAATAATCTTTTTACACAAACAATTAGGCCAACGCATTGCGCACTAACCCAATGAGAACAAGTTCAAGAAAAATAAGAGTGAATAACTTAATTACAATTGTCCAGATAAATCATCGACATATCAATCACAATTCTCCTCCAATACTGTGCAAGTGGCGGTGGGGCGGGGACACGCGCTGACCGACAACATCCAGCACTGTTGTGGATGAGAGGGATAAAGACTGCTCTGCCTTTCTACAACACAGCAGCGCAGTCACTAATGAGTAACAATCAACGATAGGCGCTCTGCGGTACAAGAAATAACTTTTAAATCAGTTAGCTTTAGGATACGTCAGTTTTCGCATGCGGCGCGTGACTGGAGGTAACGGGCGAGCAGCGAACCTGGCAACTACAATTTGAGTAGTAGGCTATATCCGCGCGGCAGCCAAGTTGAATGCAGAATACCGTTTATTCCTCTGAGGCTCGGACCAGGCTACTGCACATCCCACCGGAGAGCCCCTTCGCTTTCGGGAACAAGGATGAACAGGAGAAACTGAGGTAATATGAATGCGGCTCTAATTGCCTTCTCGCGCAGACCCATGTGGCGATTACCTCGCAACGCCTGTGCCATTACAACTCAGGCGGTGGGTGTGACAATAATAGGCCAACACTAATGTAATAACAAGTGTGAACTGATGCTGGACAAGCCGAGAAGAAACCGTCGGCTTCTGTCACTGATGAGTGAGGCATTGGCTATTGATTAGGACACGCGGACCCGGTGTGTTAGAAACGATTTATCACGCTTTTATTAAATAGTCGGTGTTTTTTTTTTAAATTATTGTGGTACGACAGTGGAAACTAGATGTTGTGCTGCTGAGTAGCTTATATTATCACATACATGATATTTTGTCGCGGCAAGTCGGTTGATATAACGTGATGTAGGCCTATCCTGTGTACCCGCGTGTTGTTGTGAGCTCGTATTGCTAATGGATGCACGCGAAGAGCGGCGAGCGCGAGCCGCAACGAGCTGTCAATCATCTCATCCTTTACGAGTCTATTGTTTTGCCCCTCCTCTTTGTGAGTGGGTTACCATGGAGAGACTTCCGGTGTCTCTCCTCTACCGCCCTTATTTGGAGAGGGGGCGGCCCTCAGCGGCTGGACTGATGGTGTTGTCGGGTCGTTAGTGCCGCGCTCGCGTCCCGCGCGTGTAGCCGCCAGGGTGACTGAACGCTTCACAGCAGCGAGCCGAGCTCAGGGCATTAGCATGTGTCAAATGCAGCTCTCAGTAGACGTTGATTGGTCATGGTCAGCGTTTTAACACCCAGCTAGCGCTAATGGCCTCAGGTTGTGGCTGCGCGCAACTGATGCAATTAACCGTGAGCACGTGCAATTCATTTGCCTTCTCAAGTTTGAAAGTCCTGGGTTTAATTTAGCGCTGTTCATGTGGCAAATGAGTGGCACATACCGGGGAATAGCCTAGCTATAACATACATCCTCAATGTCATCACGGGAATAATGTTTTTAATATTTCAAGATACATCTTTCAAAGTTACCCGGGCTGATTTCCATACATTGCCCTGTCAAAGTGAAAAATGGTCATGCAGTGTCAAATTTTGAATTATATTGATATGAAATTAAATATACAAGCTGTGTTAGCCAGTAGGCATAGCATAACTGTGTGTGTGTGGACAGTGTTGTGAGGTACGGAACAAAAAGCTAAGCAAAACCGGATTAAAGGGCTGCAGGTGCAGAAAAAGCAACAGATCCACACTGATCGCTGGGGGCTACATAGTCGTGAGCACTGAGGCCAGGTGCTCCATACTGAGCCGGCCAACTTACTTATTAAGGACCTTCACAATATCGGCCCACTGTATATGCACTATGTAAACTGGTGATTTCATAAGGGAACTCACAAGCAAGATTTCTGCCAAGGTTTTTCACTGATCGCGTGTGGACCTGAGAGCTAAGACATTGTCAGACAGAATGTCATTTAGTTTTTTTTTTATTAATTGCCCTGGATGACTTCGAATCAATGTCAAATTACATCAGAAGCTTACAGAATGATTAGACGTTGTTTGGTGCATGACAATGCAGTACATGCTACACTGCTCAGAGAGTGTCAGCACGGACCAGGATATTCCACACATCATTTTCCCCCGTATGGTAGGCCTATAGGTGTAAGCGAGTTCATGCCAGTCAGATTTGCAGAGGTCCCCTCAGATGCTTCTATGACAGCACACCCTCACTTTCACAGAATACATTTCGGGCTTACTGGCAATCAGGAAGTAGCTCATTTGGAACACAAAATATTTGCAACTCAAACACAGAGCAGTCTCTGGTCAGGACGAGGATTTCCACACCACCCGCGACTGTGCTGAAACATGCTCCATAACCGGGCGTAAACAAGAAGACTTGCCACGAATGCTAATGTTAAAAAAACCCAATTTAATCTGTTTCCAGCGTGCTGACAAAATATAACAACTTTATCTTGTCCTCTATTATATATTCTGTTTTTCCTGAGGCAAAAAAAAAAATCACAGTTGTTAAAATTCACTACCATAATCACCAGTTAACAGGATAATTAATGACCAACAGAACATAGCTGCATATTGTGGCAAGCACATGTTTTTTTTTCCTCTGGAGAATTCAAAATCTACCCAGCCCGTCTGACCCCAGATGTGCCCTGTCCATTTGAAAAAGACTGTTTTGTTTTTCGTCTATGGAATTAATTCTGGTATCACCGCTTAAATATCTTAAAGGTTAAAATGTCATTTTTCTAATGGACCTGACAAGACCTGAGGTCAGCCCTTCATTTCAAGAGTAGTTCATGCTTTAAGGCACTAATTTATTAGCAAGTGCAATGCCTGAAGGAGATGTAACTGTCGGCCCTGCACCATGTTGGCAACTAGGATATAAATGCAGAAGCTGGTAACTGTCACGCCCTGTCTTTGTCTCAAGTCTGCAGGAACTGACTTGCCATGACACTATCTGATATGATTCCCTGGCCTGAAAATCAGGCTTTCACTCCATCCATTTTCTTTTTTCCCTATGTTGTTCAGGATTGTGGAGGCTGAAGCCTATCCCTGCATGCATTGGGCTGAGGGGGGGTACACCTTGGACAGGTGGGTCACAAGTGGATGAATAATCATGTCATAGCGCTACTAAACCACCTGTGTCACTATACCTCCTTCAGCAATGTATCGGCCAGAAATCAATTTTATGTGCTTCTATGTAGTCATTACAAAAACATTTGTGCACATTTCGCTGTGGCATAATGAGGAACGTCTTTCATATTTCTCCAAGCCCTCCCTTAAAACGAATCATTCTGCAAGTGCGAGAGATGGAGGAGTTTCCTGCTGCTGCAGTTTTTTGGTTGTGTGCGGTGGCCTCATGCTCCACGAGGGCTGCGAATACTGACTGGCCCTGTGCTCTTACACCTGTGTGAAAGGTTTCCCTGGCTGTATCAGAGGGACGCGTGAACCACGTTGGCAAGAAAAAAACGGTTGCAAGAAGGTTGTTTTATGTGATGAGGGGTATAAGGGTCTTCGATTTTTCACAGTCACTTGCGTCTGAACGCTGATATCAATATTTCTGAGTCAAAGCACCCAGCAGCCAATATTTTGTATTGCTATTTAAATCAGAGGTCCTCAAGGCACTGAAAAAAGGAGAGTAGTAAACAGTAGAAAAAGTCTCCGTGCATTCATTGGTTTTGCAACACATTGCAATAATGGTTGCAATGCATTGCAATAGCCTATGTGTATTTTAAGGCAAAAACATCCATGGATTTAGTGTATCCAGACAATGACTATTCCTAACAGAGATTTAGTCGCTTCAGGATGGATCAGATCATTGCATGCAAAACTGAGATATTCAAGGGAGTGGGACCTATTGAGTGTAAACTCAAGCATTTATTACTGCCTTTAAGTGAAAGATTTATCAACTAAAACGTTTAAACAAACAAAACAAGAAATAAAATGTTTGAGTTGTACATTTCCTCGCAGATTCTTCAGATTGTTGATCGTTTTGTCTTTTTTCATATTGTCTGAACAGCCATCGTGGCAGATACTCGAGAGGGATCATTTCCAGGTGCTAATTTATGGAGGACTGAAAGTGCCAGAATGAAATAAATAAATACACCATTAAATAATTACTTAAATGTGTCATTAAATAATTAACATACCAATTATTTCAATATTTACATTTACATTTCATGATTTACATTTACATTTCATGGTCCTGTGTTGCAGTGCTTCATGAATTGTCAAACTGTCAAATTGCCCATCAAAGTCAGTGGGTGGGGCTAACGCTAATCTAGTCTGATCCATTGCTTTGGTCTGAAGTCCCTTTCCTTTCGGCTGTTCCCTTTCAGGGGTCGCCACAGCGAATCATGCGCCTCCATCTAACCCTGTCCTCTGCATCCTCTTCACTCACACCAATTAACTTCATGTCCTCTCTCACTACATCCATAAACCTCCTCTTTGGTCTTCCTCTAGACCTCCTGCCTGGCAGCTCCAACCTCAGCATCCTTCTACCAATATATTCACAGTCTCTCCTCTGAACATGTCCAAACCACCTCAATCTGGCCTCTCCGGCTTTATCTCCGAAACATCTAACATGAGCTGTCCATCCTCGTCGATAACAGCAACAGTTGCCTGGCAGCCTCACCGGCAAATGCCACTACTAGCTGACGCTGAAGCGGCAGGGTTCTGTTGCGACTGAGCCGCCGGAGGAGTTTTGCTCAGAGCTTCTTCTATTAAATTAGCTGCTTCTCCGGGCAACTTTTAGCCATTTTGTCCTGGCGTTCTCAACGTTAGGGGTTAGCAGGTTCGACTTGGTGGTAAAGTTTAGTTTAATAGTTATCTAAACCAACATTAGAGGCAAAAGAGCACCACCCAGTGTATTGGAGTAGCTCTGCATCGATCCATTATCTGGAATTGATTTGTCTTGACTTGATGCGCAGGGTAACCAATCAGGTGTCAGGATCCGCCTACCAACTTTGATGGGTGAGTTTGACAGTTTGACAATTCATGAAGCACTGCAAGGACCATGAAATGTAAATGTAAATCATGAAATGTAAATGTAAATATTGAAATAATTGGTATTTTAATTATTTAGTGACACATTTAAGTAATTATTTAATGCTGTATTTATTTATTTCATTTTGGCACTTTTAGTCCTCCATACTAATTACCATACCAGGGATGTAAATGCATATAACACAGTGAACTACTCTCCCAACTCCTGGTTCTTTCATCTTCTTCTTCCACCCAAGTATTTGTTACTTGACCTAGCCAGCCATGTTAATTACACCATAAAGTTCACCAACAGTAGCAACAGTTTCTCGACTTCAGTTGTCAGGAACCCTATTAATTGCACGTATGTATTTTTGTCTTTGTCGTTTTTGAAATTGGATAGTCTACTTTCCCCCATAAATTAAGGGTTTTAAACCCTCCCCACCTTCTTGCAGTATGCAGTTATACAGGAACAGGGATTAAGAGGCTTCAATTGTAAAAACAACACAAACAACTAAAATTGGTATTTGGACATTCATATTTTCATTTAAATTTTAATTAAATGTTTTAATTTATTTTGGGCAAGTGAACATTTTTATACAATGAAACATAAATAACATGTTGATAACATTATTGACATAATGTAGTAAATCACACTAAATATTTTTCCTGATTTTTTTCCCAATCATAACAATAAAAGAAAAGATGTCTGTTATTTTAGCTTTAAATTAATTGCTAACTCTGCTAAAACCCAACAGGCCTTTTCTACAACAGATAGTTTGACTCATCATAAAAGTAAAGCACAGGTTGAATTAATATCAATAACCATGCCACTGCCCCATTTAAGTGTATCAGTAGGCCATGTTAGTGAGCCAACATGCACACTAGTAGGACCCTGGAACAAGTACAGTTACACTGAGTGCAGCCCTTGTTAATATTATTAATTACAGCTGTGCTTTTCCCCTATGACAAGTCAAAATGTGTGCCTGTTTCTAGAAGTCTTTACAATTAATTTCCACACATTGTCCGGAGAGACATCACGGATAGAGAGCTGTACGACTTCTTATATGAGAATTATGCATTTCAGTTCAAGACCCTGCAAACACAATTAGACCTGATTAGACCTCTGCTCAGGTTGAATTTGGGGCGGAGACATGCTGGAATTCAATCACCCAACACCCCCCCCCACCCTGACAAGTGTAACAAAACTTAACACGAGAGTCAGCGAGGTGTCAATCAACCGCAGTTTACACGCCCACACAGTCCTCAGAAGAGGTCTGTTCAGTCAAGATGAGGGAACACTGGTTGGGTGGATGATAGTGTGTGTAGGGCCTTTAAACTTCAGTATACCAGTCTGCTTCTAAACTTGTAAAGTTGGTTTTGACGATTTCGGCACTGTGGCAGTTTCGGCACTAACACTGGAGGAGAAATTACCTATTGAAATGACCCTTTGCATTCACATTGAGAGCCAATGTTATGTTAATCATATTAGCCTTATACATGCCTCGTTATAGTTTCACGGTCAGTGTAACATTTCATTACTGAGTGTGCATAGGAGTTATCGAGCAACAGCTGTATTACATATAAATGGTATTATGCATTTGTCAGCTCAATTAGAGTAGAAATTATATGCTTCACACTCTTGAGTGCTTAATGCATAAAGTGGTAGTCGAGTTCAAAACGTATGCCGTATTTCTCGACTGAGCCACATAGGGTGGTCATCATCGGCAAAACTATCATAGTGCACATGGGTTATTTCAAGTGACACTCACAGGCTCGTTCCTGTGTATTTACTGCATATGGAGACTGAAATTATTGTGATTCAGAGCGCTGCTGCTGCGTTGGATCATGCATGAGCTGTGTTTTATTGGTTGTTGCGAGCTGACTGAAGCGGTCTGTGAAAGCGAGTGGTCAAGGGAAAGCCAGAGTGAATGGTCCTTTGTGGGACAGGCACCTGCAGAGCTCTGCCTCCTGCTCCTGAAGTGATTAACATGCACCTCCAACCTCCCTGGCCTTCCCACTCCCCAGTCCCTCGGCCGCCCATCCTGGCACTGCTCTGTTGTCTTGGCACCTGCTCTATACATCGCCCATCCTGCAAAGGCTATAACTCATGTCCTTGTCTGGGCTGGACAAGTGCAGCGTGACTGCAAAAACTGTTAGGACAGTATCGATTGCCTCTGTCAAGGGGTTAAATTTAGATGTTTTGTAAAAGGTAGACAGTGTGGGTTTGTTTTAGCAGGGGACTGTGAGATGATACGTGCAAAATATGTTTAGGTTGTTTCTCTCATGTCAGTCTAAAAAAGTATTTTGCTTTTTCTGGTGAGCCAGTGGAAAAATAGGGTCTCAAAGCGTGAGCTGCATGGCTTATTTTTCTGCCAAAAAAGCACAATAGCGAATAAGACTTTTACGGTTAATTGAACTCCTTTTTGCTAAGAATGATGAAGGTACCAGTAGGCTACAGCAAGTTCTGCGTAAAAGAAATGGTAGAGGTCAAATATATATATAATCCCAGTGGGTGAACCTTATCTTCAGTCTTTTGGATGTTTTTGTTTGCTAACATTAGCATTTAAACATAAGCAATTTATGGAAAAATAGAATACGGTTCAACTTAAAGCTAACCCTAAATGTTAGGCAGCTAATATGCGGTTAAGGATTAGCTTGTTGTACACAGGGGTATCGTGTTTGTCATCAAAGTTACAGTACCTGAGCAGGAAGAAGCCTAAAAACAATGGAAAATATATGTTTTAAATGGTTGTGCTTTGTTTGGGCACACATAATTTGCTAAGCTCGAACACTGACATTGACAACAACACCAGAGGTTTATATTCTCAGTTCTGTTTTGGAGCATATAGCATTCCTCTTTCACATGGTTTTACAGAACTTAGATCAATGTTAACTTCATCACCTGGACTTTGCCTAATACCACCAGGTTGTATTTATTTAGCTCATTTAGCATAGTATGTCTTTCGCATTTTACACACAACAAGAAAGAATATTTGACTAGTTTTGTAGCTGACAAACTTACGTTGAGGCTAATTAGAGTCATGTTTTGAGGAACACCGCTTATCGTTTTCTGCTGTTTTCATCATAGGAGAAATACAATAAAAGTCATGAATGAAGTAGCCATATGTTTTTGGGCCACACTGTTTTACCAAGCAGTGAATTAATCCTTGTTCTTCTCAACTCCAGCCCACACTGTAGCGCTCCATCTTCTTTTTTCATAACTATGCTGTTTTTTATTTGAACAGAAATTTCATATATTCATTTTCGTGCTGAGTGAGTTTGGCTACAGCTGGAAGATTCATTATTATAATATTGATATTAAAGTGTGAGAGTGGGATTTCACTTGTAATGTGCGATGTCGCGTGATGTTGCCGAAATGTATTTTCCTGCTCTTAAAGACCACATTACAGTTAAGTGATACATTTGTCAGTTGCAGCTGAGTGCGATGAAGAGTGAATGCATCTACCTGCTCGGCCTGTAGATCACCATTGCTAATGATATTTGTAAGCACTCATATCGCCCAGCCGTAGATAAGATTACACATTTAACATTGACAATCCTCAAAATGTCACTACAGTATCATTATTGGTTTGATTTGGTCGATACAAACCACCAACTTCTAATTTAGAATGCACGTCTAAACAAGAATTCTCCATTACTCCCGTCACGTCTGCAGTCGTTTGCTGTTATTATGAGTCATATTCTCAGTAGGTTCCATTTTTTCTCAGTCTGATGCTGTGTTGTGTCCTTAGATGCCGGGGTCAGCGCAGGCAGCTCTCTGCTGCCAGACATACGATGACGCTTGTGTCAAAATTGGTTTTAAATCAGATTTTCGTGGCATCATCTCCCTGCCCAATTGTTGGGACCTCGGGTGGCGATGTTATTAGAATATCAGCTGGCCTGTGCTTTGTAACATGCTGACTCGCTGATAATCCACTCCCCTTTCTTTTGCCCTCCCTTTGTCATGGGCTCTGCATTAAAATAGAGCGCTGATTGAATTCCTCTCCTGAATATTCCTGATACCTGCCCTTCCTCCTCCACTCTCTCCCCCTCCCTCAGTGGATTGATATAGTTGTATACCTTTATTTTCACTCAGCAAAGCACACACACAGACCTGTACTGAATATTTTCATTGAGTGTATGGTGATATGGTGTTTATCTTGCCCCCCCCTCCTTCACTCCCAGACTTGGGTTTTGAGGATTAACTCCACCCTCTTCATACTGGCCTGCTATGATTATGTCCAAGGATAAGAGCCGCTTAATTGGGATCACTGGAGCTGTCCTGAGCAGTGTAAACACAGGATGCATGGCTCGGCCCAGGCCACACACTGGTGTTGGATACACAGCAGAAGACTGAAAAGCAACATTTCCCCACCTGCTCAAAACCTCCAAGATGTCCAGATTTTCTCACTAATTGACAATCTCTGTGAAAGGAGGTTATGCTTTCAATCCCATTTGTCTGTTTATTGTCAGCTAGCAGGAAACTGCTTGTCATATCTAAATGAAATTCATCAAGCACTTTACACTTTTAATTATAGATGCTGAGCTATGAGGTGTACCAGAAAAACAATGACTCACTATATGTCTATCTATTTTGCCGTGGCCTTTGTGATATGAGGTGGCATATTTCTAAAATGTATTTAGCAATTACAGCCAAAGTTAGATGACACATCGGGTCCAAGTGTTCCTTGCAAATTATCATTGCATTTTACCAAGGTGATGTGACAGCAACATGATAAATTGAATTAGCATTAAGTCAGTGGTGATGAGTATCACTCACTTGAAATTTTATACAATTCATCATTATTTATTGTGTCTCTGGATTTGAAAACATCTAGATTTACTGGAGGAATCGACTGTGCTTATTCCCCTTTGTGGCATCTGCTACACTGGTGCCAGACTTTGGTCAATTGATATCTCAGTGACCGAAAATAATGTCAACTGTTTTGAATTCATTGACATATTTTATAGTTGCAAATCTTCACAATACTGATTTGCCTGCAGCCTTTCTCGCAGATAATTTGTAGCTTTGTTCCTTTTTGATGTTTGCACTGGAGCGTGAAAGTGTGAAATGAAGTTGGCACATCATTAGATGGTTCATGGGGGGATAAGGCACCTGAACAGTAGCTGTAATTTGTTTGCTTTAGAAGGCAATTGCTTCACAAAGAAAGGTTGGGGGAACTTGATGAGATAGTAGTTTAGAACACTAAACTATTTCTCTGCAGCGTCTGCTGTGAGAATGTCCGTAAACTGAGGTCAGCACGCCAAGGCCATTGCCTTCCCCCACCATCTGGCAAAGTCTTATGCCTTTCCTTTGGGTGGTGAGCCCACATGGCGAGGATACCACATCGTTTTTCCCTTTTCCGGTTGAGGTGACTCTTTCCGTTTACGGCTGTTTTATAAGGTTTTAGAATCACTCTTAGTCAGGTGCATTCTTGATGGGTATTGTACTTTCCCAGCTGTATGGGTGACCTCAGGATTGCATCTCTGTTTTTTTTCTTGCTGGCTTCATTACACCCAGAAAGGCACCAAAAAGTGAATCATGGGTAGGTGGTCTTTAGTGAGATTCAGTGTGGGAAAACCCTGTCCTCTTGAACTTTCTACTGAGTGCAGGCCCAGCCCTCTGGAGAGTACAGCTTGATGTCTGTTCCACAGAAAAGGACATCTTTATGCCAAAAAACGCTCCAGTGAAGATTTTTAGGGGAACAAATAAATAGAGAAAACTCTCATGTTAAAGGCAGTCTAGCAGAACTGGTTGGCCATCTGGCATTTTAGTCAGAGCTGAGGTCAAATCTCAGGCGACCTGTCCTTGGTGCGCTACACCATCAGAGCCAATTAGTGCCCTCTTAGAATCCCCCTCCAGTGGACTTTGGCCCATTTTTCAGTGTTGGCATGTTAATACTAGGAGGTGGTTACAATGACTAGTTCTGATATCTATCAATTGTGTTTTTGTTACGTGTGTTATCACCCACTCTATATAACAGTTACGAGTTCAACATTTTGGGAAATACACTTCTTCGCTTTGTTGCCCAGACTTAGATGAGAAGATCGATACCATTCTCAGGGTTGTGCAATAAATATGAAGCTACAGCCCAGAGACAAAAATCCCAAGTGTAAAAACAACAAGTTGTGGTTTTATGGGGGACTATGTGCTGTACTGTTTCTTTGCTGGGACCAGTAGCTTCCTGGAGTCAGCTCGTTTTACACTTTTTGACACTTAGATTAAACAAATGAGATGTAATGTCTTAATTACTGTAATGAGCTTTAGAGGTGCTGTTAAGCGGATTTTGTTCCCTTTGGACAGAGCCAGGCTAGATGTTTCCCCTTGCTTCCAGTGTTTCTGCTAAGCTAACCATCTCCTAATTCCAGCTTCATATACCTGTATATTGGAAAGATTTGAGAGTGGTATCAATATTCTCGTCTAACTAAGTAATTAACAAACTAACCTAATATAATATTATCTAATCTAATGTAGCGGCAAAAGAGCAAGTATTAATTAGGTCATTTAATAAGCAAAACACCAGAGCGTAACTGGCCATAATCAGATGAGAAATGGAAGGTGACCTAACTTTCTGCTCTAGTTCCGTTTTATTGAGCTTTAAAGCTGAACTTTACGAATATTGTTGTCGCACAGCCCACTGACAGTATGGGATTCCTGAAACATTACTTGAAAGGATACAGAGGGAAGAGGCCAGCAACAGTTTTAGTGTAGAGAGTGAAAAAAAATCCTTAAGGGTGTAAATGTATGCAGATATGTGTGAACCTCATTAGAGATTTAGATACTTAAGTTTCCTCTAACTGCATTGATGTTTGCTCCCCTGCTGTGCCGAGCTAAACTATTTAGTTTTCCGGAGCATTCACAGGAGGTGTAATTGAGGTTTTGGAAGGTAAGAGAGAGCACATTCATCAAATTGGGGGATTTAACTGAAAAATCATAGCACAAATACTCAGAGCAATTACAACTTTAAAGGAATAATGAGATCAATGTTTCAGAATTTCTTTTTGAAATGAGTAGTAAGTAATGCCTTACTTTTAATGAGCTACAAAAACAGCAATTATATAAAGACACCTATTTTCTCAGTAATAACCTAAATGTTCATCACTTTTCTGAAACAGTAATTTAACAAAAAAAAACAAAAGATCGAACGACGTCCCCTTTATCTTCAGATGACAGTAATTTCTCTACCTACACATTTTGAAAGCAATCATTTCACACACCTTTTCTGAGGCTTGTTGCGTCGTTGGAAATGCAAAGGTACCTAACGTCAAGGAATAGTTTGACATTTTAGGAAACAGATTAATTTGCTTTCTGACCGAGAGCTAGATGAGAAGATTAATACATTTTCATACCACTCTCATATCTGGTCCGTTAAATGTGAACTACAGCCCGCAGCCCCTTAGCTTAGCATAAAGACTTGAAACAGCTAGCCTGTATGAGCAAATTAAAGTCATGTTACATCTCGTTCGTTTGATCCGCAAAGAAAAACAAAGTGTAAAAATGACAACCCCCTGTTTCACGGAGGGTTATTTGCTTGACTGTTTTTTGGCTGGGGGTAGTGACGAGTCTTTTTCTGGTTGCCTGGCAACCTCACAGTGAAAACAAGCCTCCAGGAAGTCACCGCACCCTTTGTTTGAACCTTTAAAGCCAGGTTAGCTGTTTCCCCTGCTTTATGCAAAGCTAAGCTAACCATCTCTTGGCTGTACATTAATATTTAATGGACAGATATGAGAGTCAAGTTATATCTTTAATTGAAAATTGAAAATTAAATGAGAAATCAGTGATGAGTAGTATTTTAATTCCCGCATTTAAGTAGAAAAAGAATACCCATTCTGCAGCAACATGACATCTAATTTATGCGAAGGTCAGGTGAGATGGCCTCATGAAGAGGCTGTCAAATAAAGACAGGAAAATGTTTTTCTCCCCTACTTAAGAGCTGGCAGCAAATATAAAGGGACACTGTCAGAACATGAATGTGGCGGAGGAGATGCCAGCGTATTCATCAATGCCGGGCTTTATGTGTGGGAGGGTTTTTGATGTGCAGGGCTCGCGTTGCAGTGGTCTTCTGTGGACGGTGAAAGCCAGTAGCTTTGCCCAGCTGGGACTGAACGATGGTGGCTGCAAGCTGTCTTTCCTGCCTCCTACAGCAGAAAATTCTTCTAGGACTAGAAGAGAAGTGACTAAAGTATGGAAACGGTATACCATCCCATTACAAGGGATTTTGGTGATTGGAAGTGACTTGTTTTGAGTTCGTGACAGCATATTTGGTAACCTCTGCTTTTTTGAGTGATGGCTCATTAACAAAGCATGTTTCCCTCTTCCTATCTCTTACCTCAATTTGAAGTGTAGATTTCACCGATGCAGAAGAGGGTCTCTGTGCCACCCAATGTTGTGGTTGTGGTGAAATCAATTCTGGCTGCTGCAGAGTTTTACAGCATAGAGGGCAATGCTGCAGTGTGTATGAGGCTCCTTCAGCCGTGGGAACCCGATGTACTGCACTAACGTACATGCCACACACACACACACACACACACACACACACACACACACGCACACAAAGCAATAAAAAAATTCCCAAGCAGCATCATGTGAAACTATAGGACAAATCAAGAATCCTTAAATCTCACCACTCCACATGTTCCCTGATGTTGTTATGGTGTCTGCACTAACTTCTGATATTTGCGGGAAACATTGTAATCCTTTTATTCTGCTAGTATCCCCACTGCAAACTACATCTCAGACGGGACCCGGTCGAGCTCCTGCAGTGTGAGCCTCTATTTGTGTCGCTGTGTTAGGCTTGCATTACCTCTGCTCTTCAGCAAGTTCACTGAAGTCATCCTGCGGCAGCACTACCACAGAGCATCATGGGAGCCCAAAGGCACCACCATGGCATGAAATGATGTTGATCGATCTGTGCCAGCAAAATGTGCATCTCCTCTATGCCTGTGTGGAAATCAGAGCCCCAGCATCGAGCTGTTCCAGCAGACAGCCTCTTCTTTCCATTTCAGCAGAGCTGTTTGATAGTGCTGCAGGCCCGCGGGTGGGTGCTGTTGGATGGGTGATGGGTGTTCACTCTGCAGCTCCAAGCCAGCCGCACGGACCCGGCAGGAGGCCTCAGCTACTGGAGGCCCATAGGGAGGACGGGAGTGAGGAGAGAAAGAAAGAGGGAGGGAGCAGAAATGGAGGCGACTGGAGAGAATGCTTGGCATTACTGGAGCTCGGATTGATCATTCACAGCATTTGTTGGAGTTGTGCAGTGTGTGTGTGTGTGTGTGTGTGTGTGTGTGTGTGTGTGTGTGTGAGTGTGTTGGAGGGTGTAGAGGTGGGAGAGCTGGCTCTGGGGAAAAAAAGGTTCACTAATAGTGATGAGAGAGGCAATCTCAGCGTCCGTGGTAATCGAACCGCTAACCTTGGCAGAGTTAGTGCTGGGATCTCTCTGCACTATGCAGTGCAGTGGCTGTAAGCTTTAACTATGAATGAGCTCAAGTGTACATTGATGAGATATCTTGATAAGTAGCACCTCTTTTTTTGTGATCGATGCAAGGAAATCCCTTTTGCTAGTCTTACCTGTCATGAATTATTGAAGGTCAGTGAGGTGAAGGAATAGTTTAGGGTTCAATTCTTTAGGCACTTCATACATATATGTACAATCATGGCGAACACTGCCATAATCTAGGACTTCCACTCAGACAGTATCATAATAAAAAACGTATTCAAGGACATTTTAGAAAAGCATTTATTTCTACCTTTCATCACTCTAATATTGCCTGTATTAGTTTGACAGTACTGTTGGCTTGTTTACAACCTGTTTGATTATGATTCTGGTCTTGTTGAACTTCATTGTAGCAATGTTGCCTTGTTCCCAGATTCAATTCAATTCAGTTCAATTCAGTTTTATTTATACACCACCAACTCATATCAGAAGTTATCTCATATAGATCTCAGCAATTACTTTAGTGATTAAAAAGTCAGCATAAATGCTGGCCAAAACTACGAAAATGAGACCCATGTTGAAATTAACCGTAATTATTCCTTATGTTATAAAGTTACAGTGGGGCAAAAAAGTATTTAGTCAGCCACCAATTGTGCAAGTTCTCCCACTTACGAAGATGAGACAGGCCTGTAATTTTCATCATAGGTACACTTCAACTATGAGAGACAGAATGAGGAAAAAAAATCCAAAAACTCACATTGTCTGACTTTTAAAGAATTTATTTGCAAATTATGTTGGAAAATAAGTATTTGGTCACCTACAAAAAAGGGCAATTTAATTTCATTTGGCCACTTGGGGGCATTATCACCTGGCCAACGTGTTAGCAAACAATTACCTATTAACACAACCAGCAGACACGGAGCAACATTGGCATTCATCTGGAGTTGTGTTTTTGGCAAACTAATAAATGTAAACAGACCAAAACAGTAAGTTGCTGGCTGTAAAACGGAAACGTAGCTAAAAGGCAGTAAAACACTCGATAGAGTTGAGAGGGGCTGCAGAGTTGGGTGACAATTGTCTGTGGGTTTGTCTCTACAAGCTGCCACTTTAACATGACACACTGTCATTTGATCCATTATTAATACAAAAATATTGATTAGTGCAGCTTTAATAGATGGTAAATTTAAGGTAGGTTTACCTTCCACAACATCGTGGATTACAGAACTATGAGGCATTATGGATGAAAATCTAAAACAAACATTTCAGTAAATGGTCCTATATTGCAAGAACCCTAGGCTTTCTTTTAGGCTCTATGAAAAAGTTTAAGAATAAGACTGATTACACAGCACAGAACTACTCATCCTCTACAAAGTGATATCAATACAGTATGTCTCAAACACCCTCACCACCCCATCCCCCTTTTTCATCACTGAATCACTTCAAACAGATGCCAGCCCCATGAATGACAGTACAGTAAGTAAAGGAAGGAGTGGAAGCAGGCTCTGCGAGAATGAGAAGGAGGGAAGCGGGGATGATGGGATTGAATGGTAGCTAATACCTTGGTGTTGCTGGCGGAGACAAAGTTAGCCCAAAACATTTCTCATGGTGAATGTTGGTTAAAGGACTCGCGGTTAAAGGATTATGTGTGTTGATTTATTTGTGAGTGTACACTGACATACTGTATGGCATATGCCCATGCTCCCCTCCTTAGACAATGAGATTGCATCAGTGTGTGTTTAAATTTCTAGCAGTATCTCTGACTCTTTCTTTATCTCTTTATGTTGCTTATCACACAAGCCACGAGGCAGATTTTTTATTTCCATAACTGGTTTTAACAATCCATGAGAAATAAACCAAAATCTGTTCAGACCTGTCCCTTAATGCAAATCGCCATGGATTTGATGATAAGAGTTGTGTGTAACCTTAGCCTTTACAACCTGTAAAGATTACACTACATAGTGCGGAAAATCCCCTTTCTTATATCCACTGGCTTTGATTAGATCTCTCTCACTCTGTGTTTGTGTGTTTTGAGATTGACTAAAGTAAGGACGATCTGCGGTGTTAGGGAGACACAAAATTAGTGTGATGAGAGGAATGTGAAACTCAAGCAAGCAGATACACATATAATCATACTTTCAGGCTTCGAAATTAAACATGACCGACATTATATTTAACCTCATCTCGCATTAGTCAACATAACATGAGGCGAGAGAGTCATGTTGGTTATCCTCAGTTATATTGAAGCCGCACTTGTCAGTATTCCTACTCTTATGGATCAAATGACTATGTGTAATGTGAAAGTGGTCACTTGTAGTGACAAACCCACAGAGAAGTATCACCTAACTCTGCAGTTGCCTTCATCTTTATGAAGTGTTTTTTTAGTCTGTCAGCTAATTGTTTTGGTTTGACAGCCAGTAACGTACTATTTTGGTCAACATTCTTCAGTTCGCCGGAAACACGACTCCATATGAATGCTAATGTTGCTCTGAGTCTGCTGGATGTATAAATAGGCAACTTTTTGCTAACGCATTAGCCGTAACAACTTTGTAATGTGATACAACATTGTGTTAAGCGAATTAGCTCGTTAGCTCTTTCAGCTCATTGTTTGGTTTTTCTGGACTGAAACTTTACTATTTTGATTCATTCTCACAGCTCTCATCAACCTTGTTTCCAGCCGCACAGACAGCTGTTGGAGTTGTGAAAAAAGTCAGGGAAAAAAGCTTCACGACCAATATAGACTTAAAAAGAGCAGGAATATGGGATGAACATTTGCCAGGTGGCCAGAAAGCCAATTCCAGCTAAATGCTAATGTCGCTCCATGTCTGCTGGCTGTGTAAACAGGCAGATGTTTCCTAACACATTAGCCATAATATCGACTTTATAAGGTGATAATATGCCAATGTTGTGTTTACAGCTTGTTACGCTGGTAAGCTGCAGCTGGCTTTGTATTCTGAGACTGACATGAAAGGTGATTTGAGGCCACGATACGGTTACTTTTTTTATTCCTTTCAATCACACTAAAAAATCTAACAACATTCATAAATTGTGAAAGCTGCCTTATTTTCCACTAATAGGATTTAAAACTCCTTTTGGCTTTGTAAGAAGCATTTTCCTTCATGAATGAAACGACAGTTACTTATAAAATAAGCTGTCACAAAATTAATTATCATTTTTTCGGACTTGCAAAGTTCTCCAGTAAGAGTTGATGATTAATATCAGAAGAAGCGAAAGCTAGTGTTATTTCTTTGGAGTGAGTGAACACTACTTGCGCAGTCTATCCATCAAAGTTATGTGTGCTTTCGAATATTCTCAGATGTCTCAAATAGTTTTCTTTTTTGAAGTGTAACCCATTATTTTCAGTATGTTTCAGATATGCATGACACTTTCAAGTCAAGCTCTCTTTAATGAAGTAATTCCAAAAAAATATGACAAAAGAATAAATTAGGCTTTGTCTAACTTTTGTTCTGGCTCTTCAATTTTTCTCCTTAATGTAGAGTAATCTTAACTGGGATCTTCATTCATGACCTTTTCAAAACTTTGCCAAGTGCAGAGATTAAAATAACGGTGAGAAATGTTTCATACAAATGCACTCCTTTGGGGAGTTTGACCTTGGGGAATGCATTAATGTAAGGTCCACAGCCCCAATGTAATAATCCCACCCAATTTGCTGGGATCTTACCCACTTCTATCACAAACATACACTTCACCCTATCACTATTAAACCCCCAGATGTTCCTCTGCCAGTGCTGTTTAATATGCAGAGAGAATCTGAAAATAATTAAACTCTACGACAAGTGATATGACCCCAATTGCCTCATTCTAGCTGTAGTAGCATCGTGGACAAGAGTGTACTG
The DNA here is from genome assembly GCA_011952105.1 of Coreoperca whiteheadi. Taxonomy (NCBI): domain Eukaryota; kingdom Metazoa; phylum Chordata; class Actinopteri; order Centrarchiformes; family Sinipercidae; genus Coreoperca; species Coreoperca whiteheadi. The sequence goes on from CM022476.1 coordinate 25,050,938, forward strand.
CGCTACACTGTGAGGTTTGGGCACTGCAAATGTCAGGATCTTTGCAGAATCACAGCATGTTTTCCCTAATCAGGATTATGCACTCGGGCACACAAGGTGTAAACAGCTCATCAAAAAAAATCATGAATAAATTTGCTCTTTTGATGCACTGCTATGTTATTTTAGCTTGACCGTCTATCGTTGCCCTGCAGAGATTATAGCTGGAGTACAAAATGGTGTAGATTAAGTTAATTCTCTGAAATTACAGTGCAGTCAACTGTTTAAACAAGTTTCTAAATACAAAGTAATCCTACAGACTGTGTCTGTGTAAAATGTTTCAGGCAAGAATGGTCACAGTTTGAAATGGCCTCACATAATCTCCTGTCTCAATATAATGGTGTATGTTAATTTGTTGTTTCCTGTTGCTCTCTGTCTATACTACGCTGCCCACAGATACCCAACACTGGATCCACCAGGGGGATTTAGAATGTATATTACAGCAATGCAAATTAACTGGTTGACCACAGGCAGCACAGATATCTGAGTGCAGATTGACACCAATTCCAAATGCCATGCAATCTTCTTGCATGTCTCTCCTTTTGTAACCGCTTCCGCTTCCGCTGGCTCTGCAATCTGCATTCAGCTGTTCGGGACAGGATATGAATATTCTGAGCAGTTCTTTTGCATACACAGAAAAGCAAAGCAAACCCCTCAAAAAGATTCTTGTTAATCGTGGCATTTGCTAAAAGATTCCGAGAGGCAGCCAGTTGTCAGAGAGCTCACTGTGCAAGGAGGTGGCCCACATCGCATACCTGTGTCGCGCCTCCTCCCAGGGACCCATCTCTCTGTATGAATGATTGACAGGGCTTCAGCACTGCTAGACCTTTACCATGTTCCACATTTGTGATGAAAAATCGTCCCTAATGTCCTCCCCCTCATCTCCTTCTCCTTCGTGTTCCATCCTAATCTGCTCTTATGGGTCTCAGCCCGTGGCGTCTTAAACCCCTCCGTCTCCAACAGCTGCTGAGGACAGGGAGGTATAGAGAGATTAAATGAGTCTTTGCAGCCCCCTGAAGGAATACCACATGCCTCTCTGCCTCTAGCCCCAGCTAGTGTCTTTGATCCACTGTGTTTTCCAACCCAGTCGAGTCCCACTGGGTGCAAGAGGGTTCGTATACATGCCAACCTACATACAGACCTCTTTAGACTTCACTGTGGCTGTTGAGCTCATCAGTGTTTAGTTCAAGGCAGCTAAAAGCCTCAGCTGTTGGTGCTGGAAGAGACCAGGGCAAGAAAGCTTTTTGCTTGTGCTCCAGATGTCAGTTGAGTTTTGTCACTTCACTGTATACTGGTGATTATGGACCTACCACTAATGGGAGCAGTGCAATTACTGCTTTCCTTTTCTGCTTTATTGTCTCTCATACGAAGCCTTCTGTGCAACTTTGGATGCCAGTGCAGGACATGGATAAAGCGGTGGAATCAGTAAGATCCGCTCTAGTCCAAGATGGATCAGACATGATGACCAACCTCTGGGGAATGCCTGCTGCCTCATATTAGCCATTTGCAATTGATGATGCACAGCCAAATAAATGAGCGTGGATTTCCCTTTCCCTTCTTCTAGTACAAGGGAAACCCACAGACTTGTTAAACAGGAGAGATATAGTAGCCCTTTCCCTTTCTCTTGCTTGCATGCAACCTCTGTTGAAACCAATTCAGTGTTGGCCATCTCTGACACTCACTTTAGACTTCTCAGCACAGAAATGCATACATGTTGAAAACCTAACTTTCCATATGAGCGTAAAAATGAATATCAAAATCATTTACATTACATTTACATTTAGTCATTTAGCAGACGCTTTTATCCGAAGCGACTTACATATGAGGGCAATGGAAGCAATTATAACAACACAAGGTAACAAGAAGTGCACCAGAAACTAGTTTCCCAGCACAGTATACAAAGCTAAGGATAGGAATGTTTTTTTGTTTTGTTTTTTTCAAAAGAGATAGAAAGGAAGAAGAAGTTAGTGTCTGTCAGTTAGGTGTTGAAGGAAGAGATGCATTTTCAGGTGCTTTTTAAAAGGTGGCTACAGAATCTGCTGATCTTGTAGGAGCAGGCAGATCGTTCTACCAATGTGGAACAGATCCAGAGAACGTGCGCGAGTGTGATTTTGTTCCTTTTTGGCATGGTACCACCAGATGTTGTTTGTTTGCAGATCTGGCAGGAACATTGGTCTGTATTAGCGAGCGAAGATATAATGGTGCAGAACCAGTAGTAGCTTTGAACTTGATGCGGGCGACAACAGGGAGCCAGTGTAACCTAATGAAGAGAGGAGTTACGTGCGCTCTCTTCGGTTCATTGAAAACCACTCTTGCCGCTGTGTTTTGAATCATCTCCAGAGGTTTGGTTGTGCAAGCAGGGAGTCCAGCCAGTAGCGCGTTACAATATAAAAGACAAGAGCCTGGACTAGGACTGCTCAGATAGGAATGGTCTGATTTTCCTGATGATGTAGAGGAAGAATCTACAGGACCGGGTGGTGGTGGCAACATGGCTTTTGAAGTTTAGCTGATGATCAATTATCACTCCCAGATTTCTGGCCATGCTGGACGGCATAACGGTCGATGAGCCTAGTTGAATGGAGAGGTTGTGGTGAATCTTTGGGTTGGCTGGGATCACAAGCAGTTCAGTTTTGGCAAGGTTCAGCTGCAGGTGATGGTCCTTTGTCCAAAGCGAGATGTCACTCAGGCATGTCGAGATGCGAGAAGAGACAGTTGAAACATTAGGCGAAAATGACAAGTGGAGCTGCGAGTCATCCGCATAGCAGTGATAGAAAAAGCTATGCTTCTGAATGACCAAGCCGAGGGATGTCATGTAGATGGAAAAGAGTAGCGGTCCAAGCACCGAGCCCTGCGGCACCCTTGTATTGAGATGTTGGGACTCAGAGACCTCGTCTCTCCAGGATACTCAGAATGACCTACCTGAGAGGTACGATTTGAACCATCGCAACATGATTCCAGAGACACCCATAGCACTGAGAGCGGACAAGAGGATGTTGTGATTAACTGTGTCAAAGGCAGTAGACAGACCCAGTAACATAATTACAGATGACTTGGATGTCGCCTTTGCCAGTCTCAGGGCTTCGACAACCGAGAGCAGCGCGGTCTCCGTGGATTGGCCGCTCTTGAAACCAGACAGGTTGCGGTCCAGGAGGTTATTATGTGTGAGAAAGGAAGAGAGTTGAACACAACTCGCTCCAGAGCTTTGGGAATAAAGGGAAGGAGGGAAACCGGTCTGTAGCTTTCTAATAGTGTCGGATTGAGAGTGGCTTTCTTCAGTAGTGGTGTGATGCGGGCTTCTTTTAAAGCTGTGGGGTGAGGAATGAGTTGATGATGTGGGCCAGAGCAGGGACAACAGACGGAGAGATGGCAGGAAGGAGATGGGTGGAGATGGGATCCAGCGGGCAGGTGTTAGGGTGGTTAGAATGAATGACCTTGGAAACGTCAGCTTCAGATAGAGGAGAGAAAAAGGGGGGCAGACATGTATCTGGGACGCGTGTGAGATCGACAGGTGGCAGCGCAGAGAACTGACTGATGATGGCGGTTGTTTTCTTGACAAAGAAAGACGCAAAGTCACCAGCTGTTAAATCGAGGTGGGGGAGCAGGCGGAGAAAGGAGAGCAGAGAAGGTTTTAAAGAGAGCACGCGAGTCAGGTGAGTTGTTGATCTTTGAATAGTAGTAGTAAGTTTTTGCAAAGGTGACAAAAGCTGAGAAATTAGAGAGGAGAGACTGGTACAGAGGTCAGCGGGATCTTTTGACTTACGCCATTTTCTCTCAGCTGACTGAAGGCTGCCTCGATGTTCGTGTAGAACATCAGATAACCAGGGGGCAGACGAGGATGTATGGGCTGGTCTAGATGTGAGACGGCAGAAGTTGTCCAAGTAGGATGTGAGTGTGGAACACAGAGTGTCAGTGGCGCTGTCGGTATTCAAGAGAGAGAGCTCCTCAGAGGGAGGGAGCGCCGAGGAGACAGCAGAGGAAAAGTGGAAGGGAGCGAGCGTACGCAGATTGCGTCGGAAAGTGACCAGCGGTAGAACGCTTGCAGCGTCTGGAGGAGTTAGGTCGAGGTCGAAAGTCACGGAAGAAATTATCTGACGTGTGCAGTGGGGTGACCTGAGTGTGATGAATGTAGCAGTACCATGTGTAGATACGATCTAGTTGATTACCAGAGTTTGGTTGCTGATGTGGAACCCCGCTTGAGGTCAAATGATGCAGCCGGGTTGTTGAAGTCTGCAGCCTGTGGCTTTCCAAGGTGGATGTTGAAGTCCCCAAGTACCCCCAGGGGAGTGCCATCTTCAGGGAAGGATGAAAGGAGCACATCCAACTCCTCCAAGAAATGTCCAAGCTGGCCTGGGGGGGCAATAGATGACTACAAAGTGACTCTTAACAGGGTGGGTGATAGTGACAGCATGAAACTTGAAGGAGCTGTTGTCACACAAGGATGTTCGCCGTTTGAACTTCCAGTCATTAGGGATAAGCGGATCAGTTCCACCACCTCTTCTTGCGATGTGAGGACTGTGGGAGAAAGTGTGATAATGGGAGAGGGCTGCGGGAGTGGCGGAATCCTCAGGTTTGATCCACGTTTCTGTAAGTGCTACAATTGAAAGACCACATTGATTAACAAAAGCCGTAATGAAATCAGCTTTGTTCACAGCAGACTGGCAGTTCCACAAGCCTTTTGGGAAAATAGAAAGGGGCAGTTGTACAACGTGCAGATTATGAACATTGCGTTGCCGTTGGCATGAAACAGAAGTTTTTCATGTAGTAATGACAGTAAGGATTTGAAAACACATTGTATAAGAGCAGAAGGAAAAATGCAAGACAAATTTAACAGCAATAAGGAATCCAAGAAAGTGCAATACTCAAGTGCCCTGTCAATATCAATACCATCAGGAGTCAAAATATGCGACCATATTATTACACTGTGTGACTCATTTGTAACATCTGTTGGTAACATATGATTAAGTCTGGCTAGGAGGTAATATACAATATTGCAATGAAAGTCTGTTTGTGAGAGGAGGTGATGTTTAAGTCACGCTATGGAACAAATTTCTCCTACATAGAAGCAGAGCAAAGCCTCGCTAGCTGGCACATGATGGAAATTGAAACAGTGCATGTGAAATCTCCGGGCTGCTGTAACCCTGGTAACGTTCAGAGGGAATTTGGAGGATGGGTGATAGATTATTCTCAGTGAGCATCCACTAAGCTAATACAGCCTGTCCCTCAAGTGTGTGCAATTTTCACATTTGGTCCCCATTCAAGCCTCCTGTGGCTTTTAATTTCAGTTTACCAGCACTGAAGTGAGCTTAGACTATGTGTCAATTCAGTAGTCAGTGTGTCGCACAATGTCGCAGGGTAGGCTGTTCTGTAGTGTGCTAATAAACCTTCCAATATGTAATATTTTTGCTTCCCTTCTGATATTGTCATCTCTTTCATCTTGGCCTCCCTGAATCCATGTTGGATTTTGAATCTTTAATTTCTGAATAATGCTTATAATGTAAGTAATATTTTTGATATTGTAATGTTGGTGTTGGCTTTGATACTGCTCTCATACAGCACAGCAAGTGCCCCTGAATGTACCTGCATAACAGTAGTTTCTCGCCCACCACGGCCCTTTTAATTGCTTATATCCATAACTCTAGCTTCTGTTCATGCATTTTGTTTTTATTTACCCAACATATGTTATGGCATAGGTGAAACTCGCTTTGATAAGATGTGTAAAACTAGCTACCTTAGCAGTCACTATTAATGCATTTACATGCAGGACTTAGGCGGCATGTCATCTGCAGGATCCCAATATAGTTTATACAAAATATTGACTACATGCAACAACTTTAATCGAAGCAAATGAATATCAGTATTGGTAACAGAATTCCAAAGCTTATATTTATTGATTAGTTGTCAGCATGAATCTTATGCTTGTAAGTTTTTTTTATGCTTGCTAAATAAGATATTGGGCTAAATCAATCATTAAGAGTTGCTTGAGTAGTGATCTTTACACGTTCTGGACAGTTTGAGAGCTCTTTTACCCCACCAGGAAGCATTTTTATAGGGCACACTGCTTTGTAGTCCTGAGGATTTCCCTGTCTAGGGGATTACATGGAGATGATGCTTCCATTCGTCTGTCTGCATTCTCCTTGACACTATCCTCTGAGTTAGCAGGTCACAGGAACCCCTGACCTAGAGGTGCTTTCCATTTTCTGCCTGATCTCAGAGATGGTTTAGAAGAAAGATGTTCACTTGAGTGTATTTCCAGTATCTGTGTCACATGGGTTTCACTACTGCCCCGCCCCTTTAGGAGACTAGATTCTTCTGCCCCATTGTCACCAAAGTAAATGTCGGAACCATTTTTCACAAGCCACATATCTCCCAAACATTTTGTTGCTAAAATGGCTTTTTTCAGAGAGACAGATCAGGAGAAAATGAACTTTGTTTGAGACCTGTCTCTTTCTCAACCACACACTCTCGTGAGATCTGGCAACATCTGTTCTCTAACCATCGGTCTGGTTTCCCTGCTGCTGACGTCGCTTTCGAACCAGATTGACAGAAATTTGAAAGGGACTTATACGTGAAACCATTAATTAAAAGTTAAAACGTTAAATAGATTAAGCTAAAACTCGTGTTTCTTTGCTAAATAATGCGGTATCTTTATTAGTACCGAGTATCTTTGCTGGTCTCCCCCCTGTCAGTCCTCAGACTCCAAAGCCCCATTCGCCTTCACCATCATAACCATCATTACGCTGAGTGCAAAAATACATTAGCTCTTACTAGGAGCCACTAAGCTCACGCCCATCTGCTGCTACCAAAGGATTAATCAAATGATTCTGCCTGCCCGTTTACCTTGTTATACCTTTTGTCATCTGTTTAGTAAGGATACAGACATTTCAGCGAGCTATACACTTTTTTCTGATTATTCCTGTTATTACAGGTTGCATGTATCTGGCAGGATTCCATTTATATTTTCCTTGGGCTTTATTAGACAAATGAATACAGGGTGCATAGGAAACCATTACTGAAGGATAGGGAATGTAATTCATAAGGGGCAGCCATTTATTATAGTTTGCCGTTATGACAGAGACCTTATGGAAGTCAGTAACAATCATGTTTTATATTTGAGTACATTACAAGCTCCATGTTGCGCTGTGCTTTGTTCCATAACACTGTGAGGAATGTAATCAGTCATCATTATGTGCACCAGCAATGTTCTGCCAAGACTCAAAGTGTATTATTCCAGCACCGCTGCATGTTTACAACTTTATAGATGTTACACACGAGTTTACTTAGTACTCAGCTTGATGCCAATTACTTAAAGGCTTCTGCTGTCACACCTACAATTTGTTTCCTTTGGTCAGTAATTTACTTTTGATGTATTTTTGTACTGTTTAGGTTCTCACAACACAATTACAAGCAAAGCAGGACTTGTAAAGAAAGGTCACACTATAAGGTAGGCTTGGTGTTTCCAGTCTTTATGCTAAGCTAAGTGCTAGCTCCATATTTAAATGACACATATGAGAGTGGTACCGATCTTCTCAAATCCCTCGGCAAGAAAGCGAATAAGCCTATTTTCCAAAATGTTGAACTATTCTTTTGAGCCAAACATGACAGACTTCATTGGAATATGAGTATCAGTAGAGACTCTGTTTTCTCTTGGTTATGAACATCTTCTGGCTTTCAGATATCGACATCCAGTAGGCGAAGGTTTATTAGCACAAAAATTAGTTTAATTCGAAAAAAATAACAAGGGAGAACAGCAAAACCCCCCCGAACATTTAAGCATTCTAGGGTACTTGAAGTCTAAGCTTTATTAATTTCTGACCCAGCCACTGTCGTGCGGCTGCCGCACTTCTCATCAATGATAAAGTGCCATTATGAGACAAAGCACAGAGCGTCTTTTGAGCAGGTTAACAAGGGGGGATGGATTTTGGTAATTTTGCTAACATTATATATTATTGTGTTATTACATGCTATATTATGGTATCATTATATCATCTGGTTTGGAGTACATTCTCACTCCAAGTTAAAGGTTTCAAAATTCACTTGGAACAGGACTGATATAAGCATTTTAAGACTTATTTTGTGAACCCTGCAATAATATAGCATGTTTACACATGGAAAATAAAAGCAGAACTAAAGGACAGAGTTCACATAAGCTGCTTCAAACAGTGTTTACCTGCAAAGATGACCTTCTGCCTGTCTCAGTAATATTAACAGGACATGAGGCTGCAGAGATGAAACAGGCTGACAGTGATGCACACAGGAGAGAGGATTCTGGTGGATTCAATCTCAAAGCACCTGGGGAACATGGACATTATTCAAATGACTTTTACAGGCTAGTGATAAGCGAACTTAAAGGCTTTCCAATTCGCTCAGACCCTTTCTTTTTGAAATCTTGTGATCAGATAATGTTGCTCTTTACGACTGCAGTTATTTGGTCAAAATGAAGATGGCGATTTCAGAGACAAGTACCATTTTATATTTGTTGCACCCTCCATGATTGTGGGTGTTCTTGAAGCAAAAGGAACGAAAAGCGTATTGGCACCAGTCTTACATAACACAATGGTTTTATTTGGAGCATATCATTTATTTTACATTTAAACATCTGAGAAAATGGTCAGACAAAAGAGAAAGAAATACCCTTCTGGGGTTATGTTCTTTGGGGGGGGGGGGGGGAAGAAACACAATTTTACAGTGATGGAGCTCAGTATTTAGATCCACTACATCAGAATGCAAGCGTGCAATTCTAATTTGAGTTTAATTTGATTTGCATTCATTTGGAATTCCCACTGCTCCCCAGTGACCATGTTACTGAGCTGCCATATAGGCAGGTTCAATGTCCAGTGCATTTTCTTTATAGTTTTTCAGTTGTTTCTTTTGTAATGAATGCAGCCCCGCATCCTAGGAATTGCATTCCGTTTTAGACAGTTATGCATCTTGGGATTTACATTCAGTGCCAATGGAACTTGGGGTGGTCTATAGGCTTGTATCACGTTCTAGCACGACTGTCTTTTTTGTTAACTTAAACCACCATCTTTCCCTAACCGTAACCAGGTGTTTTAGTTGCCTAATCCCAACCATACATTAACCACAATTTATTTTACACTTCCTTAGCCTTAAAGGGGTAATATGTAAGACAAACCAACATACCAACATGCCACGAGTGAGGTGGAAGCAATGTATTTAGCCATATTTTAGCAAAACTATGACTGGGATGTATTAAATATATGGACGGACAGAAGGGAAGTTTATTGTGCTTGCAACAACGTCATGATGAGCTTCTGTGGACATTTAGATATGACTGTTTTTGTCTGTCTAAACCAAAAACCCTTTTTTCCTTTCGTGAAATTACGTTGATTAATTATTTAATAAATCCTGTTGTTATATGCCTTAAAGTAAATGTGGCACTCGGTTTGGCCATGTGGACACGTGCAGCATCGCTCGGTGTTTATATTTGCCAGTGTGAGTGTAAGTGAGAGCTGCTGTCCAAGTGTTGGAGATTAATCGCTTTAGTGAAAAGAGAGCTAATTATAGCAGACTGGGACCTGCACTCAATACATAGATCACTGTCTCCCTCTCTCTCTCTTTGTCACACACAAACACACACACACACACTGTGCATATAAATACAGAGTAATTAAATAACTAATTGAGACCTGGAAATCTGCTCTCATGTACAAGTGGACCTACTATGGACATCAGTGTTGCTGTGTGAGTCATATCGAAACCAGTAATGCCTGCCACCGGTGGGGCCCCTCCTTGTTTGCATGGTAGTAGCCTAGTGCAATAAGCACTGAGTGAGACATATTGAAAACATGGTTTGATTTGATTGATTATAGATTCAAGAAGCCTGTTTACATTTTTATTTAAAAGAGAGGAAATTTGTGTAAATATCATAACCGGCAGGGATAATGAAAACCAAAGCAAAGGGCTAGACAACTCCAGCATTCACGTGTTGTAATTAGAGGATTTTATTCCTTGTGGACTACCTGGGTATATACCTCAGTTTGAGGATTGTTTGCTCCATATGCTTGTGTAGTCTGTTATGATGAGAGTCTGGCCTTTATACTCCCTAGAGTCCCTGTGGCCATATGTGCTCCTCGCTCCAGCCTCCACAGTTGGACTGCGTCCTCTTGAATTGGCTAACAACCACTCAAAAAATATATCAAGCTCCTCAATAAAACCGTGAAGAAGTGCTACTTGGGTGTTTGGCATTACATTTACCTATTCTCTTTTGGGTAGAATCAAGGTACTTCATAAAAAAATCATGAAATACAATAGAAATCCTTGTAAATCTGGATAAATGTCTAAAGAATGTATGTTAGGGTAGATATTTGATATAAAAGAGAAGCATACTGGGAGCCAGATTCATTGTGTTCAAATATTACTTCCCTTTTTTCAGTATTGGACTACGTCTTTCTGTGACCTCTGTAATCCTAAAGCTGTTGACCAATCCCCAGAGTGGCTCAGAGCCCGCTCCTTCGCCCCGGCCCCTGGTGACAAGTCGTTTAACAACGCTGACTCCAACCACGGTCCCCTGTTTGCCCAGAAGCCATCGATGTGGCCTGTCTGGAAATATCAAGGACAGGCTAAGCCACTCGGCAGCGGTTTCTAGGGCACGACACATATCAGAACTGCGGTGGAGTTGAAATCTAGTTCAAACAGCAGCTGGGGGAGGTAGGGGAGGTGCGTGACGTCAGCTAAGTCCCCCAAATACGAACACTACCACCTCCCTCCATCCCGCCCACTTCATAACCAGAGTGTAGGCACAAATGGCTCGCCCTGCTGGGGTCATTTGTTCTAACGTGCCTGTCAATTGGACCTGCAGGAGGCTGCGTGAAGTTAATGTGGATAAGTGGTTAAGCTGCACTGTGGGATTGAACCTTTCACAATGCTATTTGACAGCACCTACAAGTGTGTGTAAATGAAAGCGAGCACCCGGGCTGAACCCTCTTCAGATCCACATGAGGACAAGTTTTGCCGTGCCGCTGTGCATTAGCCACTCAGATTGTTCGCCGATTAAAGCTCCTTATGTCCCTGCCCACATTTTGATCCTACACTAAGACTGCGGTTTTTAAACAACACAGAATCTGCTTATTTTTTCACGAGCAGGAGTTTTTACGCTGTCAGCTTTTTTTTTTATGGAAACAAAAAGTGTTATGTAAGGAACTTAACTGCAAGGAAAAATGGTCTTCTCCCTTACTATTGCCATTTTTATGAGAAAATTAAATGGCTTGACCCTCGTAAAATACCTAAATGTTCCTGGCAGCCGGAAGTGAAAATACAGAACACACCATGGCGTCCTCCCTCTTTTTTTTGTGTGTGAAAGGTTACAAATCAATACTTGTCATGACAGCAAATTCCTCTTTTTTTCAAGTAGAGCTCTGCTATAAAATGAGAATCTCTAATCTCTTCCTCCTCCCGTCCTGCTTTAAAGCTTTGGACATAATAATCTGACAGAGAGTCAGGGTGATAGTTTTTTTCTTCTTTTTGATACAGTATGTGGATTTTTGGATTTGTGATATAACTACAGTCTTGGTACAACATAACCAGGGCACTGACAAAGCAGATCTGTCTCGATATCGGGTGTAGTGATTATCTGAGAGTATTTGGGGGAGTGCGCAAGCTGTAGTAACACACAGGACTGGATAAATTTAGACAGTGATCATTTACAAAACATGTTGGATAGTTTTTAATTAGGGAGGAGGACAGTCTTTTTTTTATGAGTGGTGTTTCCCTTTGCATCTTTCTTTTCACTCCTCATTTATTTATTATTCGTGTCAATCAACTAAGTGATTCATTGACTCATTATTCCAGCTCTAGTTTGGCTGTGGCTTAAATGCTGTGTTTAGTGACATGGGAATATTCAGTAGAGGACACGAACGAGCTTAAAGCAGTCACTTTGAAAGGTTCATTTTATTTCAGCATTTCTTTTAAGTAGCGCTAATCATCTCAAATGATCATTTTATTTGTTTTCTTCCAGTAAAAATGGCTATTAACATTTCCCATAGTGGAACAACAATAACATTTAGGTCCCCAGATTAATGGTAGTCCAGAGCAACATCAAACGTGCATTTAACTTGCTACTGTGCTCACCTTTACTTTTTTGATTGACCCAGCTACTCAACTATATGCAGGTATTTTATACAGCTGTTTTCAGTGAAGACGCTCGGGTAAATGCCACTGTATGCACCAAGTAGCAGACAGAATAAGTTAGCAACTAGCTGAGGAACAGAGTGAAGCCTTTTGTAGCAAAACAGCCAGATGAGTCCCTCGCACGTTGATGGAGACCAAACCACAGCTAAACGCAGCGAATGTTGGAGAAATACACGACTACGAATGAATGCTAATCTTGTTCTGTGCCTGCTCGATGTGCAAATTAGCCAATAAGCTAAAACCTTAATGCAGGTTTTAAATCACTGACAAATCTGCTACATTGTTTTAATTACCACCAGTCTAAAACTGGAGCAAACAAAGAATGACAACCTAAATGCACTGTTCTTCAGAGTTATGTCTGGCATTGTATCATATTATTGTATCATATCTCATTGTATTGTATGTTAATATAAGTAATAATGTATGGTATTATACTAGATCTATTGTAGTGTGTCTTTGTAATGCACTGTATGACACTTCATATTGCGTTGCACATTTTCTCAGTCTGTCCTGTTGTACTGTATCTCACTCCAATGTTTCTTGCTGAATTGTTTTGTAATGTTTCTTGTTGTATTGTATTGCACTGTACCTCACTGTACCATGTCTTCTTTTCTGATTCTATCATAGTGTACCTTCTTTTTTGTTTAGAATCACTTCATATTTAAACAAGATGATCAAATGAGAGTAACTATAAACTATGCTAATTATCTTAGCTTAATGACATCGTTCATTTACCCAGTTGCAAATATGCTGAGATTGCAATAAAATTGTGCTATGAATGACAGTTTCACACCTCCACCATGCCTTTTATGTCTTCCGTATCTGTCATCGCTCCTTCATCTTCTCTGTCCTTTACCCCTTCTCCCGTCTCTTTCCCTCAACCGCGATTGTTGCCATAGCCACACGATCAACTGTGCAGGAGCTTCCGGCATGTTTAAAATTACATATCTCACTAAGATGAAATCTTGCTGCACAAGGATTTTCTTCTTAACACAGTGCGAGGATTTGCTCTCTTATACAGTAGATACTATTTCCCTGCCTTCCCAGTTCCTGTTCCATACAATCATTCTTACTGGAGATTATCTTCTATCGCGCTCCATTTTCTCCTCCTGGCGTTTTCAGCTCTCCCTCAGTACAGATTGTGATGTTCTGGAAGGTGTTACTTCTACCAGGTTCAGCAGGTATTTTGTAAAAGGGTGGCTTCCTCATCGAGGTTGGGTGATATATTTTGATGTAAGGATATATGCTGAGCTTAGCTGTTGGCAAAAAGCAGGATCAGATACGTCCTGCACAGGGAAGAAGCATTTTAAGGGTTTAAAACTTGCTTGGGATATTTTGGACAAAACTTTCTTGAGTAATTTCCTCTCCTATGGAGGTCTGATGATTATAACATTGCTGCTCGGCTGAGAGCCCAGGCCAAACTGACAGGTGTGTTAGGAGAGCCTTGGTGGAGTTAATTTGGATTAACTGCCTTGGCGACGAATAGGAGGCATTTTCACACCGGGCTTTATCTTCAACCCAGTTCCTCACGCAGCATTCAGCCTTCCCTCATGTATCTGAGAAAACACAAGAGCTGATGACGGGTACCTGCCTTAGACTGACATGAGTAATGGCCTGATGTTGTACTGCTTTGACAGTAACAGAGTCGTTGACGGGGAGTAGTCAAAGCCGTGTATCTCTGTGAATGACATGCCCTGAATTAATTTTTACTGTGTATAATGGTGTGTACATGGTACATTGGTATTTGTTTTGCACGCTGTCATATATTTAAATATATAAACCTGCTTGCCAAGAAATCTACAACTCCCCACACTCAGATGTATCAGGACATAGTTGAAGGTTTTTAATTTGTGCTTTTGCTTGCGTGGGACCAGGTAAAGCCGCGACAGCTCCTTGGCCCTGAACCTCCATCCATCCATAGCTAATGAGAAAGAGTGAGCGAGGCTTGCAGCAGCCACTGACTCACCTTGCCTGTATGCACTGCCCACAGTTACTTTCACCTGCATTCCTGTTGGCTGTGTGCCTGTTTGAATTTGGTAATGCATGGGACTGTTTATGGGCTGCTATTTTAGAGGACGTGCCACTCTGAATTCATCATTACTTGGATCAGTGCGATACTTCTAGATAACTTCTAGACTGGTGCTGACACATGCAAAGACAAGAGCATGCTATCTAAAATACCATTTTACAATCCTGTTAAACCTGCATTCATTTATGTTTTTGGCCTCTTAGGGGCAACAGAACAAGCTGAAAACTAAGTTTCCTTACAAAGTTGACATGGTGGATGTGTTAGCAAACAGTTGCTTATTTATCCATCCTGCAAACACAGAACAACATTAGCATTCATTTCGAGTTGTGTTTTTGGCCACATGATGAATGTAAGTCATTCTCTTTTAGCTCTATTTTGTTCTCCACCAACTCCTAGGGGAATTATCTGGCTCTGTTGCAGATAACTTTGTCTGTTTGCTGTCTGGTGCTGAGCAGGTAGCCTACAATGTATTTGTCTTTAATGTAGCGTTTCATTCAAAGGGTGTGTTCAGACGAAATGTGAGGCGTGATGGCATATAAAGTCTATGGAAAGATGACAAATTTGCCTGGGGCTGAAGTGAAAATGCGTCCACGCAATTTCAAAATGTTTTGACTTTATGAATCAGGCATTTCTTAATAAATGTACAGGCAGTAGAAGGGACAGGAGAGAGACTGGAGGAACTGGAATTAGTGGTGAGTTCAGAGATCAATTGGAGACTGTCCTGCAACATGAACACACACAGAACCTGCGCCGCTTCCTGGGTGAGGAACGGACGTATCCATTGTTAACATAGAAATATTAATTATAGTTAAGGGCTTTCCATTGACAAGTGTGACACTGATGGATCACATTTTACAGTCAGTATCAAATGAAGGGTATTGTATCAGAGGTGCCCCACTTTTTTTGGGGTGAGGCGGCATTTTTGCCACCTATTTGAAAGTGACAGCTGCACAGATAGACAGCTAAGGTGGGAGAGAGAGGGGGATTGACATGCATCAAAGGGCTGCAGGTTGGGATCGAACCCGGGCCGCTGCAGTAAGGAATCAGCCTTAATGGTACGCGCTCTACTAGGTGAGCTACCGGGCCACCCCACATAGTTACTTTAAAGGCCAATATCAACGGATGATTTGCCAATTAGATTTAACATCTATGCCAAGGCTGCGTGTCCCATTAACTTTTTAATTCAAATGGTCACATGGTTTACCAGCAATTATGCCTGAAACCCAAAATGAGTGATTGGCTCACCCATCATTGAATCTGAATCTGCTCCTGTGTACACTGATAAACAGCGGGGCCCTGCGAGAACACTTTACACGCTCAGCAAGTTCAAACCCATATCCACTGTATACTATGCATTTAAAGCTAAATTGTCTTCACATAAATGATCCATCCCTGCTTTGTCACCCATTTGTTCCCACGTTGAATTAGCTCCGGTATTATGTTAGGGCAAAATGGGCTAACAGGTTGCAAATCATTCACCCGGCAATGTTGTTGGAAAACCATTCAAGATCTCTGCCATCTGGAGGATTCTTAGTCAAAAGCAGGGCTCATCACTTGCAAATATGTGATAGAACATTTGTAATCTAAGTCAGGTATATAACAGGTGGTTATTAAGCTTAACATAGAGAGAGGGAGAGAAAAGATAGACTAGATATCCAGAGATAAAGGTATCAGAGAAGGTAGATAAGAAGACCATGGGTAAGAAAAAGGATAAGGTGTGCAAATTTATTAGTATTAGTATTAACCCTGACCGGTTGGCTTTCTATTTGAATCTGTAGGAATATCATTGTTGGTTTAAAATGATTCTACTGTTTGTAATGGTCATTTTCCATATCTTTTTTCTAAAATGATGCAGAGACGCAGATCTGTGATGAATTAAGTCTTTCTCTCTTATGAGGATAAATATGTGCAGATATCCAAGGGTAATGGTTGTAATATATCTGATATTAAAACATTGTTTTTATGGCAGAGTTCTGGGTTCATTAAAATATCGAATAAATGTTGAATATGCAATGAAACGTCTTTGCAAATGGATGAGTTTAATATTGCCGATGAAGCTTCGATGCCTTGAGTTACAGATTTGATGGAAATATCAGTTAGCTTTTATAATTTGAAACTCAAATGCAGGAAGTGTGGAATTCAAAGACTCACACGGACACATGTTATGATATATGAAAATGTTGAAAGGTATGAAATGATTTCAGTGGTCAAGAAGTGGTGAAATATTTGCAGCATGACTGTTCCAACCCCTTCAAACCAAATATTTTAACTGTTGTTTTAGCCGCTGGTTTCCGCTAAGGATGTACTTTCGCTGTTGGACTTGGAACAGGACTCTGCATATTTCTGGAAGGAAAATACAGTAAATTAAGAATTTCTTTCTAAAAGTAATGTAGCGCAGGCCATTATGCTCTGCTGTAGAACATGGGGTTATGTGTTTTTTTCATTTAAGATACTGGCTGTAACATTAGGTGTGTTTACATTTAGATGATATCTCAGTGATTAAAAAACGCAATGTTGATTCGGTTTGTGGTTACAATCTTTCTACATATGAAAACATTTTTTTCTTGCTGTATTTCATCCTGGATGATGGCAATGAAGAGAAAGCTGCAGTAAACATGTTATCGAACGCCAGCGATGCATTGACCCCCTGGGCTGTGTAGGGAAAGATGTTTTTCAAGGAACTCAAAATTGTGGGAATCATGTGGCGTACAGTGATAGTCCTACAAGTGAAATACCACTGAAAGTCTCTTTGTGGGGGATATACTTGACCTTTAAATATAATGCCGTGCCTCAAGGCCTCAGGTCCACTCAGTGTGGTGTTTTTGAAAAGTGTAGTGCTTCTTATGGTCCTGAGATTCATCACTCACCTCAGGTTGTAGCCTGAGTGACATAAGGATGAACGCACAAACAAGCAATGAATGGACACCCATCCATCCTCTCTGTCTGAATGTTAAAGTGATGTCAACACATGTCAGGAAAATGGTTGCTGCTGCATTCTCATAGTTCTTTCCCTGGATGCCTGTATTGAGAGATAATACAAAAAACAAACAACGATGGCACGATAACAGATGACAAAATGTGAAACTTAAATGATCTTAGCACGGAAAAAGGGACATTCCAGCGCCAGCAGCAGTAACACGATGCAACAGAAAAAGGACTATAGATATATTAAATGTGGAGTTGATTTTACAGTTGACTTTTTCTGCTATTGGCCTACACCCCCTATGCCTTAGTGGGTCACGTTCCCATCCACGTACTTGTCACTCATCTTTATGAGTTGGGTCCTGGAACAGTGTATAGCCAAGAGCTGAGGTAATCTGTATAAATAACACTGAAGCCAGCACCGAAACTGCAATAAAAAACTTTACTTTCAACACAGTAGTTGCTATAGCTTCCCTGTGCTGTGGCCATTAAATTCAACTTAAGGGATAAGAGTATTTTTCCTCTGTCAACTAATCCCATGAAGACCAAAACCATGTATTGTCTGTGTAGCCAATGCCTGATATGTGTTATTCCTCATAGAGCTCCATTGTCGTCCAAAAACGATTCAAAACGGATCAATGAGCCACACCGTTGTTGCTTCTTAGAGTTGTCAAATAATGTGTGTTTGCAGCACATGTGTGTTTGTGTGCAATTACAGATGCAGTGAGGCCTTTTCTGGGTGTTCAGTTACTTTATTTTTGTATCTGTACTCAGATATTGTGGATGCCAAGTGCGTGTTTGTGCGCGTTTCAGTGGGTGTTTTTGGATGAGTGAATGAGAGAATTGCCGAGCGAGTAAATGATTGAGAGAGCTAGCGAATGAGCAAATGTGCGAGCGAGCAAGTGCCTGAGCAAGTGACTTAGTCGAGTGTGTGGGTGAGCGACTGAGCAAACTAGACAGCGTTTGAATGAGTGTGTGAGTGAGTGATTCATTATTATTGATACAGTGTGTTTTCTCCCAGTGTTACTATAAGTGTTGCTGCAATGTGTTTAATGTTGTCTGGCAGCCAAAAGGTCTGCAATCCAGTATAATAGAGCATGTTGTTGCAGTAACTGGTGTAACAGTAGCTGCTCTGCCCACAGCTCTTAGCCTCACTACACGCTGCAGTGATCTCTGTTCACATTCCTCCTCTCCCTTGAGAGATACTCGGCTTTCCTCCGGCCTCTGCTAGATCTTTGCCTCGGATGACAGGGCAGGAGGAGCAGCGGCCAGGGCATGCCCTCGTTCCATTACCTGACTCCTGCAACTCTAATGGGGGAGTTTATGCAGCCTTTCTGACACTGGCAGAGGGAATTTGCTTTATTTCTGCTCTGTTCGATATGCAAAGTGGTCTGGTGAAGTGCCAAACTGTATTTCAGTAGTGTCGGGTGGACACAGCATCATTTCAGTCTTGGGTGTTTCTTCTTTTTCTCTCACTGCTGCTATTATTTTACGCCCCATATAGAGCTGTCATTTATATTCTTACATTAATTAAAATACATTAATATTACGTACATTGCTGCAGGGTCACATTACAGCATTCTCTAGTTTTCATGCTTGTATTACACTTGAATTATACTCACATTTTATTTCAGTCATTTAACGTCTTCATAATCTTCTTCCTACAACAAAGTATGGCTAAATATTCTCCCAGTGGGTCTTTTTTTAATGTTGTTTGTTGACCTTACTGGAGCGGCCCGGGTTCGAATCCAGCCCAGGGCCCTTGGCTGCATGTCATCCCCTGCCTTTCCTCTCTCTCTCGTTACTGTGACTGCCAATAAAGCAGAAATGCCAAACAAAAAAAATAGTATTCTAAAGCATAGCTGAAGCTAATATGAGTCAAATCAAGGGAGTATATTCTAAAGTTAGAGGCCTTTTTGATATAATATGTCGTATGTTTCTATCTCTCCAGTGCAGAAACAGAGAGGGAACTCCATACTAAAATGACAGTTTGGAAGATACCCACTTAATTTGTCTAACTCAGGCTGTTGAAGCTTCATATTAGCCCCATCTGAACTTTGGAAAACATTACGACACTGGCGTCCGCCCTCATTATATTAGAAGCAAGTTATAGAGGCATCTCCTAATGGTCGGTACAAACCGGAGGAATTATTACAGCAAGCAAAAACTATTTTAATGTAGATATGGGACTATTGTTTTAAGAGAGACTGGAAAAATTGTGAACCTTTCCTGTGTTTTTTAGCAATGATTCTTTGCCCTGTGTACTCTCCTCTCAGCTTTGAACTGTTCAATGGTTTGCTGCCCGTACAGTCTGGCGATTCCATGCGTTGGTCCCAAACAAACACTAATGGCCTGCCCTGTTGCATGTTTTAGCTCTCAGTTTTTAAGTAAGGCTTTTTAATTATTTATCTAACAGTAAGCTGTTAGCAGTTTGGTAGAAATTTACACGTTAGATGTTATGGTTAAGATTTGAGATTTTAAATATAAACATCCCTCTTACACTAATAGAATGGAACTTTTAATGTTCAGCATCCCTAAAAACCAAAAGGCCATGCACCACCAATAAACTGTTTCAGAATTGAATCTTAACTTTTAAAATAAAACTAAGAAGTAGGAGCTACAGTATAGTCATATTGCACCTTTCTTGGTCTTCACTAAGACCTCTAAAATCCACTGACATAACCAGTCTAAGTGTTTTTCCATGTCAAAAACATCACCTTTGACATGATAATGAATGAGATGGAGATCTATATTTCTTTTGTCCTCTCAGATCTTTGCAGGATCCCACATCACAGCGTGTTGGTTATGATCAGGGGGAAGACCTCTGAGCGGCTGGGAGGATTCATACACGGCCTCCCTCCCGAGCTACATGCTTCCTAGATCTCCAGGGGTCTCTGTGGTGCAGCTGAGAAGCCTGCCCGAATTAGAAATATGAACTGCAGCCTCCTCTGGCTCTTTAAAGCTCTGTAAGCGTACACACAGGCCCATTTGTTTGGGCCCTCTCTATAAAATCTATTACCAGTCCAGTTCTGTGTGTTTTCACCTTGTTTTTTATGGTTTGTGTCCTCAGCATGGGGCAACGAGGACAAAGCAAAGACAAACACTGCCTTTCCTTGTGCTATATTGAACTTGGCATGCAAAAGCACGGAATTTGAAACTGGAGATACTAGAGCTTCGTGTTGGGGGTTGAGAGTATATTCCACAAGCATAAAAATGGTGCAACAGATGCCTCACTTCCCAAGCGGGCGAACTATATTGTACTACCCCGAGAAATCCTCCTGATTTTCCACGCACCCGGAGCTACGTTTGATGACTCTGTGACATTAACAAGATAAGCCGACTAATTAGTGTTCAACACCTGAGCTCCAACAATAGCATAGCACCTCTCTGTTTCTTCCATCCATGATGCCGCCGCAGCAGCAGAAGAAGAAACAAGAGCTGCGTCTCTGCCTGTGTGTTGGAATGTTTTTACACCCATAGAGGGCAGCTGCGCTCTCCACAATCTCTGCTCTCTGACTAATAGAGTAACAGACACACACAGAGAGGGAGAGATATAACACAAGTCATCCGAAGAGGGGGGGGTGTTTTCCTGTGCGAGTAGCCTGGCATGCTCGTAGTGCTCAGAAAGAGTCCATTTCTTCTGTGTTGCTTTGTGGCTTCAGCCTATTGGAGTGTGTGTGAAGCAGCCTGCACGTCCCTAATGAAGTCAGGCATCTGCCAGAGACAATACAAGGGCTTGCTTTAAGGCTGAGCTCTCTTATACTTACTTTGTATCTCCCTCTGTCCCCCTCTATCTGAATCTTAAAAGTTTTTAAAAAGCCATCAACATGGCTGAGCTGGCAATGCAGAGGAGTAACCATTGATTACCACTGCCTTAAATGGCTGGGGGTAATGAATCATAACACAGTGAATAGTCGCTTCCTGACACGGCGGATTTCAATGCTCCTTGCAGAGCATGGCTACAGCTGAGCTGCTGTTCTCTGGCAATACAATTGGTTCAGGAAAAAGACTCTTGTAGATGTAATATGTTTTTGTCAAGCAGCGGAGGCAGAGAAAGAGAGGGACGGAGTGAGGGCTGGCATGAAATCAGCTCTCTGTAGTCAGGGTCCGTGCAGACACTGGACTGTAATAAACCAAACAATATCACATTAACACTCAAGGTCCGCCATTAATGGGCCCAGCTTTGGCCAGCAGACAATATTGAACATAATACACACACACGTACGCACACACATACAACTGTTTAGTGCCTACTGTCTCTCCACTGACTATATAATTCCATGGCTGATAATTTTAACTGTTATCTGTTGCCTCTGAAAAATTATTGAGCTTGTCAGCACCCATTAATTTACTCTGTGTCATAAATTAAGTGGCGCGGGCTGCGTTTTATCCCCCACTTGCCGGGGTAAATGGAGGCAGTTTTTCCGGAGGCTAAGTCTGCTTTACTGTACTGCACGTCACACATGACAGACTTTTGTTCTGCTTCCCCGTTGTTTGAAAGCCTGGAGAAAATGAGTCGGAGATAAATTAGCCACAGTCGAATGTGTGCAGCTCCAAACAGGAACAAGGATGTGTCCTCTAAGCTGAGTGTTGGAGCTGTGGGTTTACATGCAAATGAAGAAACAATTCCCTTCTTTGTCTCACATATATAGCACAAGAAACTCCAGGGACCTATAACAGTCTGTTTTATGATCTATGTCCTGGAAAATGTCAGTTTTACGTTAACTATGGTGGCCTCATTTTGTCATGTGTTAGGGCAGAAAAGTTGCCGTCCAAAACCTAAGCTGCAGTAAGCATTCATCAGCAACCAATTACATACTGCCGTCGCTGTGTGTCCCGTCTGTTGCTGCAACATGATTTGTACCCAAACTAAAATGAATCATGTACCTCAAATCAGCCAGTGAACAGCAGCAGGAGCATGTGGCTACCAGCAGGGTAGAAAAAACATGATTTATAGGCTTGGCTTCTATTGTGTATTGTACACCGACACCGCATTGTGCATCCACATCCGTCTCTAAGTGTAGCTGTCAATCAAAATTGCTAATGCTCACTCCCTGTAAATGCTGAATGTCTCGGGAAGGGAGGGGACAACAGTAGTGACCTTTCTGAACCTTGTAACTCATCTCATTCTCCTAACTGTGTGGGTCTCATGTCATTGTACTACAGTATGTAGAAAACAGGCTGATATATTAGCTTATTGCTTATTTGACAAAAAATCTTAGTACAGAAATGCCAAACATCCATCCATCCATCCATCCATTTTCTACCGCTTATCCAGGACCGGGTCGCGGGGGCAGCAGTCTAAGCAGAGACGCCCAGACTTCCCTCTCCCCAGACTCTTCCTCGAGCTCTTCCGGGGGAATACCGAGGCGTTCCCAGGCCAGCCGAGAGACATAGTCCCTCCAGCGTGTCCAAGGTCTTCCCCGGGGCCTCCTCCCGGTTGGACATGCCCGGAACACCTCCCCAGGGAGGCGTCCAGGAGGCATCCCGGACAGATGCCCGAGCCACCTCAGCTGACTCCTCTCGATGTGGAGGAGCAGCGGCTCTACTCTGAGCTCCTCCCGAGTGACAGAGCTCCTCACCCTATCTCTAAGGGAGCGCCCAGCCACCCTGCGGAGGAAACTCATTTCGGCCGCCTGTATCCGGGATCTTGTCCTTTCGGTCATGACCCAAAGCTCATGACCATAGGTGAGAGTAGGAACGTAGATCGACTGGTAAATAGAGAGCTTTGCCTTGCAGCTCAGCTCCTTCTTCACCACGACAGACCGGTACATCGACCGCATCACTGCAGAGGATGCACCGATCCGCCTGTCAATCTCCCGCTCCGTCCTTCCCTCACTCGTGAACTTAAACTCCTCCACTTGAGCCAGGAGCTCTCCACCAACCTGAAGGGGACAAGCCACCCTTTTCCGGCTGAGAACCATGGCCTAGGACTTGGAGGTGCTGATTCTCATCCCCGCTGCTTCACACTCGGCTGCAAACCGTCCCAGTGCATGCTGAAGGTCCTGATTTGAAGAAGCCAACAGGACAACATCATCTGCAAAAAGCAGAGATGAAATCCTGTGGTCCCCAAACCGGACTCCCTCCGGCCCCCGACTGCGCCTAGAAATCCTGTCCATATAAACAATGAACAGGACCGGTGACAAAGGGCAGCCCTGCCGGAGTCCAACATGCACCGGGAACAGATCTGACTTACTCCTGGCAATGCGAACCAAACTCCTGCTCCGGTCATATAGGGACCGGACAGCCCTTAGCAGAGGGCCCCGGACCCCATACTCCCAGAGCACCCCCCACAGGTCGCCGCGAGGGACACAGTCGAATGCCTTCTCCAGATCCACAAAGCACATGTGGACTGGTTGGGCAAACTCCCATGAACCCTCCAGCAACCTGGAGAGGGTATAGAGATGGTCCAGTGTTCCACGACCGGGACGAAAACCGCATTGTTCCTCCTGAATCCGAGGTTCGACTATCGGCCGAATTCTCCTCTCCACTACCCTGGCATAGAGGCTGAGGAGTGTGATTCCCCTATAGTTTGAACACACCCTGTGGTCCCCCTTTTTAAACAGAGGGACCACCACCCCAGTCTGCCAGTCCAGGGGCACTGTCCCCAGCCGCCACGCGATGCTGCAGAGGCGTGTCAACCAAGACAGCCCCACAACATCCAGAGACTTAAGGTACTTAGGGCGGATCTCATCCACCCCCGGTGCCTTGCCACCGAGGAGCTTCTCAACTACCTCAGTGACCTCAGCTCGGGAGATCGATGAGTCCGCAACCGAGCCCTCAGCCTCTGCTTCCGCAATGGAAGACATGCCGGTGGGGTTGAGGAGATCCTCGAAGTACTCCTTCCACCGTCCAAGGATGTCCCCAGTCGAAGTCAGCAGATTCCCACCTCCACTGTAAACAGTGTGTGCAGGGCACTGCTTCCCTCCTGAGGCGCCGGATGGTTTGCCAGAATTTCTTCGAGGCCGACCGATAGTCCTTCTCCATGGCCTCACCGAACTCCTCCCAGACCCGGGTTTTTGCCTCCGCAACCACCCGGGCTGAGGCTCGCTTGGCCCTCCGGTACCCATCAGCTGCCTCCAGAGTTCCCCGAGCCAGCCAGGCTCGATAGGACTCCTTCTTCAGCTTGTCGGCATCCCTTACTTCCGGGGTCCACCACCGGGTTCGGGAATTGCCGCCACGACATGCACCGGAGACCCTGCGGCCACAGCTCCGAGTGGCCGCGTCGACAATAGAGGTGGAGAACATGGTCCACTCGGACTCAATGTCTCCAGCCTCCCTCGGGATCTGGTTGAAGCTCTGCTGGAGGTGGGAGTTGAAGATCTCTCTGACTGGAGACTCTGCCAAACATTCCCTCACAGTACGTTTGGGTCTGCCAAGTCTGTCCAACTTCCTCCCCCGTCATCGGATCCAACTCACCACCAGGTGGTGATCAGTTGACAGCTCCGCCCCTCTCTTCACCCGAGTGTCCAAGACATACGGCCGAAGGTCAGATGAAACAACCACAAAGTCAATCATCGACCTCCGACCTAGGTTTTCCTGGTGCCACATGCACTGATGGACACCCTTATGCTTGAACATGGTGTTCGTTATGGACAAACCGTGACTAGCACAGAAGTCCAATAACAGAACACCACTCGGGTTCAGGTCGGGGGGGCCGTTCCTCCCAATTACGCCCCTCCAGGTATCACTGTCGCCGCCCACGTGAGCGTTGAAGTCCCCCAGTAGAACAACGGAGTCCCCGGTCAGGGCACTCGCTCGTTCGGGCTGAGCCCGGCCGGGCCCCATGGGGCAAGACCCGGCCACCAGGCGCTCGCATTCGAGCCTAGGTTGAGATAATCTAGAAACAGTCTGTCCACCAGAGAGCATTGACAATTATGCTTTTAAATGCATAACATCCTACTTAGCACATATATTGGTCTCAATTTTTTCGGTATTGGCCTCAAATATCCAGTATCAGTCGGGCTCTAAGAGAAATCCCACTCATCTGATAGTACAGGCCAAGAATTGTTTGTTTGATCTCATATCCAGCTACCTTTACTCTACATATTTGTACCCTTACTTTGTCCATCCATCCATCTTATCCTGCGCAGGGTGAGTGGTGGCGTCCACACTGCGCAGGTCACGCGTCTATAACTGGGGGCTGACGCATATAGACAAACGACCATTTACACCCATATTCAGACATATGGCAATTTGGGGTCTCCGCTTCACCTAACCTGCATGTCTTTGCACTGTGGATGGAAAACCAGAGCACTCAAAGGACACGCACGCAGACCTGGAGAGAACGCTGAAGGCTCTGGACATTGTTGGGCTGTCTTGGCTGACATGCCTCTTCAATGTCAATGTCGAGGTCGGGGACAGGGCCTGCAGAATGGCAGACTGCGGTGACGGAGTATCACGCTGCTCAGCTTATGCCAGGGTGCTGGAAAGGAGGCTCTGACCGATGGTCGAACCTCAGATCCAGGATTCTATCCTGGTTCTAAAACAGTAGACCAGGGGGGGGGGGTCATGGGAGTTTGCGTTGTGTTTTTGTTGAGTTTTTTGGACTTGGAGAAAACTTATGATGACTGTGTCCCCTTGGGAGTCTTGTGGGAGCTACTGCGGGAGTATGGGGTACTGGGGCTGTTGCTGCGAGCCATTCGGTCCTTATATAACCGGAGTGAGAGCTGGGACCTTATTCTCGGCAGGAAG
This sequence comes from Coreoperca whiteheadi, assembly GCA_011952105.1. Lineage (NCBI taxonomy): Eukaryota > Metazoa > Chordata > Actinopteri > Centrarchiformes > Sinipercidae > Coreoperca > Coreoperca whiteheadi. The sequence continues at coordinate 25,076,766 of CM022476.1, forward strand.
TCAAACTCGTTTCCAGCAGGTGTTGCTAACTGTCAGCAAGCTTGTTCGCACATTTTCTTCAAAAGATGTGTGTGCACCATCAACTCCTGTCTTTGCAACTGGCTGCAGACCATTGCTCTTTTCTTTATACTCCCTGCAAAATGTCACCATTTTAAATGCTGGTGTCACTCGGGCTTAACTATAATTTGTGAAATCAACTAGTACAGGCCCTTCTGGCATCAAAATTTCTGAATATTTAACAATACAACCAATTTCTATTAAATGTGTGCCTGGTTTGGGTTGACAGTGAGTGAACTGTCCTGCAGGATTTGGATGGATAAACAACCACAACTCTTGTTTCCAGAGAGAAGGAGAGCGTTGATGCTGTTTGACAGCAGCACACACAGCCTGCCGCAAAACTCCCTCATGAGGGTGAAACACAAGATGTAGAAGTCCTGTACTGCCCCCCAACTCCCTATCAACATTTCCTTTATCCCTCTCTACATACTTATTCCACATAATTCTTGTCCTTCTCCCCTTCTCTTTTTCCCACCATTCTTTTCTTCCTATCCTTCTCTTCCACCATTCCTGTCACCTCCTCTCATTTTGGATTCCCTCTTCTGGCAGCCTGCAGACACCATTTAAATTGGATGTAGCTTGTGTGGCTGATACGACACCAACGAGAAGTGAAAGACGTGATATTTATTTCTTCCGCCTGCAGACAGACATAAGTGTCACATCCTGGCTGTGGTGGGGAGATATTGGGCTGTTAGTGTTTGTGCGTGTCCTAATGTGGTCCTTTATCCCAACTTGTGAGGCTCATTATCTGAGCAATGTGCTATGGTTTCAGAAAAAGGTTTGACAGCCACTTCGAGACATCATCTGCCATACATCACTTTGGCCCGCTTTGCTACCCGGCAAAGGAAGTCATCGTTGAAAGACTAAAACTTCACAGCTCACTTGGAGCCGCTTGGCTCTTTTTCTGTCTACCTCTGCCATCTTTCTGTTCCTGCTCTCTTAGTGCCTTCTCGATGTGCTTCCATTTCGACAGCTTTCGGCCTGCGCTCTGCTGCAAAGACTAATAAAACCAAAAAAGCATATTACTATATCATTTGATGAGCATAGGAGCCTTTGTCAGCTTATCCACCTGCTGCAGCACAGAGCTGATATGATTCAGCACAATGTGGTTTGTTTACCTTTATGTAATAGTTTGGGCTATTTATGCAGCTTCAACTTTGGAAGCTGCCACTCTGAATACCAATCTCCTCTGTAGCGTTGCAGTGCTGCCGCTGCTGCATGGGTATTTACCACTCCTGGATGGATCCCAGATATATGGCTGAAGGCTTAAATAGATGTCAGAGAGGTCTGCACTTGCATTTTTCTATTGGGAGAATTCACTATGGTGTAACTTTTTTGGGTATGAAAGGAGAAGTGAGGTGAAGTGGGCCAGAGGATGCACTGAATGTGTGAAATATTTGGGACATGATATTGAGTTGCAGCCTCTTTGTGCAATTTAAAGAGTGTAACTCGTCGACTTCTCTTTTGTGTCAAGTATAGATTTTGCAAGGGAAGTTAATGGGGAATAATGGCTTTTACCAGAATTCATCTTTGTGCTAATGTTTTGTACATTTATATATTTGACTCAGGACTCGCAGAGGGTGACATGGCAATTAAATATTGAATCTTTGTAATGCAGGAAGCCAGACAGACTGGGAGCAAAGGGAAGGATGGGTGTGAGGGTGCATGAGTGTGTATAAAACCTCGCGGACAATACAGTGAATTTTTGCTTGCATTTTTGAGTGCCACTGATAGGGGATCGGGGCGGGGAAGAGATTCCATGGAGCATTAGGTCCGTCTGAATGGGTTTTCACTCTGTCATAGCACGCTGCGCTCCAGTTTTCTTAACAGCGTTGAATCACCATTTCCATTTCTCTAATTCTTTCCATCTTTTGTTGCAGGCAGCAGACTTGGCAACTATTGTTTGACACGTTGCTTGTGCCAGAAAAAGCTGCACGTGTGTGTGTGGGAGAGTTGCGACTGGCTAATCCATAAGCCATAATAGGAGACTGCTGCTTTAATGCCATATCAAGTGGAAGCGTCCACATTTCTCTTTGCCTCTATCCATTTTGCAGCCTATCAGAGGTGAGATTGGAGGTTAAATGGAAACCCTGACAGGAATTTTCATTTAGTGGATTGATTCAAAAAAGTAAAAGCATTATTTTTCACATGGACAATCATGCATTTTGGGTTTTTATCATGTGTTGGAATTTGTGAGGCCCTAGACTCAGGAAAGGATGCATAAAGAACTATGTTAATTTAAGAACAGAAAAATGAAATGAGTGTTTTGAGGATTTTCTGCAACAGCAGCAATAAGCTTCTTATTAATCTGTGCGCCCAAGATAAATGAATATTTTATGTCTGAAGATGGAGCAGGAGACAATAGGTCATAAAGTCAAACGTAGACGTACCTGTATTAAATCTGTTCTACGGTTTGAAGATTGGATCCGAAGTCTACAGAGACTCATTTTTACACCGAAGGGAATCAAGGCAGAAACTTTTTTTTACTTCAAAACCATTGAATCCAGCCTTTGAGGCACTTTTACTAGTTTCCATTATGCCTCGGCTGAATTATTTTTGAGGAAAATCTATTCTATCAAGGTGAGCTTTGGAAGAGGTGCTTTAGTATTAACTTTCATAAGAATATCAATCAGCCAGCCACTCTGAGTGGGTGAAAAGACGAAGGAACAAAAGTTCTGATGGTTTTTCATCTCTCCCCATGCAGAGGGGCTTTAATTGTGGTTGTTTCTCCTCACTGAAATTCAGTAAGACCCCTTTCACCCCCACCCTCACTATCCCTCGATCCCATTAGCAGTGAACTCATGGGACCTCTGGTCAACCAGGCACGGTCACTGACAAAAGACGCCGGCTAGTGTTTCTTGGCAGGAAATGTCCAGTAGCCTTTAGATGATGAATAATGGTATGAGGTTCTGGAGTCTCAGTTTTAGGCAAATAATGCAAACGTAAATGAAAAGTTCAGCATTTTGGGAAATGCACTTATTCGCTTTCTTGCCTAGAGTTACATGAGAAGATTGATACCACTTTAATGTTTGTACGCTAAATGTGAAGCTAGAGCCAGGGGAGTGTTAGCTTAGCTCAGCTGAAAGACTAGAAACAGGCAAAAACAGCTAGCCCCTTGAAACCACATCTTGTCGATTTTACACTGTTTTTGTATGAATTAAACAAACAAGATATAATGAGTTAAGTAGTGAGCTGGTAGACAGATATTTGTTTCTGTTTTTGTTTCTCTTAGCTAAGCTGACCGGCTTCTCGCTGTAGCTTCATAGTTCCCGTGCAACCAGGAGAGTGGTATCAATCTTCTCCTCTCACTCATGGCAAGAACACGAACAAGCGGATTTCCCAAAATATCAAACTATTGCTTTAATTCCTTCATATCATCGTTAAAATTATTAAAGCAGAATTTAAGTAAGCTGGCAAAGTTTAGTTTCTGCTAAAAATGAGTAAAAGTAAAAGTATCACTGTAAAATTAACAATGTTCATTTACATAATTTACAACTTTGGCATGGATTTAGCCATTAGCCCTCTAACACTGTGCATGTGGGAACATGAGCCTTCTGGACAGAATCACATCTGTTAACTCCCTCCCTCCTGTCTGTGTGTGCGAGCTGTAACGTCATTGATAAAGAAGCCAGATCTCCCTGCAAATGACTTCCACATTATGTCATCTGTCAGTATCAATTAACCTCCAGCCACTAAGTCTGAAGCCAAGAACTGCAGACAGTGAGGATATTCAGGGGAAGTGTTGCTGAAAGGCCCGAAAATTAGACACGCTGCAGGTTTGAATCCTGTGTCATATGGGGAAAATCAATGCAGTGAATGTGGAAGGTGACAGGCCTGACCAGTTCTGTCTAGTAATACATTTAAGTAATTGGGGTCGTTTATTTGGCCCGTAAATTCACACTTTAAAAATGACCACCGACTCTGCATCCGATGTCGCCAGGTTTCAGGTGAAAAAAAAAAACATGAATTCTGCGCAGTGTGTTTCTAGCTGTACACAGCCTCCACTACCACCACACACGTGTGTTTCTATGGTAACAGAGAATATACTCCCTGGCACTTCAAAGCAGCGTTTATCTTTTAGCTCTGTCAGTGATATGCTTTTGCAATGGACCTCCTGCTGATGGATCTAAATGTGAAATTTCTACCGTTAAACCTAAGTGTTTCTTAGCCACAGCTATGAAACTAATAAAAACAGAAACTTCTCTCACTGGATGTGCAGTGGGAAGAAATCAGTTGAAGCCAATAGATAGGGATGTTGTCTTTGGGTGTGAGAGCAAATTAAAATTATTATAAATCGCATCAATCTTGGATGAGATTTTTTAAATGGATCATTAGGTTTAATCGTTTTACTCATCTGTCCACAATCTGGGACACACAGATCATTTTGTTGTCTGTTTCTCATCAGTGACAGTATCATCAAGAACGGGCCAGTCTCACAAAAACTTCCCACATGCAAGCCAAACTGTATAGCCAGGGCCCATATGGTCCTGCCTGTCAGTTTCCTATCATATAAGACAGGGAAAAGCAGCACATCCTTATGTTTGGGAAGTTGAAGCGAATGTTTCATATTTTTCTTCTGTATCCCATCACAACTGCCCTGATGAAGTTTCCTCTTATCAACTGTGTAAACCAGCAGATGATCGAAGACCGTGCTGACAAACATGATCGATAACTAGAACATAATGGTTTTCCAAAGCCAGTGTTACCATGTGACAGTTGTGTCTGTGTATTTCGCAGCAGCGGCAGGAAAGGCATGAGTGTGTCCAGTGCACCCTGGAGAATTCAGAGAATACTGAATCGAATTCATGCCTCGTCTGAGTTTGTGCTGTGCTCCATTGTGTTTCCTGTTTGTCTTAACCTGCCCTTTGTAGGTTGCCCTATGTCAGCTTTCTAAAATACACTGCATGTTAGAACAAAGTTTAGATTCTCAGCCAGACCAGCAGGGGCTGCCTGGTTGTTTCTGCCTGGGCGCTTTCCAGGTGCCCACTAGACTGTGACCGAGGCTCGGGCTTGGGAGTGGAGGCTGTGTGTGTGTGTGTGTGTGTGTGTGTGTGTGTGTGGGTGGGGGGGCTGGGGCTGGCTGCTGGAGATGTAGGTGCAGGCTGGCTCCTCCGACCCCTTAGAGCTCCATCTGGACCGTGGGGGGCTGTCATTTAGCAGTGCAGGGCCTGAGCGGAGGAGCAAATTGCTTTTTAATCGATCATATTCCCAGTAAAAGCCACTCCCAGAAGCCACTTGCCTACTTTCCATTCTATTTATGGAAGCTCTGTGACTCTGACTGCTGTATGTGTGCTGTGTGTGGGTGAGGGGGGGAGAGACAGAGAAGAGAAGAGACAGTAGGGGAGAGTTTTGTCAAGTCAGTAAAAACCAGTGGTGGAAGAAGTACTTCCATGGTCCAAAAATACTCCATTACAAGTCAAAGTCCTGAATTCAAAATGTAAAAGTACACAAGCATTATCAGCAAAATGTACAGTATCAAAAGTACTCAGTATGGAGAATTTGGATTTTCTCCCGATATGAAGTCTCATCGTTGTTTGTAATCTGGCCGATGATCGTGGTGTCGTCTGCAAACTTCACAACAGAGTTGTCTCGATGTCAGGTGCTGGAGCCATGGGTGTACAGCGTGAACAAGAGGGGGCTGAGCACACAGCCCTGGGGGGCTCCGGTGTTGAGCCCTGGAGTGGAAAAGGTGTGACAGCCAATCTGAACTGTCTGGGGTCTGTTTATAAGGAAGTCCAGTATCATATTACAGAGTGTGGTACTCAGAGTGTTAAGTTTTCCCATCAGTTTCATGGGGGAGATTGCGCTGAATGCTGAGCCGAACTCAACCACAACAGCATTCTGATATAGGTGTTGTTGTTCTCAAGGTGTGTGAAGACTGTGAGTGGAGGGCGGTGGAGATGCCATATCCTCTGTGGATCTGTTGGTTCTGAGAGCAAACTGGCGAGGGTCCTGGCTGCCTGGGCTGTTGTTCTTTCTGTGCTGGAGAACGAGTTTCTCAGAGCACTTCATCAGGATGGGGGTGAGAGCCACAGGGCGGTAATGGTTTGGACTAGACACAGCAGTTTAGAAACAGCGATGATGGTGGCCGTCTTGAAGCAGGTGGGAACAATCTCCTGTGACAGTGATATGTTATAAATGTCAGTAATAACGCCAACTAGCTGGTTGGCACATGTTCTTAATACACGGCCAGGGATGTTATCAGGCCCAGCAGCTTTACTCATATTCACTCTCAGCATTATTCTTCTCACATCTGCTGTGGATGCTGACAGTGGCCGGTCCTCTGGTGGCGGAGTAGACTTTACAGCGGACTCTTTGTTGGGGAGATCAAAACGAGCATAAAATGGGTTTTACTCACCTGGTAGCGTGGCCTCACACATGATGAGCGCTTGATTCTGTAGCCTGTGATGTTTTTGATCACCTGACATATATCTTTATCGTTGTTGGTGTTGAGGTCTCTCTCCAGTCTCTCCCGATGACTCCGCTTTGACTCCTTGATGCCAGCTTTCAGTCTCGCTCTGACAGTGTTGTATGGTTCCTTATCCCCTGACCGAAAGGCCGCCCTCACATCTCCATTCATCCTGGCTTTCTGGTTAAGTTTAGCCTTGTGTGTGTGTGTGTGTGTGTGTGTGTGGATGTGTTGTTGCTCATTAAAATCAGAGTACTACAAGAACCTTGTCATACTGTGGTTATAGAGGATATGAAGCAAGCTGTTTTGATAGCAAGCTGTTCCTTTGTATCTGTAGAAGGCAGTGATTCCAGAGCAGTGAAACACGAGCATCAGACACTTGTCCATTAACAACAGAAAGAAAACCCTACCCACCATTAAACACCACAGCGCTACAGTCAAACATGTCATGTGCTTTTATAGAAGCCCAACAATGCGGTAATGTGATCATTTCACCAGCTCCAGTTTCTTGCATCTATTTTGAGTCTGATGCCCAGTGTTGAGTCTCACACTAACAGGCGCTACTGTGTGGTGTGCGCGGGTAATAAATTATGACTCAGCTGAATGCTGCCACTGATTGTTGGATCCATTTTCTAAGATGCCGTTGTTTCTAACTAATCTGCCCCTCGGGGCTCTTGAAAAGGAAGTTTCAGTCTGTATTTGCTTTCTCTGTAGAGCACATTGTTTTGTTCTTTTCATAAAGCATAGAATCACCCCCTTTGTAAAATCCCCCCCGCCCAAAAAAAAGCATCAGCTGTAATGGTGTCACATAAAAGATCCTGCAGAATGAGCAATACCAGTGAATGAGGCCGCCGCTTGCAAGAACTCCTGTCAGTTTTCCTTTGCAGGCCTCCCAGGAATTGTAAATGTCGTCACATACCCAACAAGACAGGTTTTTGTTATTTGCTGAAAATTAGTTTTGGGGTGTGTTTTCTGTTTCTCTGCAGTGCACCAGAAAATGTATGACTATTTAATGTGACTTTGTAGGAGTTATGAAGACAGGACCTGAATTAGAGGATAGCACAGTTCTAAAATCTCTCTCCTGATTATTTGGAACCTCATCTGTTCTTTTTTTGTGTTGGCTCGACACTCTCTCACACTAAAGAAAAAAACATGCACATAGACAAAACACAAGCAAATGAAGAAAACAACTCCACCAATTTGACAACACATGCGCAGTAATTAGAAAAGAAAATGCTGCAAATAAATAAAACGGGCAAACTGAGAAACACAGACTCACATACAAGAAAAATACAGACGCAGTGCAAATTCAGACTACACAATCAAATATTGAAATGGGCCTAAGATTCAGATGCCAAAGACAAGTACAGAAATGCGCTGCAAATTCAGAGAACACAAGTAAATAGAGTCAACACAACTAAATACAGGGCTACTGTAGTATTTCCCTCATAGTTGTGGATGTCTGGAACATCTGGCGTCCCTGGATTCTCCCTGATTATGACCTTTCACATGTTAGTTGCACTGCTCAGCTAACACAGTTCTAGGAGTGGGAGACTGAGTGAACTGAAGAGCTCAGACTGAGGAAGAGGTAGAGGAAGGATGGAGAGCTATGTCAGGTACTCAGCTGGAGGTCCAGTATTCTCTCCGTCGGTATCTTGTCACGGTCTCGCCTCCTGACCAAACAGGACATGAGCTTTACCACCCCATGCTGCTGTCTGGCCCTGCTGCTGTTCTCGTGTACCATTCATTGCTTTTATTCAGGTAGGTCTCTGTGGTTTACCACTCCTCCTCTCCATGCTGGGTGTGTATTTCACCACAAAGGTTCTCCAGCATCTTTCTTATTCATCAGACTCGTGGCAAACCCATAAATTCAGTGTTTGGTCTTAAATTATAAATCTGATAGCCGCCAGTCAATACTGTCAACCTCTGATATGCAGGCACTTCCTCTGTAACCACAGCTTGTTGATGTTTTTATTAATGTAATATGTATGGCCTTGAAGGGTTTTACTCAGCAGCTTCAGGATATAAGTCTGTGAAATGTGCAGTGAAACCCGCCCTCACCCTGCCTTTAGCTAACAGGGGAAAAAAACGATCTGGCTTCATTGCATTAAAGTGATAGCTTTGATTCACTGCAGTTAAAAGAGATTCCGATTTTCCTATTAAGTTTTCACACCAAAAACAACCTCTCAAACCACACCTGCAGCATAATCCATTTCCCCAATGGCCTTCTTTATGCTCAGTAGATTCCAAACCCACAGATTTAATTGCAATGTTCTATCCAAGCTAACTCAATGGCTAGAGTGAACCCACCTCCAGCTTGATTGCTGGGTTGAAATTCTATTGCAGTTTGCTCAGTAGCTCCAGAGCTTGAGAGAGTCGAATTTGGGGTATTATTTTAAAATTGGATGTTGCAGCAATAGGTAGCGCATTCTAAAATGTTGAATAAAATGATGATCTATTAGGCCTAATGCAATTCCTTTTGTTAAGTAAAACTTTCTACATATCTGTTTCTTTAACCTCTCAGAGATAACTGACTGGACCACTCAGTCGGCGCTTGTTATTTTCTGTGCCATTGATTACTTTCTCCCATTTGATGTGTGGTGCAAAGCCCCGAATATATATCATAAATATAAATCATATTAATACATAATCACCATGGGCAGAGGACTACAATTGTATTGTTGTATTGATCCTGACCTGTATATTCAAATTTAGAAGAAAACTACAACGGTTTTAATAGAATTTAATGGATAGATATTTCAGTTTTCATTGTTCATTCAGTAGTTTCCTTATTCTTGTAGGTTGTTAGGTAGTTGGCAGGTAGTATATTCTCCACGGGGATTTTGGTCCCATTTTTCTGAAACCCCAATAGTGAGAAACATGTCCCATTGGATCGGAAGCCCACTTGTCCGACAGCCCGTTATCCCCAAAACAAACGGCCATTGCTTCGAAGGCCCACTGCTCTCTCTACACACTCTCCCTGCAGTTGTTAGCTCAGCGACTGCCAGCCCTGTCCTTGGTGCTGAATCGGCCCAGGTTGTGTTGCCCAGGGGGGCGTGCACCAGCTGAGGTAAAATTTTGTTCTGACATTGGAAATTTGTCTGCAACAGTGAAACCAAAAGTCAACCATGATCTTTTCCTAAACCCAGTCAAGTAGTTTTGGTGCCTAAACCTCACCAAACTGCAGCCATTTCGCTACGTTAACCACGTGTTAACTGGCAGAAAGCCCTGAGTGCAACATTTTCCCATGTGAGTATTTTTGGAGCAATGGCCGTTTGTTTTCAGCATAACGGGCTGTCGGACGAATGGGTTTTTGGTCCAATGGGACATTTTTCGGACTATTTGGGTGTTGGAATAATGGGCCATCGGAACAATGGGCAATCCCCACGCTTAATATGAAGCTACAGCCAGCAGCTGACTAATTTAGCTTAGCATAAAGACTGGAAACGAGGGAAAAACACTAGGGTGGCTTCCCTTTGGACAGAACCACTTAGCGTACAGATAGAGTATGGGTGTGGTACCAGTCTTACGCTCAGCAAGAAAGCGAATGTGCATATCTCCAAAAATGCCAAACTCGTCCTTTTAATGCTTGTATTTACTCGAATTAAGCAGACGTCTAAAGTGTTTTTCACTCTGTTTTTTAGGTTTAGCATCTCAAGTGTGGCTCTGGCATGATAAATGTCAACCTTTCCTTTGTATGGGTCTTTCTCCTCAACCAAACGTGAGTTCATCCTCTTTTCAAACAAGTATGTTGTGGTTTGCTGTTACCAGTAGATTTATATAACATGGGCTGCACTCACAACTATCACTAATCACATCTGCAAATAGGCTGAAAGACCACAGAAAGTGGTAAAAGACAGCAAATCTATCAAATACTGTAGGTCTTTGTGCTCCCAAGTCTCCATTTACATCCATAAAACCAATAGTTTTAAAGCAATAGACACAATCTCTGCTGTTATATCCTTGTTTGGGATTTCTTACACCGATCCTCAGTAATTAGAAAATACATTTTCAACAACTTTCTTGGGTTTCCCTTGCTTTCACTGTCTTCCAAAGTACTGATTTTCTTGTTTCAAAGAGCTAAAGTTTAGCTGCCACCTGACAAACAATTCAGGCCGAGATGTTGGTTGCCCGGGAGTTGTAAACTGAAGTTGAACCTATTTGTGGAAGCCCTGTGCCCAAAAAAGAAAAAAAAAAGGTTCAGCAAAACGGTCAGCCTTTTCTTTGGCCACTTTCACTAGAAGACTCTCTTTAGCTGTTAATTTACGAGAACGCCGAGTCGCTACAGTAGCTTGTTCCTTTTTGCTACTGAGGTTAATCTTGTTTCTGGCAGCGAAAACCGGTCATTTGAGTAGTTTGGCTTACGAAATAGTGGATTCCAACTCCAGGTCATGTTTTGTTTCTGTCTTGGTCTTGTACTTTTTGTTAAATGGGACTGAGCTACTGCGCTGGCTGTCCTTGGGGGAGCAGTACATCACCAGGGCTGCATCTGTGCACCTCAACCAGGAGTTACAGCCTGGCCTCGGATGAGATATCAGCTTTAAGACTTGACATGAGGGGAAGATTTAAAGACTTGCAAGAGATTCACACATAATGGTGAAGACAGCCAGGCTCTGACATGCAGTTATTGAAAGCACTGGGACGGGAGATTAACCCATCTCCACCACCTCCCTCGGGCTGTGATTCTCCCCCGGTTGGTATCCCCCTGAGAGGCAGGGCTGCTGGGACAGAACCACTGAGTGATTCCTCGCTATCATCTGCTGCTTCACTGCCCGTTAGCGTTTTACAGTGTACAGCTAAAAGCACAAATGTTGTTACTTTGTTTTTATGATTTCCCATTTCATTTTCTACCTCTTCAAAGCCCTAAAAATCCTTCCTTTATGATTCATCAAGGTGGGAATAAGTGGCCATCTGTGGACCGACTGTTTACAGCAGATTGGCTTTAGGAGAGGTCAAATCACGGACACACACTCAATTGCTCCTTAAGCACCCTACAGTTCAACCAAGAGTCATTAAGTGGATGATGTTTGAGAAGTTTTTGAATTAGAGCCTGTTCGAATTATTTATCAAAGCAATTTGTATTCATTTCTGAAAATACCTGTTCTGAAAAAGAGTTTTCCTTATATAATATTACAGAGAGAATTTGCGCAAGCTCTTCTCTTATAAAGCCTCCTGATGAGTAATGTGGAATTTAGCAACAACTTCTGTTTTACTCTCTTAAAGATCAGGCAGAGCAATCACTTTCTTTTGTTTGTATTTATATTATTACTTCAGGTTAGCTAGGTTACCTTGTTCTCTCTGTTACTAATAGCCAACACACAGCTGCTGTTTGCATGCGTGATCACAGCTGAATGGAATCTTACCCAGGGATATTTTTCTCTTTAAATACCATGTTCAGTGTGACCTTTCACAGTAAAACAGCAGCTGCCCATTCATTTATATATACAGCAGCCTTAACTAGACCTGCAGAACATGTCAGGGTACAACAGGTTCAACTTGTAACCCTTACTGGGTAAATGCTAGTCAGAGAGGGTTAAGTGCACTGATGTAAGGCTCCATCGACGAGCCCCGCCTCTCAAATCAAAGTAGTTTTATCCTTGAATCCTTGGCCCTCCAAAATGGCATCAGTTTAATTAACTCTCTGGAGCCTTTCTAAGAAAGGCCATTTTAGTAGAGTGGACATGCATATTAATCTACTGGCAAGGGACCAATTATGGTTGACTGTCACTGCGCGTGCATTACTTCTGTGGACTAATGTGACCTCTCCAAACCTAAGCTCAGCGATTAAATGCTCATGTTCTCAGGTTTTATGTAGTTGAACTTCAAAATATAGGAAATCATGAGAGCTGTGCTGAGGTGGGTTGTTGAGCTCAGCGTTCCACACAAATGCTGTGAATTTATATTAATAGAGCTGCAGCAATTAGTTGATTAATCGATTAGACTTTCGGCTGAAAATTAATCAGCAGCTATTTTGATAATCGATTCACTGTCGTAGTCATTTTTCATGAAAAAATTCCAAACATTTGCTGATTAAAGCTTCTCAGATTTGATCATTTGTTACTTTTCTTTGTCACGTCTGGTTGCAAACTGAATATTTTTCGATTTTGGACTGTGGATCGAATAAAACAAGCAATTTTAATTCATCGTCCTGGACTTATTGAAATGCTTCTAAAAACCGTGGAGGTAATGGATTTAACAGTACAAAAATAGGTCATACAACATACAGTGCACTCGGCAAACAAGCTAGCTAGCCGTTACCGTGTAACCTGGCCAGTTCACGAGAGATATGGCCGAGTCAATAAATAGCAGCACAGTAAGAAGTAAGAAGCAGGCCTTCATTGGTGTCTGGCTCGTTTCAGTTACGTCACGTTATACTTGTATACATGTTGAGCAAAAAAAACCCTGAGACACCAACAGTAGCTAGTCGGTAACTAGCTCGTTAGACTTTCAGTTCCCACTGAGGTCACCCATGCTTATGCTATTTTGGATAAAAGTGTTCACCGAATGGGATAGCTTCTGAGTTGGCTCAGCTCTGTCCTGCTCTTTAGCTAAATGGAAATGGAAATTGTTCCCAGAAGTTTTGAAGTTACTTTTCCTGACAGTGGCATTGAATGTGCACTGGAGGACTTTTAATAAGGCAGCCTCAGCCAGGAGTCAAACAGACTGTCTCGAAGGGCCAACAGGACCATAGCCATGAGCTCCCAGCTTTCCCACTAATGCACTACTTTCTTCTCTCTCTCACTGACACGTTTGAGGAGCCAGCGTTTTGTTTTCATTTGAAGGAATACTTGCCCACAGCCCAGTGATCCACAATGGCCTGTTTTTCCAAAAAATTAAGACAGAAGAGAAGTTATTAACGTTAGTCATACTTTTTCATAGTGGAGATACACACTCATTCAGTTATATTTTGGTCCCCTTCCTGCCTCTTTCACATTACATTTATTTACATGATTAATAAGAACAATTCCACAGGAGAATTGCTACCTCAAGTGACATTTAGGTCATGTCGCCTTTGAAATGATTTCTTGTCATCCAGTCCCCGAGCTTCAGGAAGTGTTCAAATATTGTTTATTACTCACTTTGATTCATTCAATGTCAGAATGAGCCTGAGGCCACTGTTTATCATGTTATGATATTTTATGCAGTGAGGGCATATTAATGGGCCAGGGAAAACGACTTTAATAAGTTAATGTACACCAAGTGAGAAGAGCTTTTTATGACTGGAGCTGGCACCATGAATTGGTTGAGACAGAGGGTGAAATGGGTTTGCAGCCGTGCAGTCAACTCCAGTCCTCAGTCGAATTTGCAATCTTCTCAGGAAATTACGGATCGTAATGATGAAGCCTTCAAGTTCTCCCTGTCTGCAATTACTACAGTAATGAGTCTAACCGTACGTGTAACATGCCATTTCCAACATTTCATCTGCGGCAGAGCACTTACGGTGAAAATAGAGCTTTTCAGCCTCCTTAGAAGATTGTATGTTTGACTTTAGAGAAAATGAGAGTGGAGCTAAAGGTGTGGCTGGTGTAAAGCTGATATTTGCAGAGGCTCCAGGCATAAATGTGGCCGGGTTCAGTTGTAACTCTGAACCGAGGTTCCTGTCTATTTGCTGCACAGTCAACCTGCTACAATGACTACTTTCCCGTTCTGTCATCGAAATGCTTTGGGACCAACTGCCCCATTTCAGTGGAATTGTTTGTATAGGACTGAGGCATATGTTTACAGCTGCTCTTAGTAATAATTGTATCATCCAGAGTAGTGGGGAGAGAATGTGGGCCTTGCTTCATGGGGGACGATTGTGGGTGTTTTATTAAATGGTCACAAATGATGGTGCCACCCCCGGAGGATTGCTGTCTTCTGGTTTGTGACGTTGCCACACTTTCTTTTACTGTGTTGCAGTTAAAAGTGTCAGTAGCTCCCCTGAGCGTTTATTCTGTAGTATTGGCATGGAGAGCTTGAATGCTTAGTCTGCTGGCAGAAAAGGTCCCCGTCCACCCTGACTGTTTTTCTAATTTCTTCTCGATGCTTGTTGCTTTTCTATAGTCACTCCTGCCAGTAGCAACATTTATAATGATAAAACAGAGCCAACACGTTAGATTGTGAATGAAGATATAGAAAATGTAAACACAATACAGTTGAAAATTCCAGCAGCTCCAGAGCATATCAAAAGTAGGGAACAATACAGTATATACAGGTTTCTGAGCAATGCTACTGTGGGATGTGTGGACCGTGAACTTACAGGGAGATCGATAGTTGTTTTTGTGCCCTAGACTGCAAAAGTACTGTGGAAAAGGTTTATTATGTCATGCTGGAAACCTCTCTGTTAGGTCACCCTGCATAATTAGCTATTAGCATAACACTCAAGTGTTCTGGATTTCAATAAGACGATGGATAGCTTTGCACAGGAACTGGTCAGGAAGAAACACCTGTTTTAAGGTACGACAGTTCACACTGCAACTGGATGTTCGTGGCTGTTTTAACAAGTTTCGCAAACCTTTGTCGGACTGTGTGATCAATGCTTTTGTGATCAATTTGATGTGTGTGGGACTTGGTGACAGCGGATAAAGGTGGCAGACTTTTGGCTTTGGATGGGAAATGTATCATGTTGTTGCGCTTGTAATATATCAGAGAAAGAAAAATCACGAAGGTGTGGAGAGTCTCTAATGATCTAGTATGGCTGATGATTAATATTACATCCTGTATTGACACACCTATAGGTTTAGGCTGTATACACTGGGCATTGCATTAATATACAAACAGCAAGACTTTTTTACATGCTAACGCTACTAATATTCAGAACGATGGGGCTCCTGTGCACTTAACCAGTGCTGACTGTTGATGGTCTGGGACCCACTCAAAGTTTTCTTACTACCATTAAGAGCTATCTTTTTTGTCTGGGTTAGTATTATCACTGGTATGGCTCCCAGGTAGCTCACCTGAAGGAGTATCAAGGCTGAGACATTACAGCAGCGGCCCGGGTTCGATTCCAGCCCAGGCCCTTTGGTGCATGTCCTCTCTCTCTCTCTCTCTCTCTCTCCCCTGCCGTTCCTGTCTCTCTCCGGCTATCACTATCACAATAAAGCAGAGAGATGCCAAAAAAAAAACAACCCAAAGATTTATCATTGGTACTAGCTACCATTTCTCACTGGAATAATTCCACATGGAATTATTATGTCATTCCAGTGGAATTCCATGTGTCATTAGCCAGCTAGAGCTGACAGAGGTCTATGAGCGTGGAGTGTGCAATAAAAAACAGTTTTGGAAATGCTAAAATGAGGGCTGCATACCAACTCCCCTTTTGAAAAGGAATTTTGCTGGTTTCAAGGAAGTTGCTCCATTATACTGAAAATAAGCTGTCATGACATTGTGACAATGTGTATTCTACCCCCCTGCTGAGTGTAATGGTAATGTCGCAGGGCTGACACATACATAGAAAACCATTCACACTTTTGTACTTCATTATTTTTGTATTTTATTTCTTTTAAATTGTTATTGTTTGTAGCCCTTTGGGTATTAGAAAAGGGCATTATAAATAAAATGAATTATTATCATTATTAATAGTTTCTTATATGCTTCATACACGTTGGTTGCTTGCTATGTTATTTGCAATAATAATTACCTACTACCACACGCTGTGGCAAAGCTTGCTGTTAATTTCCATGCATATGATCAGAATCAGAATCAGCTTCATAGGGCCAAATATGTGTACACATACAAGGACTTTGACACCGGTTTTGTGTTGCTCTCAATGTACCTTACAGTTCCAAGAACAATGATGACAGGTACAGGAAGATAGAAATGGATATACAGCTAAAAACAAGGACAACAAAGCTGAACAAAGATAGGTAAAAATAAACATAGAACTAATATCTACATAGAAGTAGGTGAACAAATAGGTTTATATATAAATATATATAAGGAGCAACCAGCAACATACAGTGTCTATACACAAGTGAAGTGTTTATTTAAATTGTTAACAATACAAACAGTGCAAAGAAATAAATGCTGAATTGACATACATGGAGTGGGTGGCTATATGCAGTATAAACCAGACTGTGACTTGAGAACAGACTGGATGACTGCAGTGTATAACTGAATCAGCAGCTCCTGAGGCAGGTTGAACTTCCTGAGCTGGCGCAGGAAGTGCATCCTCTGCTGCGCCTTTTTGATGATGACGGGTAGTGCAGCGTTGAAATTGCTGTGGGTTTTGACACAGTATTTGGATGTGTGGCTGTGTTGCAGCACTGGGCGGCAGCGGCAGAGAACCAACAAGCGAGACTAATCCTTGTGGGATCTCTTGTGTGGTGTGTACGGCTGGCCGTCCTTCACGCCACACGCCTCCCTGATGGGGACCGCACACCCACGGCCTCACACATGCGGGTGGCGGGCGGTATGATTTGGAGGTAGCGTTGCATAGCTCTGTGCATTATCACCACATATTGTGTACTATAGACTTTCATTAAGGGGCCCAGCAGGTAGCACACAAAGTATAAGGTTCTTTTCACTCCACTTTGTATTTTTTATTTCTTGGTATTGTCAGTAGAAAGGCGCACAAAGTAATGAAAATACATCTGAGATTCAGTTCTGGCTACTATAGCCAATGTATTGGCATGTGATTAGGGGATGTCTGTCTTTGTGTTCATGTGAAATCCCCATGTCCTCAAATGAGCTTTTCAGTGGTTTTTAGATAGGTGCCATTTGCTGTGGGGGTGGTCAGTGGTGAGCTGGGTTGTCACTCTCACTTTATCTCTAACACAGTGCCAGTTTTCTAGACTTTGCTCTCCTCATTGGGCTTCTGTTAAAAGCAGAAATTCTGTGGCCTCTTGTGTGTATTTCCCCTATGTTATACACTTTGCAAACTTGATGTACAGATTTATCCTTTGAACAAACAGAGATCATCCCTATTTTACACTTTATCAAAGGAACCGAAGGGGCCACAGTTTACTGCCATTGTATCAACAATTGAAGCAGTACAATTATATATATTTACACTCAAATTCACCTCTTAAGTGCCGTTCTTTTGACTTGACCAGGCGCTTCCTAAAACACAATTGCCAGTGTTTGTAGGGTGATGGGAAGCTGGTGAGGGATCATGTATTCGGCTCTAGTGAAGCTCTAGTGTGCAGGACGGAATTAGTCTGAACCTGTGTTGTCCTCGGGGGAATGTCCCCACTGAGAGGTGAGAATCGGCATTATCAACACAAATATCATATTATATATCTTTGTAAGAATATTTGAGATGATCCCAAAGGTTAAACTTGTGTCATCCTTTTAGATTCATAATACATTCTGTAACTTCTTTTGCCCGCACAGCCTTCACTTTATGTGAATTCACTGATAAAGCTGCAGCCCTTCAGAGACCTGCTAATTCTGTTTTAATGCTGCAGTTTTTATTACAAAAATGACAAAACTTATATATGAGAACACTGAACAAAGCCTCCCCTTTTTATTTGCCAAAGGAGAGAGATTGGGAATGTACAGTTCCTCTGTATTATTGCTTTGTTCTTACCCAGCTACAATGAAGGAAACTCAAGTTGCCTTCTTCTGATTGCCTCCCAACTGGCTTGAGCTCCTCTGTGTCATATACCAGTGTTAGACTACTAATATATTCACTGCTTGTATGTGAAAGGAAAGAAAACAATGCAATCCAACGGAATCACATCTTTTCTCACAAATTGTTATTGATGCCAGAGATAGCCTGTAGTGCAGAGACACAAGAGACAGGTAACAAAGAGCCACTGCTTGATTCAAATCCAGGATGTCAGTTACATGGTTCATACACATCATTTTTGTTGGTCAGAAGTTATTTTGTTAACATATATATTATAATAAACTATATTTACAATATATAAATAATATATGCAATGTGTGCAAAGTGCAAACCCATCATCAGAAGCTACAAACTAGAAAATACACTAGTATACAGAAGCAACATTGACATAAACCCAGTCTTTGTTCTTCAGCAGAAATCAAATGTATTCAAAAAGTGGAAAGCTCCTGAAAAAGGCAGGGCAGCGCTTAATTTATCTTCAAGACAAATTCTGAAATATATATATATATATATATATATATATATCTTTTCACAATAATCCCAAAGACAACCAGAGTACTAAAAATCATAATTTTTATGGCAACTTGGGGCCTTTTAAGTTGATATGGCGAACATACACAGAGCAACACTAGGATTCATTTTGAGTCGTGTTTCTAGCCACCTGACAATTTTAAGTCCAATATTCACTCTGTTTTGGTCTCCACCAACTCCAGCGGGAAATATCGGTGTCTTTAGCTGCTATATGCTCCACTATGTTCACCAGCTAGTTGCTAACTCTGGTTGTCCGCGGTTCGGTGCAGGAGAGGCCGTAGGAGCTTTTTTGATGGAAACAGCTGCCTGCTGCGTCTGGAAAGGACGAGTGCAGTCAGACTGAACCAAAACAGTGATGTCGCGGGCCTTAAAACCAAAACGATGGGCGGAAAGATGCTAAAACACTCTGTGATTATGTGAGTGAATGAGTGACACCCTTCACCTACACGTAGACATTTAATCCATTGTTAATATAAAAAAACATAAAACTTCCATCATATCAGAGGTGGATCAAACTAACTGACTGAATTACTCTATGAATTATTTAATGAAAGTCCAATATTTTCTTATGGTGAAGTCAGTCCCCCACTTAATGTAGCGTATGAGGAATGTGGTGTAGACGTTCTTGATGTAAATACACGTATGTCTGTACAGAAAAAGTGGGAATGAGTTGGTTGCCTAATTCCATCTGTTTCACTTTTTCACTGTTTCTTTTTAGACAGAACGACCCAGTGAAGCCAGGCCAGAATAAATCTGTCTGTGCTCCAGATACAGCCTGCTACCTTCATGCTTCTTTTTATTGTATATTTGAAACTCAAGTATCACTTTCTTCCCCCATCTCAACACTGTGTGCTTTCATCTCTCATAACAGCCCTGTTTTTTATGTGTATGCCTGTGTGTGTGTGTGTGTGTTATAAATGTACTTGTTTACTTGGTATTTTGGTATAATTAGCTAGTTCAGTATGTATGTGTAGGTTCAAGCATACATACAGCATGTATATGTGTGAATGTGTGTGCAATGTGAGTTGGGTATCATTGGCTACTTTTTAATTTTACGTAATGTTTGCTTTTAAATGGGTGCATTTGTGTGTGAGAGAGAGAAAGAGAGAGGAAGGAAGGAAGGAAGGGAGTTTAGCCTCCTGATCTCAGGCTGCAGAAACACTGTACTGGAATGTTAATTGGTATGACTGGTCTGCCTCACAGATAACACACAAGGCTGCTTTTAATAAACCAAAGATCAGGATGTCCCACCATCTCACCCCACTGAGACAACGGAGAGGAAGAGGGTGTATGTGTGTGTATGAGCGGGCATGGGGAGGGTTGTTTGCTAGAATCTCCGCTTTTCCTTTCCTGCCTCTCTCCCAAACATCTCGTTGCCTCATAACAAATAGAAAAAAAAACAAATATTACAGAGCGTGAGGTGATTTGAGGGAGGAAGACTCAAAGCGCATGTATTATTAAGGCTGGAGCGGCAAGGTTTTGAAGTTATGCTAATGAGGAGCCTTTTGGTGGTACAAATCTAACCGTCAGTTAAATCACTTCTCTGCCCGTCCCTCCTCTTCTCCCCCTTCTCATCCGTTCTTTCCTTTTTTTTCATCTTCTATCCATTCTTCAAGAGTCACACATTCAAGGACGCAGCGTTGGCGTGAAGCCGTGCACATGCTGTTTGTCATGGTAGATTAGACAGCAGCTACAGAAACCTCAACAAAGACCTCTGACCGAAGGCTTCGCCTCCCACATGCAGCCTATGATAAAGAGCTCATTTTATGTTTACCTCCTCCTCCCTTACTTTTCTCTGTCCACATACTGTATACACATATAATAATTAAATTAAATTAAAAGAGAACCAGTAAAACCTGAAATGTTTTTGGGAAATGGAGAAAACATGATGGAACTATGGCATTTATTTTCGTGTCCTGTATTAATTTCTCCACACAGATGTGATGTTTTCGTCTGCTGACATTTTTCGTCTCTCCCGGAGCGGAGGCTTCAGTGAACGTTTAAGTCACATGCTTCATGAACCTCATGGTTGATTCGCTAAGTCTGTTTCCTTTGCACTTTGTTGCATTTTGCTTTTATTGACGCACCAATGTGTTTTCACACGTTTTTTTATGCGCAAAGTGAAAATGTGTATAAAAACGGTGCATGGAAATATACCTACTGTACCAAAAGTACTAAAATATTGGTACTATCTAAACTTATGATTTATGTCTCTGTTTTATTACTATTTAGTTGGAGGATATTCTGAGACGTCCACTTGTGGATGTAATGAAGGCAGTTTTGGACGATGGTTTGCAGGGTAAAAGTGGAAACAAATATAATGTTTATTATGTGACCTAAAAAAACCTGTAAATAGGAAAAGGATTGGACCAAGCAGAGAGCCTTGCATATGCATACCCATAGGACCTCGCTTCAGCCATACTTACGCAGAAATGCCTGTCTTTTAGCTAGAACCTAAACCACCAAAGTGCCACCAATGCCTTCCCAGGTTTCACGATGGTCAGTTAGGATGTCATGATCAGTGGTATCACATGTTGCACTTTGATCCAGAAGAAAGGGAATAGAGTGAAGGCCACCATCAGCTGATAACAATAAGTCATCAGTCTAGTCATGGCGGGTTCCTATATCATTACACTTAAGACTGTGTAACTCTACACCCAGAGGCAGAATGCAATGAGTTGAAATAACAACAAAAAAACCCCACTCTGCAGCCTTCCAGTGCTTCCAGTGTCAATACACTCTCCCACATTAGATTTGGTGAGCTCCACAAGTTATTCTGGAGTACCGGCACTCTGACTGCTGTTATTGATTTACGTGAAAGAGGGCCAGGGATTATACTGTTGTAGACGCAGTGTAAACTCAAGGTGGTGGATGAGGCGTGTCTTGATTGTACATTTACATTTAGTCATTTAGCGGACGCTTTTATCAAAAGCGACTTACATATCAGAACATTCACAAACCGAAGGCGCAGCTTCGGAAAAATTTGAGGGGTTCAGTATCTTGCTGAAGGGTACTTCGACGCATGGCTGGGGGATTGAACCGCCGACCTTCCGATTGGCAGTCGACTGTTCTGCCGATTGTAAGCAATAACTAGTAATTCCAGGAGCTTGTTCACATATGCTGAGTTGAATTCTGTGTGTTTGTGGCTATGCAGTTTCAGTCCAAAAGTATCAACTTTTAAAACCTTCTTTAAAATTCTAGTGCTTTTAACCCATTCCAGATGTTCATAGAACATCAAATGTCCTTAAAACTAAACTGTTTTGGGGTAGTATTTCATTTCAGGTTAAAATAATATTTGGACATTGGGAAATATCCTTATCTGCTTTCTTTCTGAGTGTGAGATGAGAAGATTGATGCTCCTCCCCTACAGTCAGTTAGCTTAGCTTAGCATGAAGACTGGAAAGAGGCGAAAACAGCTTGCCTGCCTCTGTCCAAAGTTTAAGAAAACCTGCCTTGCAGAATCTCCAAATGCTCAAAAAAAGTGCACATTAGGCAACCTGTATGTAAATATACAGGTGTGTGTGTGTGAGTGTGTGCATTTGTGCACTGTCAAAATGGCAGTTCTATGGCACCCTCTCATAGCTGTAATTGTAGAGAGCAGAGAGGGAGTCCCTCTCAAGTAGATGAGCTCTAATTTCAACAAGCTCAACTCTGAAGTGACCTGCAGAAGTGTCCTCTATTATCTCCAGTGGAAACAACAAAACAATGCAAATGAAGAGCACACACATATGGGTCAAGAAGGACTTTAACGCTGTCACGATGACGTATCATGGGACTCATTGAAATTTGGCTACACACCTGAAAATCACAGATGTATTTCTTGTATTTATGTATTCACAGCCGTGTATTTACACCATAGGAACTGGCCAGTACAAGCAGCACCACTGTTGCAGCCGGTGGGTAAAGTGCTTCGATGAAGGATATCTTGTTAACAGATACTGAGGGAAGTACCAGTTTATTCCTTCCCCTGACAAATTCTTCAGTTAATACTAACTGTCTGACTTTTTGAGTTGGTACTTTTATTTAACAGACAAGGGAGGATCACAACGAAACACTGACGTTTCCCAGGCAGGAGCTGCCTCTGTTTGATTGCTGATGGGCGACAATTTCTCTCTTCACTGACTCCCAGTATGAGCCCACAGCGAGACCTCCGGGCTTTAGAGAGACCACACATGGAGGTGGAGGTCGACGGAGTCTCTGCCTGGCAGTCATTGAGCTCATCCTTTTCAGGTGGCTTGTAGGCTGTTGGTTTCATCCCCTGGGACATAGTCATTAGGCCACCAGCTAAAGACTTAAGCACACACATTAAACATTGTACAATTTTGAGCAGTTCCTCAAAATTGCCAGTTCCTGATGAAAGTTTGTTGCGATTTAGGGGTTTGAAGGGAAGGAGGACCCAGATGCAGACTGGTAGCAGTGAGGGAAGGAGGTTTTATTGAGTGTCCTTAGGGCGCAAATGAAATCCAAAAGTACCAACAGGCAGGCAAAAATCCAAGAACCAGAAAACAAGGCGGGAGTCCAAAAAGCCACCAACATAAATCTGAACAATAGTGACTTACACAGGGAGAAGCGCCACAGGCAGCGAGACAAAGGGCCCTGAACATCCTGGACATACAACAACGAACTGACAAAGACACAGGGAGAACATACTGACTAAATACACTCAGGGACAGGGAGACAACGGGACACAGGTGCGCAACGAGACACAGGTGAACACACTCAGGAAATCAGGGGCAGGATCTAAAGTCGACCGAGACAGAGGAGAACAGACACATACCAAAATAAAACAGGAAGAACCAGGCCAAAACATAACTAAACAGACAATTTCAAAATAAGACAAGACACTCACAGAACCAAGGCAACCTAGGAACAGAAAAAACACAACACTCCCAAAACACACACTGGGATACTGTATGTGTTGAAATTCAAAAAGAAATGGGGGTCCTAGGTTGTAATGTCAAACATTTACATTACATTTACATTTAGTCATTTAGCAGATGCTTTTATCCAAAGCGACTTACATATAAGGAATACAATTGAAGCAATTATAACAACACAAGGTAACAAAAAGCATAAGTGCATCAAAAAACGAGTCTGATTAAAGCCCGGCACAGTATACAAAGCTAAGAATAGGAAGGGGTTCTTTATTTCTTTATTTATTTATTTTTATGAGCAGAGGTAGAAAGGAAGAAGAAGTTAGTGATTTTCAGTTAGGTGTTGACGGAAGAGATGCGTTTTCAAGTGCTTTTAAAGGTGGCTACAGAATCTGCTGATCTTGTAGAAGCAGGCAGATCATTCCACCAATGTACAGTACAGGGGCCAATCTGTGAGCGTGTATAGCTTGGGTTCAGCCTTAAATGATGAAGGAATCACATGCTCAGATTGTCCAGTAGCCAAGCAAGACACTGTAGTCCATCCAACAAGGACTGATTGTGTTTGCGTTTTTATCAGCAATTTCCTGCATTTCAGTTTTTAGCTTTAGAGCAGAACTCCAATGATTTAGTGTTGCACTCACATAAAGTTTCAAGAGGCCGATTACTACTGCCAATGACAAGTAAATATCACTGGAGTGCAGCTTCAACGTTACCTCTAGAAACAAAAAATGAATTAGCATAAACAACCAGTGTAGTGGTGCATCATATCCATTTCAGAGGTGGTGATATTCAGCTGATATGTATATTGGTCTAATCCACAGCTGTTCTCCGCAGCCAGATGATATAGAACAGTTAGAGAGCAGGAATGGCTGCTGTGAGTGAACTAGAGTAAAATGAGACTGAGCTTCTCTGACTTAAGGACCCCTCTCTCATTCTCTCTCCTTCCCGGTTTCTCTGAAAGAGAGAAGGGGAGCTGGGCCAGGGCTGACCGCTCCCTCTGATCCCCCTCACCTTCATTGTCCTCCCTTTATTCTCTCGCTAAACGCCTCTTGACGGCATCACCGCTCACATAGATCCCCCCCCCCGCCACCCCCTCCTCTGTTTTCCCTGTCCCCAAAGAGTGGCCACTGAATGACCAGGGCGTCAAAAAGAAGAGGAAAACAAAGTTCGGAAGTATTAGTGTTACCTCCCCTCATCTCCTGGGATACAGATGGAGAATCAATAGTTTTTCATTAACCTGTCTTCCTCCCTGTAAACGAGTAGGTGTAGCTTCAGGTGCCAGTAAATGCTCTAGTGATAGTGTTGGGGGATGATAGCTCTCTCTCTCTCTCTCTCTCTCTCTGTCTCTCTTTCACACTCACACACACATACACGTTTCCCCTGACACACAAGCACTCGCTCTCTCTTTAGCAATTCAACTCACTTTTATTGACATGCTGTTTGGAAAAAGGTAGTGTCGAACCAAATATGAACCGTATTTGCCACCACAGTTTATGCATTCCAATCATACTGAGATCCTGAATACATAAAGAAATTCACATGCTAACAAAATGGTTTTCTTTACTTGAATTTAAAATCCCTTCCCTTACCACAAATATGCATAAAATGATGGCAGTAGAACCAAGTCTATTAATACATTCAAAAGGCCTAAACACATTTCCTTTTCTAATTTCTCTTAACAACCTGTTGACAGATTTCTCGAAAGCCACTATTTTTCTCCCGAGAGAAAATGGCAAATGGAAATGAGAAAAAGTAGTAACACAAACCATCAAGACTTGATTGGACTCAGCAGGTACTACAGTATATAGAGCTCTGTGTTTCTCATTGACTACATTTCCCCGTCTCTCCCTGACAGATCTACATTATCTCACATCTCTGTCCCTAAACACAATGTAGCCAGTGTTTGAGAATGACCTTGCTCCTTCTACAGTGCCAACCTCCCCTCTGTAATATATTAATCTCTCTTCTCCCATGTGGTCTCGCACACTGTGCCCCATGTGTTGCAAACACAAGGTGATACTGTGCAGCTTCATATTCTCTGTTAATGTTGTTTGTTTCGCTCAAGGCTCTCTGAGGACTGGAGCTAGCGGCACGTGCTCGGGAACCGCATCTGTCACACCTGAGTGTGGGAAAGTGGTACGTTTTGTTCATGCACACCTGCCGCAGTTGTTGCAGCTGGCATCGTCAACAAGTGCTGTGGTGATTGAGGTGCAGCAGAACGTTTTGTTTTTTTTTTATCTTCTGGGTAGGCATGACCACCACTGCTTTTCCTGTCATCTGCCTTGTAAGCATATCTCTACTGATGCCATACACATTGGGAGTGCTGAACAGGGAGGCCGGCCAGATCCCCATGTTTGTTCCAGAAAACCAAGGAAAAAAGGAAAGGAAAAGTCCTCGCTATGATGAAAAACCAAACATGGAAGGGATGCAGGGGCTGAATCATTTCTCACAGAGAACAACTGGTGAAATAATGAGTTCAAATTATCCAAGATGGAGAACTGATTCAGAGGAGGTGATTATCACAGCCAATGAAGGCTGAAATTGAGCAAATGATTAGGGATGAATGAATTATTAATGCTAACACAAGTGTGTGTAATACAGGGAGTTATGATGCTCGTACAGAACAACAAGGGATCAGGAAACCTGCTCCGACAAGCAGCCAACAACTCAATCGAGTAAAGAACCTACACCAGTGTTCAAAATCTGCCCAAAACTTTCAATAATTCTTAGAATTGAAAAGACCCTCCGAATGAGGTTGGTGACCTGCCAAAGTGGCTGGTAGGGCAGACAGATTTACTGGCCACATCCAAAATTTATCAGCATTTGGCTGGTGGTAATTTGCTGCCCTGAAGGGGCGATGAAGGCGGGATGACTGCCATGGCATCGCCTGGATCCAGATGGCCCAAGACAGAAGGGGATGGATGCAAGCACTTTATCAGCAGCCTATGTTCCATAAGCCACTCAAAGGCTCAAGTACAAACAAAGGCAACTAAGTTTCCCAAAGTTTCGCCATTCATTTCACTCTATGCTCTTCTGCCTGTATGACAGTAGAGTACTGCCTGGTGAGTGGTTGTATATAGGGTTACATAGTGTGTCTGCTGTCATCTTGTACTGGGGAACAAATTAACCTTAATTCAGAGGTACATTGCACCCTTGATCCAATTTTAGAGGCATTTTGGGAGATTTTTATTGAACAATAAAACAACACATTAGCAGGGCACATTGGCTAAAAACTAATTTGTACCTCTGATTTGTACCACTTTGTTTAATTTAATCACATACTTCACGTATTTCTCACTGGTGGAAACAGGTGTGTACAGAGGAGCTTGGGGCTGGTTTCCCACCACATCTACTGTTCTGTGGTCCATCTGTCATCCACAATACTGCTCAATTTATTTTCATGTTGATACAGTTGTTTGTGTCTGGCTGGCATGATCTTCTACTGCTAGTTACATGGTGCCAAGATTTCCTCTAGCCTCATGTCGTGATTTCTGATCATAAACGGCTTATTTTGCTCACCAAAAACACTGGAAAGAATTTCACAGTCGTATGCTTCAATGATTAACCTACAGTGACCCACAGGGGTCAGTTGTCACATTTCTTTATCCATAATTGACATCTCAACATGTACATTGACAACAGAGTTCAATGCAAAAAGGACCTTCTAATTATCTATGAGTTGTTTGTAATTTCTCAAGCGTTTTATGAATGAGGCAAAGCAAGGGGGGGGTTATTTATGTAACACATTTCATACAAAAGGCAATTCAAAGTGCATTACATAACACATGCAAGGGCATGTAAGATGAAATAAAGCCCGACGAAGAGAAATGAAATAGCACAAAATAAATATAGGCCAAAGTGCAACATGAAGTTGCCTGAAATTGCCATAAAATACAGTACAAAACAGAAGTTTTAAACATGCATTTAAAAGATATGGGTCAAGTGTCGGATCAGCTCAAAGTTTGTTCCGGTTATATGAAACACAGGTGAAATACACAGAGGGAAATGAGGAGCTGTTCAATACAAAAAGAGTGAATTTTTACTCACTTCCGTGAACACAAAGAGACAGATCATATTTATCTCATTTATTTGCCTCGAGAGCCTGTTCATTTTCGACATCGTCTTGTCATCATTAGTGGAAGACGTAGTCAGATTCTTTGCTATACTTAAAGCAAAGCAACATTTCCACATTAGAAAAATATTCCATTACAGGTCTTGCAGTCATGGCTTAAGTAAGCGTACAGAGGTATTACCAGCTAAATATACTGAAAGTATCAAAAGTAGTATGCAACCAAATTGCTGCTGGTAGTGTGATATTATTACATTATTAGATTACTGATTTCTTTTGTAGCTATTCCAGGTTGAGCTAATATATAAAATTATGTCATATTTTGAAACTGATCATATGTTTTGTTTGTAACATCTTAATCTGTAAAAGTAATTAGTAACTATAGCTGTTAAAGGACCAGTTTGACGTTTTGGGAAATACGCTTATTTGCTTTCACCGAGAGTTTGATGAGAAGGTTAATACCACTCTCATGTCTGTCTCTCCGTCTCCTTGCTGACAGTTAGCATAGCTCCTGGCTGTGGCACAGATATGAGAGGGGTATTAATCTTGTCATTTAACTCTCAGTAAGACAGCGAATAAGCACATTTTCTAAAATGTCCAACTATTCCTATGAATAAATGTAGAGGATTTAAAGTACAACATTTCCCAATGTTATTTGGAGTAGAACTATAATGTAGCAGAAAATGGAAATACTCAAGTAAAGTACAAGTATCACACAGTTGTCCTTAATCACAGTACTTCAGTAAATGTACTTAGTTACTTTCCACGGCTTCATATAAAGTACCCGTCCAGCTGTAGCTGTAATGGTCCTGAGAAATGTGTCTGCTTACAGTGCTTGGTGGTTAAAGTGACTCATGTCTCTATTTTAAATTTGTGATTTAAGGCATTGTGGAGACCCAAGGAGTCTCCTTGTTTTAGGGTATTTCGGCAGTGAGGGACATCTTCAGGGATCACATGCAGCATGAACTCGCCTCGCAGCTCCCTGAGAGATGAAGCCTGCGTGAACTCGACTGCACATCAGTATGGGTAATCTCGAGTCATGCACCACACGGCTCTGTGCGGTGCTGTGCCCTGGAGGATGCCCCAAAATTAGACGCCTCAGTGTGGAAAACAAGCGAGGGCGTCTGCATAACTGCGACTGATGAATGCCAGATTCAGCCTTGCATGACTGATGCTGAGAAGCAGAAGGAGATGTGCAACCTCCGTCATTTCACATACCCTCTGTGATCTTAATGCTAATTAGGAGTTCTTTGTTTGTATCGACTTTCTTTTGGGATTTACACAGTCGGAGAAGTCTGTTGCAGATTTAACTGTCAGCACTTTGATCAAAGTGATTAGAATGAGGCCTCCTGTCTAAGCAAACACGCTCTCACCCCGTCCCAGCTAAGATAATTTGTGTTGTTGTTTTGGTGAAACCCTATAGCTGCTGACTCGTGGCCAACTGAAGAGCCTCACAGTAACGAGCCATTCTAGCTGTGGGCTTCAGCTCTGATAAGGATGCTGTACATGCATCGTTCTGAAATTGATGGCCATATCCTTAGTTTGCATTCATTTCCCCAGACACTTTGTAATTGCCATTCTCTAAATGCTCTTTGATTCCTGTAACCGTGTCGGGCAGCTATGTGCTATTACTCCATGTCAGGAATGATTTGGCTCATTTACTCTGCAAAACAATGCAATCCCATATTCCAGAGTATATTGTCTGCCTGTTGTTTCTGAAAGTGTGAAGCATATCTATCTTTGTTCTGATATTATTGTGGAAATATGATAGCGATGAAAGCTGATATCCATTTTTAAATCTGTGTTTGAACTTTATCTCTCTTATCAGAAGCGTAATTCAGCTCCTGTGATTGGATTTGTCTTCTCCGTGAGTCTTGAATGATGTGTTATCCCTGCTCTGTTAAACCTTTTTCACTGCCATTTGCAGAGAAAAGAAGCCCCTTTTTACTTATCAATACTGTACATTGTGCGTGCAATCACGGTTCTTCTAAAACGTTGCCACTAGTGCTGGAAAAAAATCTTTCCAAATCCAACTGTGGCAAGTGGCCTCCTTAAGATTGTGTCAATACTCACTATGTACTTATTAAGTGTAAATCTTTTATTTTTAGCTTTGTTTTCTGTTTTTGTGTGATTGGACCCTTATTAAAGGGTTTCTCACAGGTGTTGCTGGGATGCTTGCCAGCATTGCTCATTGTCATCGGCACACACTGTTCACAAGCGTGTGGCAGATTATCTTTGTTTATGAGTAAGGGCGGACATGCGCTAGTTCAATCAATGCCACGTACGTCTCGGCTCGTTTCCTCCACCTCCTCTTCCTCATCCTGTGGGTTTTCTCCTCTTCCTCCTCCTGCACGTGCAGGATAACAGTAGCTTTGCTGATTCACACAGAGTAATCCAGCTATTGGCCATACTTCGGCGAAGGTCTTATTTGGATTAGGTTGTTTTCATGTATCTTTGATACTGTGTGATAGAGTCTCACTGTTGCCATTAATAAACCAATTATGGTTGCATTGCCGCCCACCCTTCCTCCTTCCACTGTGTAGTGGTTACCTGTTGTACGTAGAAAATTAGTAATCATCTTTATCCTCTTTGAGACACGCACTGCAAACATTCTGACAATTTTACTTTTTGGCTTCATGTTAGAGTCATTTTTCATAAAAGTGTTACGTTTTACAAACGGGTTGGACTCAAGCGCAGGACTCAGACACAGGGAAGTAAGTTTTAAAAGGTTGATTAGGAAACGGGGAAAGGGAATTGGATGGAGACCAGGGGTTGGGATCCAGAGCCGACGATGACAGAGTGTGGGGAGCGATGGCGAGGCGGTGTGTAAGACCCAGGGCACGTAAGCAGGTGGTGAAGGTAATGTCGGTGGAGATGGCGTTGCTGAGTTGACACGTGGCCGACAAACTGGCAGGAGCAGACAGAGGGGGCAGGCAGGTGAGCAATGAGCCTAGAGCCCAGAAACCTCTGGATAGCAAGCAGCGGGTAACAAAGAGCAAAGACCGACAGAATGCAGAGGCTGAAACAACAAACTGGTGATGAGAAGCCGGGGTGAATATACTGCAGAGGATGCGCTGATTGGAGGCAGGTGTGTTGGCTCAGCAGAGTGTTTGGTTCAGTAGACTCAGGTGCGTGGGAGCGGTAGCGTGAGGATCCAGTGGAGAGTGGCAGAAGGTGTAGCCACGCCTGCAGCCACACACACACACACACACAGAGACAGACAGGGAGAGACAGGAGTCACAAGGCAGGGGAATACAGACAGACTGTCACTGCGTCACAAAAAGTTGCTTTAGCAATCTGCCTACTTAAGACAGATTCCACCGCATTTTCTAAGTGCTTTAAGCGTGTCTAAACACAGTGACATTGTCAGTAAAGGCACGCACAAGATTGCACATTTCTTAATTAGTTATAATGTGTGTGAAGCTACACCTCGATTAAGGTCATTTTGAAGACGCAGATTCAATTCTGAAGGTAGACTTTTGCAAGCGACACAATAAACAAGCTAAGCACGTTCGCCGCTGTAAGTAGCAACCATGTCTCCCAGAAGTTATGTTTATACCACTAATTTGCAACAGCAAATACATTGCAGTTCCCCTGGATTATGTTTTTTCTTAACATAATAAGGAAATGTTTTTATTAACGTATCTGCAAGGTCCTAAAATATTCATACGGACCGTATCTCAACAACATTCACTGGCTATGTAGTTCATTTGCTTTACCTTCTAATATCTGCTTTGGTTGAATGTTTCAGGACGTGAACCCTGGTCTCCAGTGTCAAAGTAATTTGCTTTGTACGGCCACCTCTCTATGACTTCTGGGTGGTACGTACATACGCTTCTTTTGAAAACATGTTGCCAATAAACAATCCAGCCGGCAATCAGATTCAGATTACTTTATTGTCCATTAAATTTACATTAAAAATGGAAATTCGGCACTGGCATATGGGACAACGCACACCATATACAACAATACATAACAATACACAATAATTACACATTAAGGTAAGGTGAAATCTTAAAGTGACTAAGTGAGAAGTGGCAGGCGAGTTCCAAGGGGCCTATTTAAACAGACTCTTCTGGAGGATGGTCACAGCTGATGGATTAGAGGATTTCTTGTAACTGTTCTTCCTGGCCACAGGGACTTTCAGCCTGCGGCCCGATTGCAGCAATTAAAATGCTGGGTGGAGAGGATGGGTGGGGTCATTATAGATCTGGATTTCCTTTTTTTGTTGCGGATTAAGAAAGGGAGTCTCGGAGTTGTTTGTCTCCAATGATCTTGCTGGCCTGGTTGACATCCTGTGTCAGTTTGTTTTACTGAGAGGTTTCCACACCGTGAGACGATTCTAAATGTGAGAACACTCTCGCTGGTGATTTGTAGACCATGAACAGGGTGTGCTGGCTGGTGTTAAAGTTCCTTAGTTTCCGGAGAAGAGTGAGTGAGGCGGTGTCTTGCTTTCTTCTGGATGTAGTCAACATTGTCTTGAAATGTGAGTTTATTGTCTGTTACTGTTCCCAGATATATGAAGTCGGTGACGTGTTCCACTTCCTGGCCCTTCATACTGACTGGCTTGTAGGTAGGACCTGCGCTGCCTGCTCTCCTATTGCTTGCTTGGACTTCTTAGACATTAAGGTCTAAGAAGCTGTCGTTAAACAAGGAGGTAAGGTTGTAGATGCACTGGCAGTAGGAGGCACTGTTTATAACATGCATCATCCGCACACTCGATGAGGGAGAGGTCACTGCTGTTACTGCTGCCCTCCATTTGTGTACAGTGGGGATAGTACACATCCCTGAGGTACACCTGTATTCAGGACAAGGCAGTCAGGAAGGGTGTTGTTGATGCAGACATGCTGGTGTTTCCTTTGTCTAGATGACAGTAGACTTTATCCAAGAGTGGGAGTGTAGCATCTTCAACAGGACTTTTAGCTCGGTGGGCAAATTGCATGGGGTCCATAGACTAATCTGTTTGAGATGACAGTTCTTTACACATGAGACGCTCCATACTTTCGCTAAGTAGAGGTGTGACAGCGATGGGTCTGACGTCATTGAGAGATTTGGCATGAGGTGTTTTTGCTACAGGGATGATGGTCGTTGTCTTCCCGGGCTGGGGGACAAAGCTTGAGTTGAGGAATATTTGGAGCAAATGGGTGAAAATAGGTCCCAGCTGGGCCGCACGTTCCTTTAGAACCTTCCCCCTGAGTCCATCTGGGCCAGGAGCCTTGCGGAGGTTGACCCTTTGAAACACAGAGAGGACCAATTACAGTATATTTCCACTAAAACATATTTTAGAACAAACAAAAAAGTAGTAGTATATAAATGTGATTTCTGGTTGATAGGCTTGTAATTAGAGAACTGCTCTCCGTCCGTACTCAGGATGGGACGAAACAGCTTAGTGGTGATGTTATAGTAAAAATATACCAAATATTGTTTATTGATGATGGGTCCACATGAAACTTTTCCAGATCTCTGCTAAAAAAGACCAGCAGCTTTTGTAACTTTGAGTTACGCACACTGTTTCACGTAGGAATAAAACTGCATTTAATTGTGTTTGAAGTCATGATGTCAGCTTAATTCATCTTGTGTAATAACCTGATCACGATAACCCCAGTTTCAAGTTTTCGTTTGTTCACTTTAACAGTTGAATGTCATAACATTTAGCCTCTTGTAGTGTGACTCCATTGACTATTATGTTGTTGTGTGTGTGTTTGTATTTGTTGCACAGTCCCCTTGAAAAGAGCAGCCGTGCATTTTATTCCAGCAGGGGGCAAAGGGGAGCTGAGGCGGTGCTGGGTCAATCGAGATGTACCGCCTCAGCTGCACAATCTGACAGACCAAATGAAGCTATTTGTAATGGGGTTCTCTCCCTTTAGCTTTGGCCTTGTTATCGGTGGCCAAGCAAGCTCACTGCAGCAGTGCTGAGGCCAGCTTTATTAAGATTCAAGATTCAAGAACTTTATTTGTCACATGCACATGTAGGATGTGCCGTGAAATGGAAAATGGCAATGGCCACAGAGATAGCGCAGAACACAGAACAAAACGCAAACACAACAATACAAAATCAATGATAATATTTAGAATAGTATTAATATATACATTTATATTGTGAATGTATATAGAAATATGAAAATTAGAAAAGAAATATATGTCATGTCCATGTGTGCTTATATGTGTGTGCACGAGATGATGAGTATGTGGAACTTAATGGGGAGATCTGTGTTCACAAGCCTGATGGCCTGAGGAAAGGAACTCTGTCTCAGTCTTTCTGTCTTGGCTGTGTGACTGCGGTCACAACAGTCTGTTGTTGGGGTGGTGATCATCCTTCATGATCCTACAGGCTCTGGTTCTGCACCTCTTGGTGTATAAGGCCTGCAGGGAGCGGAGTGTAGCTCCTGTAAAGTGTTCAGCCGAACTCTCTCGGGGCCCTCCTGTCCTGAGCTGAGCTATTGCCAAACCAGGCTGTGATGTTTCCTGTCAGGACGCTGTCCACAGCTCCAGAGTAGGATTGAAGGATGGTCCGAGAGACTCTGAATTTCCTCAGCTGCCTGAGGTGGTAAAGGCGCTGCCTTGCTTTTCCATGCTGTCCATGTCAGATCCTCTGCGATGTGGACTCCCAGGTATTTGAAGCTGCTCACCCTCTCCACAGTAGCCCCATTTATCCTCGGTGGCCTGTACGTCCTCCGTTGTTGTGTTCTCCTGAAGTCCACAAGCAGGTTTTGGTGACATTCATCAGGAGGCGTTCTCATTGTCGGAGATCAGGCCCACCACCACTGTGTCGTCAGCAAACTTAATGACGGAACTGTGTACAGTACACAGTACACGCTCTCCCAGTGTCTTATGGGTGCTTAACAAATGATCAAGTTAGGCTGAGTGGATTGTGGCTGTGACATTAAGACTGCTTGTTGCAATACCAGATCGATTATTTGTAACGAATATAGCTTATTTTTACACATCTGTTGCTCTAGTTTGGGACAAGATGCCTTTGTTGTACTTCTTTACATTAAAATACGTCTGCACAAACAGTAAATAACACCATATGGTGCATTCAGGTAAGTCAAATTAAACAATGTAAGTTGTAAGTGTCTTTTAAAGGAATAGTTTACCATTTTGGGGTAATACACATATTTGCTTTCTTGCTCAGACTTGGATGAGAAGGCTGTTGCCACTCTCATATACTCACAGTAAATATGAAGCTACAGCAAGCAGCTGATTAGATTAGCTTAGGGCAAAGACTGGAAACAGGGAAACAGCTAGCCCTGCTCTGGCATTCATTTCATCATCAAGAATCAGCGAACTTCAGCGTCAACATTAAAATGATATATTTGATATGGCAGCACACAGTTAATATTGGCTTTCTCCGTAAAACGTATGATGCCAAATTGACTCTTTAGTACTTTACTATTGTTATGAACACACCAGACTATAAAATTGTCCTTTTATCTGTTTTCATCACCACCGACAGTTATTAAAGCTGGGTTTAACGTCGAGCGTTAAAGGGTTATTGCGTAGCCACGGAACCTAAGCACGTAGAGGACGCGCACTACTTCATAAATTTAACTACATGTCTACAGAGACCGCAAGAACTGTGATCGGCCAGCCTGGGCTGCTTGTTTTTTACCCATGGTGCCGGGAAATTGTTGAATTCTTTTCAGTAACACATACTGTGTCTAGCAAAGACATCTCCCCTGCAAACCTTCTGCTCTCTGCAGTCACCCCTCTCTCACAGCAAATGAAAGAAGGTAAACGTGGCAGGAGTCTCCTATTCAGTAGGGAGAAAGGTGCCCATCCCGTCCTCCCATCGTCCCTCTGTATCACAAAGTGCATGAAAGAATGTAAACCCATTAATGTGGGCTGAATAACTAAAACATAATATGGCCTTGATTGCATACAATACACATTTTTAGTTTGATGATGGTACTAATGTGGGAAAGGGCTGAACTATAAATCCAAACCTGACAGTAACCCCTCCAGTCTATACCCAGCTTTAGTGTAAATACTGTTTCTAAATATCAGAAAGAGCCATTCCCTCTGTGTCATTTTCCTTGCACTGGCTCTACTAGCCTTAGCTTGCAATATGGCCATAAACTAATTCTTAGATCAAATTAAAAGTTTAATTGCTCCCTTGCTTTGAAAGGACGTTTTATCTCTCAAGAATATAATTTGATATTTAATAGCTTTGAATTCTCTGAGACCCTTAGGAAGTGTTGATTCACATCAACATATGAACGCTACTGTGATATTAATGTTTGTGTTGCACTGATCCTGGACATGCCCAGTGTTCAGTTGTTTTCTTTCTCTGAGGTCCGTGCCCACCTTCATGAGGCTCTGCTCATCTCCGAAATATTAATTGCAGCTCCCAAATCGTCTGCCCGCTCCACTCCATTGTAACCGAGGAAGCACTGTTTAATCGGATAGTGCTGAGAGATTCTTCCGGGCTTTGCACAGATTAAGAGGACATTACCTAGAAATGAGGGAGAGAAAATGGTCTATGGGTTTTTAAATACTCACTGGAGAGCCTCAGTCTTATGGTCTTTTATTTTGGCAATTTTCCTTTTGCCTATATTTATCCATGGATGGGCTTTTTTTTTCTGCAACACCTTACTTTGTGTTCATGC
The DNA here is from genome assembly GCA_011952105.1 of Coreoperca whiteheadi. Classification (NCBI taxonomy): domain Eukaryota; kingdom Metazoa; phylum Chordata; class Actinopteri; order Centrarchiformes; family Sinipercidae; genus Coreoperca; species Coreoperca whiteheadi. The sequence continues at coordinate 25,112,866 of CM022476.1, forward strand.
TTTTACACACACGCACACACACACACACACACACACTCACACACACACACACACACACACACACACACACACACACACTCACACACACACACACACACACACACACACACACACTCACACACACTCACACACACACACTGACAGAAGGTGCACTTTGAGGTTAGGGGCCTTGCTCACGGGAATGGTTGCAGTAAAAACCCTGCACTCTCTAGATCTTCATCGCAGTCAGATGCGAACTCCTCCTATTACGCCACAGCTCGAGTACAGTAAGATGCTTGTGATCTTCCACACTGACAAATTCCCTTCAACACATTGTCTTGTTTTTCCTGACATTTCTTCGCTTTTGTTTTTTCTTGACAACTGTTAAATTTAGGATACATTTCTGTCATGCGCCTAAGCAGAAGTTTCTTTCTACCCGGAGTGCTCGAGGTAACTTCAGGTCTTTCCCATCAATGTCAGTGAGTGTTGGCAGCAGGAATTATGCCTGCCTGCCTCCCTTTCTCACTCTTATTGACTTCTCTTTGCCTCTCGATCCCTCTTCTCTATAATGGTCAGTTGTTTGTCAGTGCTGATGCATGCTCGTCACATGATGCCAAGCGGCCAATTCGCCATCAGGTCCGATAAAGCTGCAAACACCAGCCAGAGAGCACCACAAAGGAAGGATGCAAATCTTTATAAAAGGCATTTTTTGGATTCTGGTAAACACTATCAACAATAGCCTTTTTGTAAGCTAAATGGCCGGTAGTAGCTCTTCACCAGAAAGGACTGTGTTTTCTTTTTCCAGAATAGTTAATGATTCATTTGGGTAAACAAGGATTTAATTGTCTCTCAGCGTGCAAAGCCCTGCCATTTGATATCAAATTATAGCTATAAAACTCTGGGCAACACTGAGGTGCCTCTCAGTGCCAAGTTGGCATAGACTCTGGCATAGACTGTGGGACCTGTTCAATTCAAAGCTGGACTGGACGGAGGTAAGGCAAAATGGTCCCATTGATCTCAGACATCTCAGAAGAAAAGAGCATATCTCTAATATTGCTTTTAATTTCACCTTTCATCTCAGAAACACTTAGTATAATACGCAATCCAAAGAAAGAATCAATCATTTTATTCTTGAAAAACCCACATCACCTTTGTTTGACAGCAGTGGCATTTCGATTCAGCTGAATCTAGGTTAGTGTGATTGACTCTGAAAAAACACACTCAAAGGTAAAGGAGTAGATGCCGGGTTTTGGTCTGAGACTTTTTCATCAGTAGTGAAGGAGCCGAGCGGAGCGGAGCAGGCAGGACCGTGCTGAAGAGTGATGGAGTGAGGCTCCCTGTCTTGCAGAGTGACGGCTAAGAAACAGCGTGTGTTACCCTTCCATCAGCCCCGCGTTTCTGCCACAGCCACAGCCCGCACATTGGGAAAGAATGTCGGTACAACATAAATGAGAAGGTCTTTACCATTCTCCACAGTTTTCATCTCGCCCTCCATCTACTTCCACCTCTCCAATCGGAGTGCTGTCCCCTCCATTGCTGTCTCATAGAAGCTTGAAGGTAAAGGAGTGCAGAGTGAAACTGGCGATAACAGCACAGGTGAAGCAGGTTGGTCGACATGAATTCTCATCAAGCCGTCAGCCAGAAGACCTCAATATGCAGCTAGAAATACTTGGAAGTGTTTCAGTATTGGACGGTGGGAGAAAGTAACTAAGTACATTTACTCAGGTACTTTTTTTTACAATTATGGTGTAGCCTGCTGGTACTTTACTTCAGTATTTCCGTTCGATTCCCCTTTATACTTTTGCTCCACTACATTTCAGCTGTAAATATACTGTATATACAGCTGTAAACTATAGTTACTAGTTACTTATCAGAAAAATATTTTACATAAAAAAAACACATGATGAGCTTATAAAATACAATGTCTTGTTAAAGATTAAACCAGTGGTTCCCAACCTTTTTGGCTGGTTTCATTTAAATACTTTTTTTGTTTTAGGCCCCCCAAAAATGATCCAGTATTTCACACCCAACAAAAGCAAAGATTAGGGAAAAGTTTAAAAATGAATGCAAATTTCTCAAAGCAGAACTTTTCTTCGTCTTCTTCTGTGTCCCATTAAAAGACATTGTTTTGGGAAACTCGCATATTCATTTCCGTGCCGAGAGTTAGGTGAGAAGATCGATGCCCCTCTTGTGTATATGGTAAATATGAAGTTGCCGCCAGCAGCCATTTAGCTTAGCTGAGTTTAAAGACTGAAAACAGGGGAAACAGCAAGCCTCTGTGCAAAGGTAACACAGTACACGTAGTCAAGCATAGTGGTTCCAGTGTTATCACCTAACTCTCAGCAGGAAAGTGATTACGTGTAATTCCCAAAATGTCAAATTATTCCTTTAATCAGGATTTTGAGTTTTCTTCCACAACTGGAATGGTGATGATTCATCCATGATTCCATCATGTCTGAAATGTCACTGTCCAACAAGTTGTGCTCATAGGTCTCTCTGTTTCAGTAGGTCTTCATATAGGCCAACGCACAGCATGTGGTAATTGTGTATGAAAAAATTGCAAAATTAAATCCTTTGGAAACAACCCTTGGGTGAGAATTTCCACTGTTGCAGTGAATTGCTCCCTGAAAATGGAAATGGAAAAGTCAAATAACTGATTCCAAGACCATGTGGATGTAAATCTGGAAGTCTCACGAGTGGGTTTTTCTTTCTGCAAGAATGAAAGGTGGCTGTGGATTATCATCATACGTGACTAAAAAAAGAGACAAGGGCCCCTTGTGAGATGCTGTAGCCGTTACTTTGGTACGTTCTTCTAGTCTCCAGTGGCCAGTTTCACTCCAGTTGAGCTGCCTTTCCGTGCCCAGTTCAGGAAATTGGGCCTCATATTTGTGTTTCTAAAAATAGCGGCTTTATTTTACCAGAAATGTGGCGGTGGCCAATTACATTTGGCTGAATTCCCTTCCTGCCCCGGGGGAAAGTGCAATCGTTTCAAGCCCCAAACCGTCACTCAGTCGATGTTAGAGGCTTTGACTGATTAGTAATTGCGTTCTCAGTCCAAAGCTTTCTGAAGTTTGTTAGATGTAGATGTTATATTTTGAGATGTAATTACCACTTCCTTTTTTGGGGACGGAAGTTAATTATCGAGGCTGACTTCATGACGAAAGATGTCGCTGTCAGCGTCGAGGCACTAGTGGTGACCTTCATGCTGGAAGTCCACTCCACACACACATGCAGTGTCAAGGCTCACTCCGCGTGAATGGCTGTGTTGTTGTTGTTGTGTTTTTTCACCAGTTAACTGCAATTAGACTTAGGATTGTCAACAATTAATCAGTTGTTCTCCCCTGGAGTTTTCCTCCGTTCTCTACTGCTAACAACATGTCCTTCTTAATTACACAGTAATCGGCATAAACAAAGTGTTTATTGTTGTGTAATGAACTGTGGCTCATAGGGAAAAACAAGATAGGGAGGCAAAGTGGGAAGCATCTCGGTCAACTTTAATTCAGCAGTGTTGTAGTGCAGCACTTAAACACACCTAGAGTCAATTTCCAGTCTTTTTCATTTGCCGAATATCTCTTATCAAACATTTTAGACCGACGTAAATGTTAACAGCTTAAAGCCTTTGTATATTTTAAGTCCTATCATTCAGGGTCCATTAAGGGAAACGTCTGTAAATGAAGGGTTTTCTGACAGTGTATTCCATTTTTGTCCATGTCTGTGTTTCTTGCATTATGATGACTTCACCTCATAGCTTAACCACGTTTTATATATTCAGTTATAAGAGTGTGACGGCGCTTCTCCTCACCACCGCTGCAAATAGGGGCAGCTGATAACATCCCAGAACAATGTTTGATCTCTTCATGGCTTTGACACACACACACACACACACACACATGTTTGTACAGTTATACTTGTGAGGACTTTCATTGACTTTCAAATGTCCTCACTCCCAAGGTCTAAAACACAAATTGGTCCTCACGAAGATGGCTTTACAAGTACACACACACACACACACACCTCTGGTTCCTTCTCTGCCCATCTCACCACCCCTCTCTCCCACTTCTCATTCTCTGATACCCCAGATAAAGTCTTCTTCTGTCTTTATGGATACCGATGAGAGGCGAGTGTTTCAGTGCGGCGGTACACATTACATAATTGACGAGTGCAGGGTTGGGGCTGCCTGTCATGTGCAAATCCCAGCACGGATCTTTTATTCAAAGCAGCAGCGCGTAAAAAAAGTCCTCCTCGCCAGGTTCTGTTGTTCCATCAGGGAGACTGATCCTCCATATGTTTCATACGATGCTGAGGATGATGGGGTTGAATGCACAATCACTCTCCCTGGAGTGGACCTGCACACACACACACACTCACTCACCCAGACAGACCGACACACTCACACATACACACCTAGAACAGTTCCAAAAATCTAAACTCTGTGCTTCAATCAATCATCAGCTGAATCTTATCATTCAATCATGCTATAACTGAGATTATCCGAATATGTCAAAGTGTTGTCATTCAAGGGCTTTACGTTACCTTCGATTCATCGGACTGTGAAAGGCATTTGTTTGAGGTTGGTGCTTTTAATCATTTTGAAGGAAAAGGTGTCAGCTTTTTTCACAGAGGTTTGATGACTTCATTTGGACTCTACTTTCAACAGCAGAATATTGTTGCCTTTATGTGGAAAAATCTGAGGAATGATTTCCTGACTTTGCAGAGCGGCAGACTCCCAGTTACAAATATTAGTACTGTCACTACTTTTGTTACATTCACTACCTGTAAATCTACAGTAGGTAAAATGTTACACGTTCCTACAAGCGTCACCTGGCAAGTCTAATTCAGATTTTTTTTGTCCCTCAGCGGGCAGAGCGATAACTCGGTGTCAGAGGATGAGATGAGTGGACTCAAGCTGCAAACTGACATGGTTCAGGTGGTAACAGATTTCTCACTGTGCCAGAGGTCTTATTAAACCCTCTGCTCCGACCAGGGCACCTGCACCTGCTGAGACGAGAGGCAGAGAGGCGGAAAGGCAGAGAGGTAGCGCTGTATACTGAAGGCCATTGCTTTTTACTGCTCTCTTAGGGCACAACCAGACATAATGGAGATGCGCGGGAATGAATCAGACAAATTTGCGTCTGTCTGTTAAAAAGAGTGTGTTGTCATAGAATGATAAACCTTGTGATTTGTAATAAAAATAAATACATGTTCTGTTGAGTCATATACTGATGCACGGCATAGCAATATTTAAAAATACCTACTTTTAGAAATTGACTTGTTTTACAACAGATTATCAGCATTGTGGGATATCAATACTTTTTTTTTTTATAGTGGGCTATGAGACTATAAAGCTATGTTCAAACCAACATTAGCATTGCATAAAAACGCAATACCACCCAGCAACGCACATGATCTCCAATTAAACACTTTCAGGTATTCGATTGGCCAACATATTTGTTTAGTTGTGCAGTGTTTCGGCGTCTGATAAGGCTTCAAAGTCATGGCTGTAATATTTAATCTAACCTTTCTGTTTAGTATTTATTGTCTAATTGGTATTTGTAGCAGCCCCCCCCCCCCACCACCACCACCAATGCAGCCACAGTGGTCTGTCCAGTCGGAATGTGCAGTAAAGCTGTGCAAAATCTCTACTGTAACGTACTAAGTCAAACTGTACAAAGGTGATACATCTGAAAACATGTGAAACATTAGGATAAGACTTCTTCATTTACTTATAGAGGTTTATTTTATTTTTTTATTGTGAGATGATTGACGGATGAAACGGATGGCATTACGTCACATGTAATTGACTGTATTTAGCAAAATAATAAACATTCATCCGTTCTCCATCATTCTCCAGCTGCTCCCGAGACTGTAACCTCATTGGCTGAGTTAAACCTCAGTAGGTGTACCCAAAGAAGCATCACAAGTTAATAGATGCAATTAGTAAATTCTGACAAGTCTATCTTTATATCTATATGTTAAGTTTAATTAAAATGTAGTTGTATTTACTTAATTTTGTGAAGTTGTTCTAACTTTAAAATGGCAAGTGAAATTAACTTGTTCTTTGTGTACCAAAGAAGGGAGCTTGAAAACCAAGCAATGTCCCTGTTTTTCCCTGTTCATGCATTCATTATGGAAGTAATGATTGTGGAAAATGACTAAATAACTAGCTACCTGAATAGCTACAGGCTATTATGGCTAGTTTGAGCTGAGATATTATATGGCAAGACTGCATTCTTTAAGCAAGCACCAGGGTGCATAACTGAACATCATTCTCTATTACAAGTTAAGTCAAAATTAATGACCTTCAGTCCATCTGGAACTAGTTTGATTCCCTTCACTTCCATAAAAATATCCACATCCAGACTACTGGCTTCAGTTAAACAGTTTAATAAGCTAATGCCTTTCTGCAGGCATTTTCAAGCCATCGTGGCTAGCTTAATCAAGGGCTGCATGCACCAATGTGGGATATCATTCTACTCTAAAAAATATTGGTGTGAATAATATCAATATTTTTTCTCTGAAGAATCTATTCTCAACTACAGTCACAAGGTCAAGGAGTGTAGTGGGGACCACAAACACTGATTCAGGATGGTTGCCCATGTTGAGTTTTTAACACATAAGCCATCATTAGGTGATGTTACCAAGGTCGTGGCTTGTGGATTGCATTACTGATCACAGTCTGCCGGTAATTAATCTGTAACAAATTCTAATTTCAAACTAAAATATGTAAGAAAACCCACAACTGTGCACAACCCAAAGAACAAACAATCAGTGTCTCCTCCTTTCCCTTATACCTTTCAGTCTCAGTGAGCTCGGTTTCCTTGTTCTGCCAGGAAATCTTTCTCTCTTTGCCAGGCCTTTTTTTCCACTGTTTCTTTTGTAGTCTTTCTGTCTTTACATTTTGAGAGGATATAAGTTCTGATGCAGAATCACTTCTTCCTGCCTTAAAATAAAGGAGGGTTAGCCAAGGTCAACTCTCGAGGATGCGTGGAATTCTAAAACCCGAACCACTCTTCTTTTTTTATATGACGCAAGCCTGCCTATTTGTCTGGACTAATGATGATGGACTGTAATTTCCTCGTGGAATATACAATTAGCTGCTGCTCTCTGCAAACACAGCCTGCACACATAGGAAGAGCATTTGCGGTACAGTGGGTCTTAGCTCTGCTTTCAGCTGAGCAATTACCTGAAAATACAGAGTTGTCAGGGGATTCTGTCGGAGCACAGAGTGCAGCTGCAATAAGATGCAAGTTTTTCTGTTTTAGTAGACTGTATACTGAGGAGAGATAGGAGGGAAGACCAAAGAAAAACAGGAGATGGATGGAATTTGAGTCATATGTAAACCTTAGGCACAACAATACTCCACCCCGTAGCTTTAGCTGCTGAAAGTGTCCACATATCAAAGTGAGTAGACGTGTGTATTGTTACGGGCCAGGCCTGTCTGCGCGCTCCTGCTGGGCCGGCCGGTGTCCGACCAGATGCCATATCCTACCATGCACATTTGAGTTCTTGTCTTTTGTTTTATGCATTACACTCATTTAGCACACACACATTGCTTTCACTTGCATCACATCGCCTGGGCGTCATTGTTTTTGAGCACGTTGTCTCTGTTGTCGTCTCCCTCCTTGTTGCGCCTTGAGCCAGGTGTAACAGTATACAGTTGGGCTTCCTTATAGCCCAGTATACTGTACTATACTGTATACTGTACATACTATGGTGTGCAGATGGCTCTGTCCCCTCGGAGTTGCTTTTTTGATCACAACTCTGAATCCTGCCTCCTGGTTTTCGTACTGTAACGTTATTATCCAGGTCTGAAAATGAAAAAACTTTACAGGTCACTTTCATTTGGTGTTGTTGTCTGTCATTCTCCATTCTATACAACTGGGTAAATGTAATAAGTTACATTTTAAAATAGGTTGGTGATTACATAGTAGTAGCTCATACAGTATATTAGCTAAATCTATATTTCCATTGCGTTATTAACTCGAGACTCGACAACCGCATAACCGTCAAAACGCATACATTGAAAAGTGCCCTCTTATGGTCCAAGTTGGTTTCTTTAACAGGAATAGTTTGACATTTTGGAAAATACATTGAATGGTTTTCTTGCTGAGAGTTAGGTGAGAACATTGATACCACTCTGATGTCTGTGCCACAGAGAGAAACAGGCTAGCTGTTTCCCTCTGTTTCTAGCCTTTATGCTATGCTAAACTAATTGCCTCCTGGATCTATCTTCATACTTGGTGCACAAAAATGTGAGTCATGTAGATCTTCTCATCCAACTCTCAGCTAGGAAGCTAATGTGTGTATTTCCCAAAATGTCAAACACTTCCTTTAACCATTACCACAGTCTTCCCCTAACCCATAACCACGTTGTTGTAGGTGCCTAACCTTTAACCAAACTCTACATTTAGTCAGGTTGCTCACTGCATTCAAAAGTATCCTGAATACACAGAGGATGTATCAAATGACACACCTTTCTGCATGCACAGATGCACACAAGCAGTGTCTGCTTATCCACTTGGTCATTAATACGTGGCTGCAGATCCTCAGTGTAAATGTGCAGAGGCACTGGCAGCTGGGGAAAGACCTCATCAGTTGAGCATTCCCCAGTCAGTTAGCTAGCTAACCCCCACTCTGCATTTGTTATTAATCACAGAATTACACTGGGGCACTCTCCAAACGATGTGGGTTGACGGGGGACAAGTCTTGATAGAAAATGCATAATGTCTGCATAATACACAGCAGGTGAGGTATCAGGCGCTGATATGAAGCACAAATATTGCACGAGGGTTCAGCAGTTATTACTGTCAATTGATGGTGGAGGCATCAGGGGCAGGGGTGAAGGTATTCAACACTCTCCACAGAAGCAAGAGCATCTGATTGGATGTGGGTAATGGGAGTATGAAATTCTATCTGCTTGAGGCATGGCCACTGATTTTTTTAAGTCTTTATTTACCCACGGAAGTGCTTTGTTAAACATATGAGCTTCTTTACAAAAATGTATTGTTCTCCACATTTACTTCTCAGAGTAGACCCAACACAGGTCTTTGAAGCATAATGACCTCCAATTCTTGAGCAATGTGTCAGAACTGTGTCAGAATTGGCCATTTACCAATGCCTCTTTAGCCACAGGAACCCTTGACTGCCAACCAGAATAATAACAGTCTCTATTGACCTCTGATCAGCCCCGCAGGATCGACTGCCATTAGCTGAGGGTTGTGGGAGCATCCTTCATTCATTTATCATCATCGCTGACCATCAATCTTTCCATTCCCAAAAGCTGCCAAACCAAAGTAAAAACTCACTTACAAGAGCATTGCATCATGTTAACTAGAATAAAATGTGTATTAATCACAGTGCCACTGTGAGCTGTGACTGTGTGTCGAGATAATGAGCGATGTAAGGGCTGGTCCAGAGCCGGAGAGACAGACGGAGAGAGACGAGGTGATAACTAATGCGGCCGGGCTTGGCTTCACCTTTGATGTTTGTACCAGAAATCCAAGGTGCTCAGAGCCTATCTGTCCTTGAAGTGAGCACACACAAGAATCCCTGGAGAAGGAGAGATATTCTAATCCCAGAGCCAGCTTAAACCTGGAGAGGAAGGTTGACTTTATATCGATTTTTTTTTTCTAACTCACTGTGGGTGATCATAGTTAGTGAAACATTGCATGGCTTCACTACTCACTGATGCATATTTGGCCTGCAGTCAGAGCTGCATCTGGAGATACTTATCATGTGGAGAGCTGCCTATACATTAAAGCTTAAAGCAGTAGTCCATTTTTATTTTAAGTATGAATTTCTGCAGTTTAAGCTCATGAAAGTTCAGCTTGCAAAATTTGCTGCTTCAGGTTTTCACAGGGATGTTGTCTCAGTTTCACTAAGGAAAAACTGTGATAGAAATGTAATAAAAAACGTGGAACTTTTTAAACATTTTTATCAAGAATCAGTCTGAACCCCAGTTGCATCGATGGATAACAGCTAATAATTTGAAATGAACTGCTGATGAACTCATTTTGGGAATTGTAGTTTTTTAAATAAATGTTATACTAGAGCAAAGTGTTGCTTGAAGTATGAGGCAATTTTTAAGGAACCATTACATCCTATTAAACCCACAGTCTTGAAATGAATATTGGCCTGCGAGGATGCATGCGTAAGGGCACGTTTGATTTCATCATTTTCAAGGGTGCAGTTGATCTAGCAGTTTTGCTGCCAGGCTTTTGTTTTTTCAGCCATCAAAGCTATCAGATCCTCTGGACAGGTTGGTGCGTATGACAGAATGTATCATCCCATGGTATGAAGCACCAATTTGCGCTACAGTATTGGACAGTGGTCTTTTTCTTTCTGTGTGCCTTGGATGTCTATATTTCTGAGGTGGTGCAGTGTGAATTCTAAGCTGACATATTGGTTTGTTGAAAGTATCGAGTAAGGGTTGCCTCACTATTAACAATCAGATATTGGCCAGCAACCTTCAGCCTCACATATGTGGTGAAGTATTGGACAGTAGACTAGTTCTTGATGTAAAGTTCCTAGCCTGAAATTATTCTTATTACTGTAGCAGCAGTAAAAGCTGTCATATTACTTGTTGCATATAATTGCATATATGTATAATTATTATCCTGGTTTTCCTTGAAGAAGATTAGTTTCTGGGAAATACTGACTGAATGTTTTATTTTTGGACATCAGCACAGCTACAATCTAAAGCCAACACCACATGAAAATGCCTGCCTGAAGAAATATGTATTAAGAAGTGACTCAAAGGTTGACACCGGCAAGGAATTCCAATGCTGGGAGGGTTCACAGCGAAGGCGTGTCCAGTTGGTAAAGTGTCAGGAGTTCAGAGATGTATTTTGGGGCTGGACCTAATTTAGCCCTAAATGTAATCAGTAACATCTTGAAATTAATTCTGAAATTTAACTGGTAGCCAGTGAAGGGAGGATGAAATAGGTGTGTTGTGATCATACTTCTTTGAATCGTTTAAAAAAAAACTTCCTATCCGTAGCTTTGTATACTGTGCTGGGCTTTAACAGACTAGTATTTGGTGCACTTATGCATTTTGTTACCTTGTGTTGTTATTGTCTTCCTCATTTGTAAGTCGCTTTGGATAAAAGCGTCTGATAAATGACTAAATGTAAATGTAAATGTTTAAATCCTTGCTGCGACATTTTGGCCAAACTGCAATTGAGAGAAAACTTTGGATTAAACATTAATCAATGTCCAGTAGTAACAGAATATAAATTAAAGCATGTATAACCTTCTACTGATCAGAGGATAGAAAATGTCTAATTTTGGATATGTGTTTTGAGTGAATCAGGAGTACAACTTTCTTGACTTCAGCATCAAAACTGAGGTCAGGACTCTCAGATTTCTAGCCACAGGTTTAACATTTTTTATAGATCCGCTGAATGGAGTTGGTATGGCCGAATAAAAGGATCTCTGATTTACTGTAGTTTAGCAGCAGAAAATTGTTAGATATCCAGCAGTTAATGAGAGTGACAACATTGCCGTTATCGCTAGGTGTTATGGTTACATACAGCACGGTGGCATTGGCATAAAAATGAATATTTAATTTGCAAAAATGAGGCATGTAAACAGAAAGCAGTAGTGGGCCATAAAGTGACCCTTGCGGCACACCACAAGTCATGGACAGTTGAGGATGAAGCATTACAAATAGTTATTGAGTGGGTACTATGGTTGAGTAAAGAGCACTATCAGATTACAGTTGTGAGCCTACTGTAATTGTTCTATATATGTGTCTCTGGATAAAATTTTTTATTAACACGGCACTGTCAGCGGGTTGGCTGAATACTTATTTTCCATGTCCTTGTTTTTTTATCCATAGATCTCCCCAGGCGCACTGAACAAACGAGTCGACTCTAACAGAGCTACGCTTGTCCTCAGTCTACTTGTGGTCTGACGGCACTCACCGACATCAAAGGTACACCCGCCTCCCTCTCTACACCTCCAGCCTCCTTTAATCGCTTTGTTCAGCTCATCATTGGAGTAATTACATTTCCTGACAGTTTTTTTTTTTTTTTTTTTTTTTTTTTTTCTAAATTTAAGAATTCACTTTGCCCCGTTTTTTCATTTCTATTATACACAATCTGAAGTTTATAAAAAACCGAAG